>VZRO01001565.1:0-121077 GCA_013397915.1 Daphoenositta chrysoptera | reverse complement strand
GTTTGTTTGTTTTGTTGTTTTTAATGAAACTTTGGAAAGACTACATTTTTGTAGTAAGTTTTTGTTCAGGAAACCGTTTCCAAAATTCGAGATGAAAACCTGGAAAAGGAAGAGATGATATAATTGAGTTGAGCCTGGATTCGGATTTTTCTTCCTGCTCTAGCTGTTGCTGAATAGAGACTGTGTTTTGGTGTCTGCTCTAATTCAGGCAGGGACGGGAGGCAGAAGGCTGATTCCCAAACCTCCACTGAAAGTACAAGGAGTTTTGAACCAGATCTGCCTGTTCCTGTCCTTTAAAACTTTATATTACCACACAATTTTAACATTTACCCTGATGGGAAGAGGGAAATATTTTGAAATATCAGTGATACAGAACAGGGAAAACATATTTCCTGCTCATCTCTGGCTCTGAATCTACTTGTGGTTGTAAGGTCAGAACAAAAGTGTTGTCTCTTTCCATCCTCACAGCCATCAGCTATTATAAGTGCCCTTCTGTGCTGAATTTTATGGGTGTTAAAGATCTACATGTTCCTTTCACTTCATCTGGAGTTATGAGCATTCACTGCCTTTCCAAACATTGGAGCTGAAATTAAAAATTCCACTCCACTCTGTACTGCCTAGTACTATTCAGTGCCAACACAAAGGTTGGTAAAATACCAGGGGATGTACATGAAGTCAGCTTTAAGTATTAGGAAGGTTCCCAAATCAAAACAGATTTTTGTGTAATGCTGGAATGTATGGGTTGGATGCTTCTAGACACAGGAAGTTAATTGATATGGGTATAATTAAAGGCTAAATTCCAAGCCGCTAGAGCTCTTGTTTGTCATTAAAGCAATGTGTTCCTGACTTTTAAACTTTTTTTAAAAGTTTTTAAATATTCTTAAGCTTTTTCTGCATCTGAGGTTTTTCCAAGTATTAAATTTTAAATTTCAGAAGCTTTCTACTTTAGCCATATATATAAAAATGTGTTAAATTCAGTCAGCTGTAAAAGCCATTTAACAAGGCATTGTTCTCTGAAGGCTGAGCAATATAAATGTTGTGTATGCTGAGGAATGAACCTGGGCAAGAGTCTGCTCAACAAAACTACATTGACTAGAGACAGAATTTTCAAGCACTGGTGCCTGAGGATCTATCTCGCTTTTAGCTAATCTAAAGCTTGCCATAATGAAGGGCAAGTTTTACACTTGCACATGCCACAGGGAAACAATGGGATTAAGGTATTAATACAAGAAAATAGCTAATTTATCTTGTAAACTGTTTCATCGGGGACCACACAGTCAAGTTCTCCAAGAGTCTGCTTATTTCATATTTAGTCATTAATCTTGTTCCCATCCATAAATTCACAGAATGGATAATTTAAAAATCCTACTCCAGCCCAATGAATTTCTCTGCTACTCTCCAACATATAGTAGCCAGAACATCTACTTTTGTCCTCATTTACAGCTGTACATTATAACTGATTGACACTGACAAAAGAAATAACAACTGATATCCATGCCATTTTTTTTTAAGCAGTATCTCAACTATCATGTCAGTACTTTGATAAGTGATGAAAGCAGATGTATTGCTGGCCCTGACCAAAATAAAAAACGGTAACACTGAAGCACTGTTAGTTTGTTCTTACCTTTGTGACCTTTAAAAGCACCTGAAGCAGTGAGGTATCTAAGTCCACTTGAAAGTTGATATACTCCACTGGCCTTCTTCACCCTTCCATTCTGTATGTGTCGGCTATGTGGAGGAATTAATAACTAAAAAATATCTAAAAGGTAAAGAGAATATACAGATTTGGGATGGAGAAAAAATAAATGTAGACAGGATAAAAATCAAAGGACTTCAAGTTTTTGCTAGGTTAGTGCACAGTCATTATATAGAAAACATACTAAGAATTATGTTATTGTATGATTATTTCTTTCATTTTGTGATATTACTAGTCTTACTGTCATAAAGTTATATTTCTCAACCTCAAATTTAAATACAAGCTGTGTGTTTGGAGAAAAGAAATATAAACAGCTTGACGCAGAAAATATTTAATAGTAAGTTTTACATTCAGTTTTGTCTTTTTCAGCATAATCATAATTTGCTTTTACTTGCTGTTTGGATATTTTTTAAAGCTACCTGTTGATCCTTATTTCCTACCATATTTGTTTTCCAAGGTAGATCTGGTCTCCAATAAAGCTGCCTAGAAATCTCTGTGTCTAGAAGTGTGCTACCTCAGAAGAAATACTGGTTTTATTTTTTGTTTTCATACAAGCCCTTTCACAGTGCCATTTGATAGTTTTGCATGCAGAGAGGAGGATTCCCCCTTTGTCTTTTAAAATTTGTTGTAAAATTTAACCCAACCATCACGGAATAACTACAGGTGTTAAAAACCAGAAAAGGTGTAAACTCGAACTGATTTAGCATGGCATGGGTCAGAATTGCAGCAGGGTTTCACCTTGGAATCACAGCTAAGTACATGTACCATCACAAGCTGTTCAGGCATCCTTGACTTTACAGGATGTTCTTTAGTAAGCTTAGCTTCTCATGCCCTTATCCAAACTCTTCAATACCACAGAGATAGGTGACACCATTGTATCAAAGCGAAATGTACTTAAGTGTAATGGAGTGGAAATTCACTCCAGCAGGTTTAAGTCCAAGTGTCAGATTGTCTGAAGATGTGTTTCAGGACTCAGCTCTGTTAAGTGTTTGTCTTGTGACAATGTTGCCAAGGATACAGCCATCCTCTCTGCTTATTGCCTCAGCCACTGAATACTTGTCTTTTTCTTTCAGAAGGATTCTACAGAAACTTTTGATTGCTTAATGAAACCTGAGAGTTGGTGGTCATAATTAAGTTACAGCCATTATGTATGTTATTTCAGTGAAATGTAGCCCTCCTTGGATCAGGGAGTGAGGTAGAACTTATTTTCAGCATCTGATTTATAGAACTTCTACTTTCTTTTTTTATTGTTGTCATTACACATGTTAAATCAGTATTTTGAATTGGTTAGTGTTCTTCCCTGGGATATCTTTGTGATTGACAAAACTACAGTAATCACTCTCACCTAACACAGTTAGTGACATGTTAAGGTTAGAGTTGTAGCACTCACTGAAAATTGGTTTGCATCCCAGACTTAATGTCATAAAAAATTCCATTTCATACTAAATGGAGTGCGACATTAAGAAAAACACCTTTTCATTTATCTTTTACACACTGATGTAGGATGCAACTTTCCATTCCACTCTATTTAGAATGAGATAACAACCCATTCCACACACACCGTCCAAAATGATCTTCAGTTTGGACTGTAAATTTGTAAATGACAGTTCTGCAAATTAGACTTGAAAGGAAAAGCTGAGCAGAGGGTTTTAGAACTTGCATGCAAAATTCAGGACAATTTGTACAGGAAAGAGCCTGGCTGCTTATGTTATAACTGCATAAATCGCAGAGATGTCTAGGACCAAATGAATGAAAATAATCCTGACATCTTCTCACTTTTCAATCTTTTTCTGGTCCCTGATGATTTATTGTTGCCCCAAACTGTGTACAGTATCCATCTATTTCAAATAATCAGAACTTTCTTAGACAAAAATATTTTTGAAAGCTGTTGTAAACAGCTGCTAGGAAAATACCTCTACACAACTCAGAGCTAAGTTTTAAATGGATAAGCCTGAATTTTTCTGTCCAAATATGTTCTTATTCCAGAGTTAAACTACTCACTATAGCCTTGATCATGTGCAAACATTTGATGTTCCTTATCTTGTGTATAAATCCATGTAGAATGCATCTGACTCCATACTTTTTCATTTCAACAGGCCTACCAAAATACACCTGTATTTGTGGTCCCGAGACACTTGCCACTATACTTCAGAGATCAAATTAAGAGACTGAATTCCATATTAGTTCTTGTAAAGGAACGTGCTCTACTGATCCTAAACCTTTGTGTTTGCTATTTTATATTCTATTCAGTCCAAACTTTCTCTATTGAAGTACCATCCGTGTTCTTACATTTGGCCTTCATCATTATATATTTTACTTGTAAGGCCTTAGTTTTCCTACTTCAGCCTCTTGCTAAAGGCTCATATGTATTTTGGACAGAAAGTCTTGATGTCCCTGGGCAAATCTCTTCTATTCCAATTTATTGACCTCAACCAGGCTGCTGCTAGCTTGCAGTTGCACTTATTCCTTGTTCCAGATATGTTCCTGTTGTGGTGTTTCTCACCACACTGTGTCACACAGTCTTAGCCTTTAGAATCAGATCTTTCTTTTGAGGGACCTCTCTCCCATTTCTCAGATTTTCAGAAGCTCTGCCTTTTGCTCTGCTCCTCAAAAATTGCAGCTCTTCTCCTCTGTCCTCTGTATTTCTGTTCTTTTTGTATATGGTTCTCTCCACTACCCTGTTGGAACTCAAGACTTCTTCAATCTTTTCTCTACAGAAACGTTACTACTGAATGGTTTCTTTAAAAATAAGCAAGAAATTAAGAGTATAATATAAGAAATTTCTTAAGCTTATATTTGTTCCAGTAATATTAGTCAAAAATCAATTCATTTTTTTCATATTTTGGGACTAGGGAGTGCACATTATAGCCAGACACTTCGGTAATTTTATTTGGAGTCATGTCAGCAATCTGGTCTAGGTGGTTTTTCGAGATCTGAATCTGAATCTGAAAAGATCTTAACAATTTAAGGAGAAAAACAAACAAAAAACCAAAACCAAATCCACGCACAAGAAACAAAAACATAAAGTCCAAGACATATTCCAAGTAATATTTTCTCTCTGCTCAAAATTCTTGAGGATTTTGGCTTAATCTACAATTTTTCTAGAAAGAAGGTTATATGCATTCCTCTGTCTTTAAAAAAAAAAATAAATCACATTTCATTTATTTTACTATAACTCTACACATTTAATATTGAGGGTTTATTGTAGCTAAAATCTGAATCTACAGATGCACATCTTTCTTATAAACACATATTGTAATTTGTAAAAATAAAGGTAAAAATATATTGATTTTTAAAAGGACCCTGTTTTTCAGGAGCTGTGACTGATTTGTTATTGGAAAGCATGTCCTCCTGTGTTTGCTTCTGAAGCTGAACTAGAGGAATGGTCAAGTTACAGTTATGTTAAGATGCTTTTCAAAGATATAGACCTTTCAATAGGATTATGCAGTGTGTCCCCTTTGCCAGCATTTAGACTTTGGTTTACAAACATGATACCTTTCACTCAAGGGAGGCAGACATAAAAGAGCTTCTGTATATACTTAATCTGCTTACTGTTATCAGACATGCAAGCCTATCAGAAGTAAACACATCTATTTTAAATATTGCCTTGAGAAAGATCATCTGGTGCCATTTCATGAAAAAGATTCTTCCAGTTTTTTTTCTCTGCTGATCTTTTCTTTGAGTCATATCAGTGCTGAGAGAGGAAGCTAAGAATTTCACAACAATCTAAGCACAGTACTTTAACTAGAGAAGGATCTATAGCATCCACCAAAATTTCTGTTTCAAAAGGAAAATAGATTTAAACAAACAAGAGTATCGTTTAGGAATTTGAAATTATTCTGTTAGGCGTTTGTTGATATACTTCCTTTAAAAGAAGGATTTCTAAAGGATTCTTATCATGACCAACATGTTTGAAAGTATAAAATCCTCTGTTACCTTCTAAAAATAGTTTGATACGCTGAAGCAGCCTCTGTGACAGCTATGAGCTACTCTGTTGTTTGTTTTTTATTGAAAAATATCTTTTGCTAGCGTGAGATCTTAGGAGATTTGTGATGCATTGTTCGTTCAACTTTTTAAGAGTATTGGAAGAAGGCCACACAGTAATTAAATTATCACTGCATATTCTTATGCTATTTAAATAGCCTATCTTAACATCTGCCTAAGCACATACCCATTTCTATCTTGATTGCTTCATATATTCAGACACCTTCCCTTCCTTGCTCCAATATGCATAAGAATCATATCCAATACTTAGAAAAGTGAAACCTGTTGTGCTATCTAATGCCACAGAATCGTGGCAATTGGCATGGAGAGTAAAAAAGAAAAACATCAGTATTTAAAATTATCCACACTTTCAGTTTCACATAAGCACTAGCAAGAATTTTTCCTTAATACTAACTTAATACTAAAGCTTTTATAATAGAGAATTTTGGGTCAAAAAGGTTGGAGGTCATGTTGGAAGAATGGATCTTTCTAATGCCAGCTTGCATAGTCAAAAAAGCATGTCTCACCATTTAAAATATTTCAAATCTTAAGAGCTTTTTTTGACAAAACCCAAATTTGATTTTTTTGTCCAGACCCATTATTTGTTGAATCAGAAAAACTCTTGCCTTGTTTTCAAATAATTGAAATCTCTTAAACTACATATCTTTCAGACCAGCAGTTCAGCTTGATCTGTACTGTCACCTAAGACACTTGTTCCTTCCAAGTTGTCGCATTCTACTGCTTTGGTAACCCATGTGTTGATCCAGTTTTTAAGAACAGTATTTCAAACCCAAATTTATCTTTTTTATCTCTACTGACACAGAGATTAAAACTTTAATATTCCCCTCTCAAGAAACTCTCAGTCTTTTCTTTCAATTAAAAGAATACCTTTTCTTTTATAACAAAATGTTGTTTCAATTGTGCCATCAGGAAGCTGTTTTGGGAAAAGGAGGGGTGGTCTCAGTGGGATTAAGAACTGAATCAGGAACCCAGACCGTGTATTATTATATAAAACAAACAGGCATACCATTAATTATGTAGTTTTACATTTCTGTCTTGGGATTCTAATGACAATGTAAACCACTTGAGTTTCAGTTGTATGGCTGATGATGTCAGCAGAACACCTCAGTGGAATTCTAATCTCATAATTCCCAACTGCCCACTATACAAAATGCATCTACACACAAGAATCAGAAAAGGAGATGATATTTCATTTTGTCATTTATCTTAGGAGTATGAAATCCACTACATTACAACAGTGAGCCTCTTCTTTCAGAATGTAATCCTAGAACAAGAAAAAACTATGAATTTTTTACTCAGGTAAAGATTAATTTTGCTTTGAACATGCACATTAATATGAAATACATCCACAGGTTTTTGAAATAGCAAAATAAATGTGGCATTGATGTTTTAAAAAAAAATATCCTGAGCAGAAGGGTCTAAATATTTAGGAAGACACAATGACTTGAACAGAGTAAGTTTGAATACTAAGCATATTACTCAGATTCCCAATGTCGCACATGTCAAAGGGAAGATTTATCTCAAAGGATGCTTGATGCTTTTTGTCATCTGGGGAAGCTGTTCTGCCTAAGACAATTGGAAGAGGAATTTGCTATAGCAAAAGCAGAATAGTTCTGACACAAGGACCTATTGGACTCTTATTGAGTTCAATACATTTTTTAATTTATTCCCAGAAAAAGCGAGATTGGCAAAGGCCTCAGTGATTTTTTTTTTCAGAGACAGCATGGTGAATATAAGAGGATATATAAGGACTTACTTTTTTTTTTAATATTTTTTTTTCCAGTGTGAACATATTACTTAAACTCCCTTTCCTATTTTGAGGGGGTAACTTCTTTTTTTATTACTGTTTGTAAAGCTCAAAAACCACATCCATTTAATGAAAATCCAGACCGTTATTCATTGATATAACTCCATAAACTAAATAATTATTTATCAGTTTTATGAAGAGGTTTTTTTGTGCTCTAAAAAGTCACTGAATCCACAGGAAGCTCAAAGGAAGCCAAATGTACACAGTCCTGCACTCTCCTTCATAAGAAACAGGTTCTATTGCCTACTGCTCTTTGCTTAACTGGGCACTATTAAATATCTCTTGGGGTCATTTTTTAGACTCTGCTTTCAGACCTGCCTAATGGGGTTTTGTTCTCTCTTCATTATTCATCTCTAATCAGCTTTTTCCCATCCCACAGATATCTGTTGCTAAATCTCCAGACAGGAATGACCAGCTGGCAAATCGCAGACAGTCTTTGAATTTAAGCAGATTTAGTAGGGTTTCAGTGAATGTTTATAGGGCTTAAGCTAATTGAAAATAAGATTTACAGTGCTTCTTTTAACCAATGCCATTCTATACTTAGAAAGAGAATTACTGGTATATCTTAAAACAGTAATCTAATTTACTAGTGAGTATAACTTCCGTGAGTACAGACACAGCCACTGCCAATTTAAGGCAACACAGCAGCTTTAATTTTAACTTCTACATTGTTTGAAGAATTGAAAGGTAATTATCTGCAGTTATACCAGATATAGACAAATAGCAACGTCACACTTGACACATCAGGTGCAATTAGAATCAAATGCTAGTTCTTTCAAAAGAAAGTCTACAGTCTTCAAACAAAAAGTACTGATTCTTAGAGTTGTTCATTTCTAAGGAAACTCAGTGCTTTAAATACCTCAAAATAAGGCTTACTTATGTTCATGGTAAGTACTTGGCAATAATAAAAAATACTGTCTATGTTAATTTGACAAGGACAGAAAAAGAAAAAAAAAGCATTCCTAGAAAATTAATTCCCAAATCTCCAGTCATTTATTTTATATCCTGTCTTAAGGACTTTTCCACAAACCTCTGCACCATTTAGTAGCCTGGAGAGAATAATTGTCCATTTAAGTATAAAACCCTTCCTTCCTGGGAACTGAAATGTATTTTCATCGTGTTTATTAATTTAGTTCATTAACAATTTAAAACAGATCTCAATTTCTTCATGTTCAGGCCTAAACAGGTGCATAAGGTCACTGCTGTATTCCAGCTGTCTTTTTGAGTTTTCATTTCTTTTTTAAAAAGTGAGATATTTGAATATTTCTTACGTACCCCTTACTCTTCTCACATATCCCTCACAAGGCTGTATGTGAATAATTGTGCTAAACAATTTCTTTACAGTATTTTGAACTGGTTTTCAGTGGAAGGTAAATAAGGGTGGGTCTATTTACTGCGTGAAAGTCAATTAGGAGCACAGCTGAAAATGGTTTATTTAGGTTAAAGCTGACAGGTGAATTTTTTAAGGTTCTGCTAAAATCACCAACCAGCATGAAAATATGTTAAAACTTTTGATGATGACAATTTTACCAGTGTAATTTCTGTATTAAATGGATGGTAATATTACAACTAGGCATGAATTTACTGCAGAAAATAAACAATAATCATAATAAAAATAATTTTTAAAAAATATATGTCACCTGTAAACAGCTGTGACCAATTAGCAGCCTTGCAGTCATATCCGGGTTGATACAAATCTGCCTGTGTCAGTTATGACACTGTTATTGCTTAAGATCCTCAGTCATTTTAATGTCTGATCCTGAGTCAAACTGTGGGCTGAGCAGAGAGAATACAAAACACTCCTCCCCCCCTGGCTTCGCATGTAATCCAAAAAACATTTAGAAGATGCCCTTCTTATTTTAACATATCCTAAGCCTTTCTGCCATAATTTTATAATTTTCTGGTCCAGCTGCTTAGGACTCAGCTTAACCGGGTTAATATCCCTTAGGGTTATATCCCTTACACCATTCTCATGAGTCCGAAACCCAGGAGACAGCCTAAAGCAAATCCCCAAGCAGCCTGGGATTCATACACATATAACAGGTCTCAGAGCAGCTAATGAGACTGTGCACTGTGCTGATTTGCTCCAGTGGTGACGTTCTGCATATGGATAAGCAACAGGCTGTTGCATTTCCTGTTAAGTTTTTCTTTTACCTTTTAAATGTATTTGTCTCTTCCCTGTTCTCAAAAGAAGTATTTCAGACTTTAAAGGAGCATCAGCTTCAGACCAGTTTAAATAACATTTTCCCTAGAACAATATATAATAGCATTTAAAAGATTGGCAAGCAGCTTTTCATCTGCTTTAGGAAATCACTTAGCAAAGGACAATAAAGGATATGGTTAAAATGACAGCATTATTTCATGCTTGAACTCTAAAAGCCTTAGTCATGTATCATTTTAAACAGGTAAAGTGTTGAATTAATTTTTAAAGTACAAGACTGTTGTACTTGTGGTTGATTATAAGGAAATCAATTACCACACTGAATGCTGTAGCAATGGGTAAGAATTATTTCTTAATACTTCATTATTACTAGCTGGTAGAAAAACATTTTAAAAACAGCAACAGATGTATTTAGGTGACCTGATTTCAAAACTTCGGAACACCTGGAGATTTCCTCCAATATATATTCTTGTTATATATAAACCCTTGCTGGCATGAGTAACACATGGAAATTATGCTTACTGATAGCAAAGTACTATCCTTCATGATATCCTTTTTTATTCTTTCATTGCCTTTTCCTTTTCTTATGTCTGAAACTGAGAATATCTTGCCCCAATACTAGTGAATTGGATCGGGTTCTGGGGAGCAAAAAAAAGGTATCTGTGGGCTTGACTGAAGAGGAAATACGGGACTGCGCAGTTACGCCCACTCCTTTCTCTGTATACTCATTGATTTGCATTCTGTGTATAAACACAGGGTGGTGACAAGAAAAGAGAAACTATGATAATTTCAATCAATATTTGAATTTCTGAAGGAGGGATTTAGGTCCTCACAGGACTTAACAAAAAGTTGTAGTAGTATATACAATTTTAGCAATGTTACATATAGTTGTAGACTTGAATTTAATCTGTAAAAGTAGCAAGTAGTGATAATTCTGAGATTAAAAACAAAATAATCTGCGAAGAGTTCTTTTGTTCTGTGGTCCAAAGCATGGCTACCTGGCTTAAACAAAACACTAAACCGATAATTTATAGACTACACTTGCGTATTCTTTGATACTCAGCCACAGAAAGCTTTCATCAGGTTAGCAATCCCTATTCAGGGACATACCTATGTGGGGTATGTCCCTGAATACAACTGAACACTCTTTTCAGACTTCTAGATTTTTCTTTCTCCAAAATATCGCTTATTATCAGGCCTGATGTCTGTATTTGATTCTTCTTCACCCAAATCTTACTTGTTTTTATGCTTACATATGGAATCTGAAAAAATGTAAAATGACTTATTGATATGCTGTTAAATGGAACAAACTGTAAAATGTGTCATCAAAAAGATCTCAAGAGAAAATGCATGTGGGAAGCAGATCAAGAAAACACAGCAGATTCCTAATTTTCCAGCTTCCTTCATTGAGCCCACAGTGTACATTTTTCTCTATGACCCTGAAACATTTAAACCAAAACAAAATCCTAGTAACATAGGACAGCCTTTATTTTGAAGGCTTAAGGACATCAGTTGTAAAGATAGGAGATGATATCATGGGCTTGACTAGTTGATAATTAGGATATTGCAACTTCAGTTTGGCATGTTTAAGATTACAGCATGGTATTACTTATGTCTTGAAAAATCTAAAATGGTCCCTTGAGAAAACATGCAAAACTTTCTTTGCAAAAAAAAACCTCTTTTTTCTTATAAACAAGATAAAAGTAATCCCTTCTCTTCTATGGATAGGAGAAGAAATAGACATGCTTCTGTTTTCTCAGATGATACTTGATTGTCCTTTTTTGGTGTATACTAATATTTGATTCTGCCAGTTAAAAGATAGATTGGGTAGCATACCCTCCTGACTAAATAAAAGAGAGGTTTTCCTCAAACAAGACAGAGCTTATCACATGAACAATACAGAAACAGGGTAAAACAGCAAAATTGGAAATTCAATATAAAATAATACTTCTGCTGTTCCAATCAAGACATACAACAGATGTGTCATTGTGACCGGATAAAAAATAATATTGTTTTGCTACAGATGCAAACCACCTTTCCCTTTAGAAACAATGTCTTGTTAGGACTGGCTCTGGTAGTATAGTACATTTGGCATAAGTGAGAACACCCATGGTGTACTACCAAGTTTAGAATTCTTTCTCCTGATGGATAATGTTCAGAAAAAAATTTCAGCATAATGATATAACAAACAGGTACTTAAGCAGATGTTTTATCTGAACATAGTTCAGCAACGTAAAAGAAGGCAGACAGGTTTGCTTCTGCTCATCAGTTCTTCTTTAGTATTTAATTTCTTTTGGAATATAGCTTTGAGGACTCTATGTAAGATTATTCATAAAATAAAAAGTGGCTAAAAGTCTTGTTACTCTGACATAGAAAGTGGGTCTCCAACCTGCCGATATGCTCAGCTCCTTTTGCAGCTGGCGTACTACCAGACACAGATCTGTCCCAGTTTGAACAGTTGTACAGGGAGAAGAGCTTTTCTTGGCAAGGCGAGCTCCTCGTTGCTGGAGGAAGCAATGTGGGTCATGCTCATTGCAGCCATTTCAGCTTCACTCAGCCAAGTGTCCTTGCAGGAGGAGAAGCATGGGAAAGCCCGAGCTGTGCGCTGGCACTGTGCTACTCCATTACACCACTTTCCTTCCAAAGCTAGAGCCGTACAGAGCTGCCCCCATTTGGACAGTGACAGATAATCTGCAAACAAGGAAACTCAAGCAGACCTTTGCACTTTCCATACTGTACTTTACAGAGTTTGTCAAGGACTTTGCAAGGGCTGTAGATGTGTACCCATCAAATTATGATTCCAGTAGTTGTCGTCTGCCTGCCAATTACCCTGTAAAAATCAAAATAGAATGACTTACCCCCAGTCCTAAATTCCTAGTTGAAGGTAATGCACTCTGAAAGTCTATCGTTTCCTTTATTTTACTGATTAATGCTACATGTATGTTAAATAAATTTTTAAATCTTTCATGGTGAGAGAGTGTAAGCTTTTGAAAATTGGAGCAGCTGAGTCTGTAGCATAACTAGGTCCTTGCTCAGTTCCAATTATCCTGATAACTATGACTCAGACCCTGAGAAGAAAAGTTTTCAGTTCTGCTCTATGGCTTCATTGGTAAGCAGATTTAATCAAGTTCTCATCCTGCAATTTGTCATTGGGGTGGGTGTGGTGGTAACTGGCTGCATTCAGTAAGTGACCACACAGAGGAGCAGCCAGCTGCTTCCCTTCTAGCTGGCGTATTCACTGGGAGTGGGGAATGGATTCTTGCAATTCCGATGCTCCAACGTGATCCCAGCATTAGGACCACTCATGAGGTCACAAACCATCCTCTTGCACATTTCTGCTCACAAAAGTAAGAATTTTCAGATTTTAAGTGCTGGACAACAACTATGAATAAAGGACTCAATTGCTCTGAAAGTGTCCCAAACAACGTAACTAGAGCTTAATAATTTTTTTAATTGAAAAATATACATTTCTATTGATTTCATGATGGCAGTAGTAATCTCAGAGACTTAAATTGTTTTGCTTGAATTTGACTCTTCAAAATCTATGCAGTCTGCTATAACACCTTATTTCACCTGCCCATTTTACAACTACCAGATTAAAAATTCATACTTTAAGAATAAAAAGTAAGGCAATAGTCCAGAAGTTTGAGTAGGCTAAGGAACTTTCAGTCTTAGAATCCTGAGCCCTTATTACACTGAAATAGTATTTTTCCTTCCCCCCACACCTCCCCTTGCTTACATCTTCTTGATGTAGTTATTGAAACTCATACCACATGAGGGAAGCGAAAAAATAGTAACCTTCTGGAAAAGAAGATTGGAAACTAAGGCGATTCAGATTGTCTTGTAGTTAAAGCATTGGTTATGAGTCAGTTAATGCAGTGTTAGGATCTGACACAAACTTCCTGTGTGAGTTTTCTGAAAGCTGTTTCAAGCCAAACTGTGATCGTTTGTTTAATCATAGTGAGCTAGAGCATGCTCCCCCATGATTCATTTGGAACTACTTGTGGAGCAAAGCATCATGCCTCCTTGATAAACTAGGAAAAATCTTATCTTCTGTCTCCTCCTCCCTTGTCCTTGGATCAATGGGATGGTAATACAAATGGGAACTTGCCTCCACAAATTGTTCTATTTATTGCCTCACTTGTGTTGCTCAGATATTTCAATGATGGTGTTAATGGTCTTGGTCCAGAAAAGTATATAAGCATGCTTCTGGCCTTAAACACAACCACTACCATTAAACTTTATGGCTTACTTAAGTATAAGACCATTAAATCATGGAGCAGTCTAGGTGAAATCTGATTGCTATACTTAGCACCTCTGAACCATGGAGCTCTGGAAATACCTACAGCAGTGCTGAAAGAGCAGTTGTCTTGGGCTCACTTCTACCTCCAATACAAGGAGATCATTTAGACTTCCTGATTGATGAGGGTTCCCCCTCAAATATTATACATGATAAAGAAAATCTTACCTGAACAAGTCTCTAAGTATGGCAACAAAACACTTGTATACTACTTAGAAGAGTTCTATCGTATGTTATCTAATGATATTATTTTGTTTTACAACTATGTCTATACAGATTGCATATAAGAACAGTTTTATACCCCAGTTCAGAATGGAACACATATTTCATTGATCATTGTTCCCTCACTGTTCAAATATACTGCATATAAATCAAGAATTACAGTGAACATTTTCTATAATCAAACTTTTAAAATATTCCTTATTCTGGGACAAGGGTTTCCATCCCATTCCTACTGGGAGTTTAAATCCACATTTGAAGCTTGATATTGAAACTGATTATTATACTTTTCCCATTTCTTTGGCCAGCTTCTTATTTAGTAGCTCTTGTTTTTAAATGACACTCTCATTAGATGAAACTAAAATATGATATGTTACCCCAAACAACTTTAAAAGCAGTATCTTCAATTTCTTTATCTGTAAAATTTTGTTTTACATGAAAGAGAATAAGTATTCTCCATCAGAAATGTGTTAGCTTTTCTGGGGTTATATTATCAGCAGCACACATTGATTTGTAGTGTTGTGGTCTACGCTAGAGTATTCTGGCAGTCAAAATACACTTCAGTACATAACTTATACAGTATCATCTGACATAGCCACAGGCGGCTTCACACAAGAGTTCAAAAACAATTTGCTTGGTAAATTAGCTATTTAATATTGCAGCAATATTTGATTAATTAGTCTTCCAATTTATTAGTGATACATGGAAATTCAGAATTAGAGACTGCTGTTCATTATACATAAAAAGTATACATTTAAATTAGCTTAGTTAAGAATGTGGATACTTTATATATCTACTAGTACTTGATGCCTTAGGTTTTAACTCTTATATTTTTCAAATTCTGTANCCTATAAAGGTGTGGGGAGCTCGCGACTCGTCAGAGAAAAAAATTTCCATCTTTGGGTCCAGCCTGGAGCCCTTGGCTTCCCACGGTGCACCTTTGAAGGTCTTTCAAATAAATACCTACCTTTATTTCCTTACTCCTGTCTAGTCCCTGTTTCTAGGTAGCCTTTCAAGGCATCATACTCAGTATCACCACATATCCACGTTGTTGATAATTCAGAACTCATAGCTGCAGTTTTTCCATCATCAGATTTGTATTGACTTGGTCACATATGAAATCATTCTGCTATGCAAGAGCATTCTTTACCAAATGGTCAATTGCATTTGAAAGTTATTTGATGCATGGATTCAGATTGTGTTCTCCTAAATTTCTTTTGTAAATCAGAGATGACCTATTGCTTACAATTCTGACACTTGATTTCTCATCTATCACCACAAAAACTTCTGCTGGTAGATGCATTTTGTAGGTTGGTGACACTCTGTAAGAGAGACATGCAAAATACTTCATCTGATGGAGCTGGACAGAAACAACATAACTGCAAATCGCTGCCCTGACTCTGCTTTGTGGTGTTGTCTCACACTTTTGTCACAATACTCAGGCAGGAGTGCAAGCAAGCTGTTTCGTAGCATCAGAAGGCAAATATAACGCAGTATCAGGATGTCACTAACCAGTTATTTCTCAGCCCTCCGGGATTTTATTCAGCGGCAATACTTCCCTTTCTCTTCCACTGAAGCTCAACAGCTGCCAAGAGACCTGTTTTGGTCTCCTTCCTACACCACTAGCTTGCAATCCTAGCCCTGACATCCCCATGAAAAGTAATCCGAGGTTTACTACAATACTTGCAGAGCTCCCAAGCTTCTGTGTTCTGAGTATACCTGGGAAATATGTATCTGAAATAATACAGATACCAAACTCCTACTAATAATGCAGTAATACTCCATAATAACTCACATCTATTTCTCATTGTAAACAAGTTTGGATGACTCTTCCACGTTTTCCTTCCCTAGATTTTGTGAAAATGGGGGGGAAGAAAATTTTTTTTTCCTAATGCCACAGTTAAAAACTGGTCAACAGTGTTTCAGACTGGTATGTTTGCATTCTAATCAAATATTTATTAGAGTTTCATACTTTGTCAAGTGACTTATCATTGTTAAGGATCATCAGTTTGGAAAAGGAGTCTGATCCTACCCACCAGAAATATATATATAAAGGCTATCACCCTAGCAAAAAAGGGGGGTTATAACCACAAAATTAAATGTCCTTTTTGTCCTAAATTGGGGAACAATGACATCTTTAAAATAGTGACCTGTGCTTTTTTACCGGAAGTAACCTGTCTGCATCACTACTGTAGGTTTAGCACATAAATCAGAACTCAGCTGCTTAAAAGCAATAGCTGACCAGCACAATGTAGCAACTACATATTTATAGAAATATAACTGTATTTTTTGTTTGAAACATGCCAAAAATAGCAACCACTTACAAACTTCCAGTGCTCCACATATCAAGTATTGGATTCATCTTCATTCTGCATCAAGGTACCGTTGTCTAATTAACTGAAACAACCGAGTGCATTTGCCAGCCTGCAAATAAAAGCCTGTATAGCGTGAACAGTGTTCCCAGTAGGGAAAATCATCCAGCTATCCTGATTGCATCCCAAAATATTTTGGGAGTTTGCTGAACAAGAGTTACATTTCCTGCTGTGCTGGTTTCACGTTGCCCATGTTTGGGTTACAAATGGTACTTTATGTTAAAATGGGAGAAGAAATATTTTGTTATGAGAATTAAATGGCTTTACTGATTGGTTTTAAATTCCAGAAGTTCCTCTTGGTAGCTTCTTTTTTTAATTTTATTTCTCAGTTTTCAACATGCCTCCATCCTTTCAGCATGCGAATTTCCTCTCTTTCCTATTTAATTTAATTTAATTTAATTTTGTTTTATTTTATTTCATTTCAGAGAAAAGAGAAAGAGATATGAGTCTTTGAAAAGCATTGAGACATACATTTTGGCAGGGTTTTTTTTAGACAGAATTTCCCTTTATTTGGTAAAAAGACAGCCAGTTCAAGTACTAACATACATTATAATGCAACGGAAAAAAGTGTGGCTATAGCTTCACAGACTTCACTGGTTTTACTTTGGCCGTAGTGGCTAGCACCATTTTTCAGATGGTGGTTTCTTCAATGAAATATGAAATTTTAAATACTGTGTATTATATATTTTCAAAAGCCTCATTCAAACTTATAATACTATTAGTAGTGTCTAATATAGAGCAATCCCCACACCTGTCACCTTGGACAAATCTATAGGGGACCCAGAACAAATCTTAATCTAGTTTTAATTATGAATAATGAAAGATTAAAGCCCTGGTATAGTAATGAACCACACTGATGGCACAAATTTCTTTTAAAATATCTTTGATATTATCTGTGAAAAATATGACTCCTATAATATTGCTGATGGCTTTCGTTATGAATGTGGATTTAAATATATCTGTTTCAATATATGATTTTATAGCATGTCCCTGTCTTAGTTCATGAAAAAATTAATTTCCAATTTCCTAATATTGTTTCTTCTGTCCACATAAATTCTTTAAAAAAAAATTTGGCTCAAAGTGCAAAATTCGGAGACAGGATGATGCTTTTATCTTGCCCCAGATTTGACAGGACTACAAAAAATCCCATTTGTAGATAAAAGTGTAGCTCAAAAAAAAGGGAAGAGCTATTCTGCCTACCTAACAATTGAAGTGCACATAAACATAGAGAATGAGAAAAATAACTCCACAGAAACCCAGATGGATTAAATGATGTGCCATTGGTTAGCTAGTGTGGCAGTGGAAGAGCCAGGAAATGAAAACTAGTTGCATGTGAATGTCAGAATACAAAACATGGGTCTGTTGTGAAGATACCAAGCTGATATGCTTTTACTTTGTTACCTGATCCACTCCAGTAAAAAAGAGAAAAAAAAAAAGGGCACAAAAAAACCCTCCATTCTGCTTAATCTATCTGCAGTAAGTTGGCAGTGATGCTTCTGTGATAAACCTGCAGTCATGTTTCTCACTGTCTACTCATTTCTAATATGTTTCTCCTTGTGCTGCCTTGGAAAGTTACTGACTGATTTGGATGATTTGCATGAATTTTGGTATTATTTTTTATAATGCTTGAAATGTTATATTTGTCTTCAAGCATGCTATTTCTGCAGTTAACGGAAAAAAAAAATTAGCATTTAAATGAAGATGTTGTGAAATTCTGTCACGGAGAAAATAATGAAACTATTAGTAGAAATTTTTAACTCTGTGGAGACATGATATAGCTGTAAATTAGGCTATGTAAACTAAAGCTGAAAAAGCTAAAACACAAACTCAGGGAAACAGAGTATCCTCTTATTGCTATTCAAGGTGTAACCATCATCCACAAACCAATTACCTTGGTATGTGAAGTTTGCATATGTGTGAAATAAACAGGAGAATCTGCATTCCCCATCCTCTAAGGAAAAAAGTATCTATCCTCCTGATAATACTAAACTTTAAATTTTACTTTTAAAACTAGGAATATATCTTTCCATTCCACTAGTGGGAGACTTAAATTGTGCCTTAAATTACTGACTTATATAGTTGGACTTCGCTACCAGACATTCTTAGGACGGATACAAAAATTATTTTCTTCTAAGGATCTAACAGAGGAACTGGGAAAAAATGGGGAAAAATCCATAGCAAACATAATGTTGAGTCATAAGTAAAAATAAAAGTAACTTCTCATAAGAGGATATGCCTTCTAGACCTATTCTGCTCTAAATTGCACTGAATCCACTGTTTCTGAGTATTAAATTAGTGGGGAAATTACCATTAGCAAAGTAAAAACAATACTTTTTCAGCTTTTTAAAATCCATATTATTAAAGCTCTGGTTAATTTCTTACATATCAAATCAAATTGTCTGTATGTAGTTGGATTTACAGAAAAAGGGAAAATATGTATTGCAGAACAATTCTTCCTCTTAATTGTTCATATATACCAACCAAATCTGAATGCAAGTTAGAAACCTGATATCTAACACACAATACCAGGTTTAAATTACCAAAATCCAAGACTGCCTTTATTTAGTATTAAAATGTTTTTCTAACTAAAAAGAAGTATTTGTTTATGATTTTCAGATTCACTTATATTAGAAATAAAATTCCCGAATAAAGCTTGCAGGTGGGAAGACCTTGAAGAAAGCTTCTACGGAAGAAACTCAAGATCTGAATGAAATACACATTTCTTTTAAAAGATTACTAGTTCAGTGTCTCTCTAGGTGGTGTTAGTACTATTAATGCCATTAGTTGCAAATTATTGATTTTTTAAGGCAGTTATCCTATTTGAAACTAGATTTTAGAAGCCATCTCATTAATTTGCATAAAAGAGAATCAGAGGTTGAAACTCTCTTTTAATTTTCAATCACTTTAGTGGCACCACTGCTGAAAACTGCTATCACCCCACACAAACAAAATATTCACTCCCTAGAAACAAGTGTTTGGCCTCAAATTTATGAGATTTCCTCTTAAGGATTCCTCTAAAAATATTTTCTCTGAAGAGGCTAATTTCCTCTTTTTGCATAGACTTGGAAATATCTTAAAACAAATTTCTGGTCAAAGATTAAAACAAAATGTGGTAAAACACATTTCTGACAAGGAAATAAAACAGATTTCCAGACATCTAAGTGGATTTACTAGAACCCAACTCTTCTTGAATACATGAGTAACCATGATTCGACACGATGGTCTATATCAGTCACTGATTTGGGCTTTGCAATGAAGACATAAACCAAACATCTCAACAGAAAATTATTACTTTGGGGAAACAAAAGTGTGTGATGCTAATTGTTTATATGAAAGTATTTCATGCAGACCTTAAATAAAAGTTTGTCTGTTTGTGTTGTTGAACTTCTGTTTTTCCTAAGGTGCATGAGTAGAACATACTGTACATTACTGAAACAATTTGTGGAACCATACCTACAGCTTTCAGGTTTTATTCACACAATTTTAAGGAAGCCAAAGCATTACAGAGGAAATTACCACTTGATAAAATTGCCAGACCTAGTTAGGGAAATTTGGAAAATAAAAGGGACCTGTATTATTCTAAGAAATACCATGAGAGTTTATTGAAAGCAGAACAGTCTGCTTTGGAGGAATAGCATATGATTGAAACAAATAACAAATGGAAAAAAGACATGTGGGTACCTGAATGTTAATTCTGCTTCTGTACCTGGGTGGGTTAGGCTGTCTGCCTGAGGGAAAACTGAATTTAAAAAGTTGACTGTTGCAATTTGAACTAGGACAGGCTGTCAAACAAACAGTGTATATTTTATGTCTGTATAACAGTGATTTGTGCCCTCATGGAATACTCCCAGTGAATGTTGGAAAACAAAAATTTACCTGAAAAACAATGTAAATTTTGTGATATTAAAAACTTGTTGGAGGCAGAAATTTAAACCTAGTAGAAAATATTAAAACACACAAAGTAAATGTTCATTTAGAAGTATTCTGTAACTTCATTAAACTCTATAGGATCCCATTATTTAAATTCTTAGTGATGCCTCTGCCCAAATTAAGGTGCAAATGAGACCACATGCCAAAGTCAATAGTATGGATTTTATTTAACAGTAAATGTGAGGTAAAGAGAGAGATAGGGAAGTGAGAGGGACGGAGAGAAAAAGCGCGACAAAGAAACAGATTAAGTAGAAAGTATATCAGTGCTCCATAGATTACAACTACATCCCATGGATCCTCTTCTCAGGGGTTGCAGACTGTATCCATCAAGTGGTGGGAGAAAAGAATCCACAAAACACCAGGCCCGTGGGGTTTATATGAGGCGAGGTGGAAATGCCCCTGTAGCTCCCCTGGGTGATATAATACTGGATCACGGGACATTTCTTTGATACTTTCTAAGATGTTGCAGCTGTCTCTGATGTCAGGGTTAGTTGAATAGATCATGGCCTATCAGCCGAAATTAGTACCTTCCTCCCACGTGTGACCTTCCCGGTACTTCAGAGGGGCGTTTTCACTGCTGAGTCATTATGTAAGGCAGGACACCGGCATGGTAGGAAGAACTGACCCCACAGGATTTTCCTCTTATCAGCCTCTTCCCTCATCTGCGAACCCACTTTGTAGGCTCAGGTGTACCTGCCCTTCTTTATCTGGGAAGCCGCTCTGCATCAGGGCAGAGCAGCCAGCCCATTGCCTGAGCCACTGGCACCACTGGTCCAGTCTCCTACAGCTCCTGGGTGGTTACTGCAAGTGGTTGAATGTTTGAGTCACTAACAGTCCCATCTCTCACAAACACTCAGCACTGCTCCAGCCTAAAATGAATTAACTTAATTTTGGTCAGGATAGTTAAACTTTAAAAATTTTTACATAACAATTTCTTCATCTATTAAGGAAGCAGTAGAAAGTAGGAAACATGCAGTGGAAAACATTTTCTACTTTCATATTGGGGGTAGGTTGCCTCTGGATGTGAGGTGTAAGAGGACCTGGGCTGCATGATATACTCTGGACAGGTGAGAGAGGGGTGCATGGTGGTGCTAAGTGATTCAGGAGAGAATTCTCAAAAGCCAGTTGTGGATTACTGCAGAAAGGCCTTCTAACAAAATGTCAGACAAAACAAAATATAGCTAAACAGAAAGAAATGCATGTAGGTTAAGGCAATCTCAGCTTTAAATATACAGTCTTGTGATACGACCTGCTGGGAAATTAAAAATTTGGGCTATAATAAGGGATTCTAATAAAAACATTAGGCAACTGTTCAGAAGCATCTGATAATAGAAATAGGACACTAGGTATTATTAGGAGAGGGATAGAAAATGAAATGAAGTCTGCCATTGTGTATTCATACCTTGTGCTGTTCAAGAAAACAGGAAAAAAAAATTGGAGAAAAGCAAGGCTGATTCAAAGTAGAGCTAGAACTCCATGCAAAGAGCAACTGAAATGTAGGACTTTTCAGTACTGGAACAACCAAAGGGAGGTATGTGAATAGCATTGGTATGGTGAATAGGTAAATTTGGTTCACTGTCTCCTACAGCAAAATGCTCAATCAACAGGCTCAAAAAAACCCCCCAAAATAGGACTTTTTAAAGTCATATACATAAGTTCTGGAATTCCTCATTGCAACACATCTGTAGATACTAAATGTCAGATTTTTCTTTCATTAACTAACCTGGGAAGTACTATTATATGCAAAGACACTGCCTCTGCCTCAGTGATCTTCTGAAACATGATTAGAGACATAGGGAGAGCATTTTGAGAAGCTTTGGCTCCTCAGTGCCTCAAATCACTCCTCTGATTCTATTCACTTGCTTTCAGTAAAGATTCACATTCAGTATTTACCACTGTTGTTGGCAATGTATTGAACTAATTGGCAGTTTTGGTCTGGTTTGATTTATCTGCATTATGTTAATTTGCAATTAAGCATTCCATTTTCATTGAAGTCAGAAATTTCAAAGGTATCCTGTTAAACTTGGTTTTGTACAAAATATTTGTCAAATGGCATTCAATGGAAACATGTAAATTTATATTTATATGAGCTGTAATATCATTAGCTGTCTAATTACATCTGTTACAGGAGTTTCAGAGTTTTTAGTATAAACTTGTGGAATACGAAAATAAAATTTTTGGCCCCATTTAATTATGTGCTTAAGAAATCTCTGACAAGATAAAGCTTTTTTAAAGCCAGGTAAGTTAGAAAATATCATTAGGGGTGCTGTTTTACTTTAACTGGTCCATTTCCCTGATGACACATCATTAGAGTTTCTGTAAAATGAGGAATGCAGAATGAGACCAAGCTTCACAAAAAAAGAAACAGTATCAGCTACAAGCACTGAGTTTTCTTACTGTGAAAGGCAAAGTGTCCTAAAATAGTCATAACAATCTTGATTTTTGATCTTGTTCCTAGGCATTATATTGACACTGTAAAGATGCAATAGAGTTTATAGGTTTATTCTCTCTGCACAGAGAATACATATATCATCACAACATTTACATTCCAAAGAATGCGGATATTCTAGGGAATGAAAGGACAGTGCAAGGTTATAACATAGTCTTTGATGGCTGACTTTGGTCCATCTTAAGTAATCTTTCCATTTGGTGTCTCTATTTTAAGTAAATGCAGGATATGCAAGAGAAATATCAGCTATAAGACATGACAAAATAGTTTAAGTCATTCCGATTTCTCACTTCAGATGCTGAATTGGACACACTGTATTCTTTATTTCTATGTAACAGATAGAGCTCTGGTACTCAGTCTGGAAAAAAACAGTGCCCGTCTGGGACCACTCTGTCCCAGGCAACCTTCCACCTTTTGCAAAGGCCATGAGGGTAGGGTTCAACTGCTGAGCTGCTACTTCTCTATTTCCTTTCACGTACTCTTAGTATAGTGTCAACCTTTGTGCTGTTTCTCTTTTGTATGTTCAGTTTCCAAATTCTAAGAGGATGCTGCATATGAAATATCCTTAGACCTTTGATATATCCTTCCAGGCTGACACTACAAATACAGATAAAGGGGGTTTTCATAATTCTGTGTATCTAGCTACACAATACAAACTTGCCCTTCAACAACTCAGCCAGCTTGAATTCTACTCAGTACATGACGGGGCATACAGAGTCCTGGTTGAGTTCAGCCACCACTGAACACATGTGCAATAATATTGTAGGAGCCATAGTATCTCAGACTGATTTAGGAGCCATGCTTGAAGAAGCTCCTCTTCTCTACCATTGTGGGAAGATGGCTGGGGGTAAAATAAGAGAAAACTGGTAAGTTATATTCACATTCTAACAGAAGTTATAACAGGACAGAAATTATAAGGTGAAATGCAGTTTCTACTTCCTGGATGGAATCTGGTTGGCATTTATGAAATTTATTCCATGGTGATTCCCCACACACATTCCCCTGCGACCTTCAGCCCATGCTGAGGGATGAGAGGGAGGGTGGGGCAGGGCAGAAACGCTGCCACCGGGCTCTGTTGCAATCCTTGCAGGGACGGGACCGTGAAGGTGCCAAGTACCTGACACAGCACACAGCAGCTGCCAGCCACGGGGATGTCTTGCTGCTGAACCAGCAACTGCGGGGATATCGCTCTCTTCAGGTGAACTCAGCTAATTATTGTCTAATTGTAATACTAACTCACACCTCCATCCCAAAGTTACCTGCCCCCACGGTATGACAACCCCTCACCGAGCATGCACTCTATATTTTATTGATTATATCTTTTAAGAGCAAAGCAAGAGAATTTTACACCAGTCAGTAACAAATGTATGACAGGAGACAATCAGTTCCACCTAACTATAAAGAAATAGTATAAAAGTGAGTTACGGATGGAGAGAAGTTACAGAAGTAACTTCTGGGATCAGTCAACTGGCTAAACGTCTTCTCTTCCATAGGGTCATCTGTTGGGTAAGAACCTTCCTCTATGAGCACTAAATGATTAACTCAAGCTGGCTTTCCTTGGTAATTAGAGCTTGCCTGTACATTGCTTCAAATTTGCTTTCGCAGTCAGTTACTACCAACAGTAATCTTCAAACCTTAAGTCATCACAATTTTCTATTATCAGTGTGTTTATTAATAAAGTCTGTTACTCTGTGAACAGTTTAAGTCCCTCAGGGGCAATAGCAGTCAATGGCAGCAGATAACGTACTCCATGAAACTGAGGAGATCTGAGAGGGGGTGCTTCTTTCTGGTTTGTAATAAGAGATTCGACTCCAGTAGGCTGTTGTAGCATGTACCCTGAACAATATTTGAACTGCCCTCTGACACAAAACACTGTTCAGTGGAGTCCCCATAACAGGACACCAACAGACTGGTTCAGCACAAGGGGTTTGGCTTTCCTGGGGCATTGACAGACCAATTAAACACAAAAAGTACAAGGAAACCCCCTTTCACATGACAATCATGAAGCCCTTCATGACTTTTTCCAAAAAGGCAGAATTGTAAAATCCCCCTAAATGCAGAAATAATTCTGCTTCCTTGCAGGAAAGATAATCAGCAAAACACAGATAAAGTCTAGACCTTAGCCATATCATAATTTTCAGTATTTCAGAAATACAAAATTATGTGTCTTCTAGCCAAACCTGTGCACACACTATTTGGGTGAACACCTAAAATTTGAATTCTAACAGCAATAGAGAAAGTTTGTTGTTCTGTTGTTCTTCAGCTATGGAGTTTGGACAATGATCTTACAACAGACACTTGTTCTGTGATGGCCACGTGATTTTCATTAATGTTGTATTAAAAGTCTCTGTCACTTTTTGACTTGCATGTGTGAGTTAAGCTATCCTTACAATACAGAATTCAGCTTTCAATGGTAGTGATAATAAAGGATTTCTACTTGATTGTGGGCATGAAGACTTTATAAAATGATAAAATGAACATAATTTCACCCATTACTCATAGCTTCAAAGAAAGAACCATGTTTTACTATTCATAGATCATAGTCAGTGAAGTATAAAACTATAGTACATCCATAAACCTACCATGTAAACATTTCATAAGCCAAGACATCCAGTTCAATCACTTTTCAGATGTGTGAGTGACTTACAAAATCATATCCATATGATGTCAGATTTTGATGTTGTTTTAATATGGATGGATCCTCCTATAATATTACTAATTTTTAAAAGAAAGTTATGGTTAATTGTGAGAAAGGACATTATTAACTTCTTCAGGAGTGTATGCATTTTGCATAGCCTCATATCTTCACTATTCTCTGAGTTGTGATACATCCAGCAAATTCATAACCACAGAATCTGTTAGCTGCTATTTCACACACATTTTACTACATTCTTTCTACATTTTTACTATATCATATAATCTTCTATGAAATATAAACTCTGAAGTTAGGTACTTATGAAAGAAACTAAATAGTTTTTTAATAGGAATTATGTTTCTTCATTAAATTGAAATATTTAGTGACATTTCAGGTTTCTATCATCTGCATGCTTTCCCAAGAAATTAGTCTTCACAACATTAATATCAATATAGAGTAATTCTGCAATGTATATATTATATGACATGGCTATATTATATTATTACATTTTATACTAACATTTTGACCATTGAAAATATTGATTTTTATTGGTTGCTGTGCTTTCTGTGCCAGAACTCTTGCAAGTTCTTGTGAGCTTTTCAGAACCTATGACTTCTCTGCCATGTGGTTCATTACTTTCAGGAGTTATTTGCAGAAAGTCTTCAAGAGTGTTACACATCAAAAGTCAGACACTGAACTCTGACCAAGTTCTTTGTGAGCTTTCAACCCAGGAAAGCAATAGTGTAATGGAAAATTATAGAACACACACAAGACTCCAGAGCCTGTTTACCCCATCTGTACTAGGACCTTTCCAGCACTCAGAAATAGCTGTGTAAAGAAAAATCATCCTGCTGCACCTAAAGGGGTTCTTAGGTCTGCTTTGATTAAATTTGGTTGGTAAGGACACACAGTTATGATTCCCAGTTTGAAGGTATCATGGCACTGTCAAAAAAAGGGTATGACCATCACAGGACAGCACAACTCTTGTATGGCAGCTTTGGTTATCACCCTTTATTGTGAACCATTTGGAATAGCTTCTGCCTCAGACAGTGCAATACACCTCGAGTATGCAAAAACAGTCTTACATACCTGCAATGTGTATATACCTGCAGTCCAGGGAAAACTACCAAAACAACTTCTATTAGAGTCCAATGTACAATACTGTGTTAGCACAGAAAATCCTTGTACAGACATATATGTTTATGGTTTGTGTACAGAAAGTGTTTTATCCTTGCCTTTGAGCAACATATCTCAATGTTCTATTCTTCCCTGTACTTCTAGAAACCATTTATATCATGAACATTGAAATCCACCACATTTGATCCTAATTTTCAACATTTCAGACAGAGGATAGTGACATGCAGTAAAAGATTGTGTACCAAGCTCTTCAGGGTCAGATGAAGAATGATAAACAACCAATTGCAGGAACAGAACTGTATTATTAACAGGAAATATAAGATTTGTTAGAGTAATGCCTTAGAGGCCACCATCTAAATGATTGTAACATTACTATTGAATGAGCAATATGATGAACTATTAGACACGTATCCTTATGCCAGGATTTTCAGATATCTCATACTGATTTACTCTCACAGAGCTTTGGATGCAATGTAAAATTAAGTCTGCTAATGTTTTGATGGGAAAACTGTATTATATCCTTGACAAATGATGTACATTTACATCTTCCATGTATCAGGCAGATACATGGAAGATGTAAATGTGCCAAGAAATTCCAAAAATCCTTTGCTGCTTCCACTTACATAAAAGAACTGAAAGAAACATCCCTCTCTGCAGCACTACACTTAGTTTTTCCAGTTCAACATAATGGCGCAATCAGACCATTACTTCACATATCTAGAATATTTCATAAAAGCATACCATGTATAAGATAGATTATCTTTCCTTTCTACCATAGGATTTATGTTATAGTTCACCCTATAGAGGTAACCTGATAAGTGTTTACCTGCAGATCACCTGGTCTTTACCTGGCATGATTTCATGAGGTGATAATACAGATGAAGAACCGGCTGTAACTTTAGGGAAAATCTGCGTAGAAAGTGGCTAAGGATTTAGTTGAGTAGCATATATTTTGCATTATCTTGGGATGACTAAAGCCAGATTGGTGCAATTAAAAAAAAACTCTACCACTACCCCAAAAAAAGACCCCAAGAATGCCCCCCAAAATAAAAAAATTCAGATGCAGCACAGATTTGGCACAAAATGCATCAGCTGAGGCAGCAATTCAGGTAACTAAGACCCAGCTCAGCTGTCTGAGTTTCCAGTATGGATATTCTGACATTGCACTGTATTTTGCGCTTAACTGAGGTTTCTTCAGCCTCTACGGATTCAGGAGCAGGAAAAAAGTATATGCATATCTATATAGTACTTAGGAAACTGAAAAAATTTCTACCCTCTTATATTATGATATGCTCCCACTGATATGCTGAGGACAGGGTTCTATTTAGCAACTCAGACCTGCTGTTGTGTTAACAAGATATCAGATGAGCTCATTACAGAAGCTAAACTAAGCTATTCAATTTTAATACAGAAGAGAGAATATAGCTATGGAAATGTGTTCTTTATAAACAACTTGGTACTGAGTTGAGACTTAAGCTGTCAGTTTCAGTCTAAAGCCCATTTTTACAGTCTGATTATAAACCCTTAGAAATGGAAATGTTGACATATCCTTGGCTATAACAACTCTAACAGGACATTCTGCAATAGCCTGTAAAACCAAATATTCTAATTAAAACCTCTGTTTATTTCTTTATGTTACAAGGTACAACTTCTGTTTATGACTGAAACAGATGAAACTTCTGAAGTATACAATACTGATAAAGTAAAGCAGGTAATCTTCAAATTGTTATTCACAGCACAGTATTTATACTATTTATACTCAGCATACTAAGTACTCTTAATATTTCAGTCTATTTAACACAATTTTTAAATATAGATATGTCTGTTTCTCCTCGTAATAAAACTCTCTCATGAAGCCCATTGTATTTTTATGTTATTATTTTATCAGACAGCACTGAGTCTGTAAAAGTATAAGACCATGTTGTAAAGATTGGGTAGATCCAGTCTTGACCATGCACAAACACACTCTTGATCCTGACATTGTCATCTTTACAGTACTTTCATTATTCATAGGGTTTTCACCATTCAAATGCACTTGAGTGCTTTGATTGACTGTATCTGGAGAGGATGGTAAAAAGTAAGGTGGAAAAGGGTAAAGAAGGACAGGCATTGAATGGATACATCTATTTCCTGTGAGGGTCAGTCAAGCAATATTTTTGCTAGGGTTTTATTTTTAACTGTAAAAATACAGTAGATAAGGCTTATTATAGGAACAATCCTATCTGATTGAAATGCTAAAAAAATCTGTAGCTATAAAACCTTCATTTTTTTCATTAACAGTATCAAATTAAGGACAAATGAGAATATGCAAGAAAATTGACACTCATCTGATTACGCATTGGGATCTATAGTTAAACACTAAATGATAACTAGATAACTGGTTTTATCTCAATATATCTAGATGAATGTCTGACAAACATTCCATGGAATGTCTGTCATTATGAATGCTGTCATGAATCAAGGACAGAAATAAAATGTTATAGAATTAAGTTAAGCAAATATATTCATATACAGAGAGAAAGATAATTTTTACCAAATATACACGTAGCATTCATACAGATTGGTACATGTATTTTACAGTTTTAGTGTGTTGGTTCTATATTTGGCTTGAAACCTATTCCCATGAGGTCAAAGACATTTTTCCATTATTATTTTCAAGTCAAAAAATTATTTTGGTTAATTCTTTCAATTTCAACACTAATATAAGATCTTTGTATTTAAAGTGAAGAAAAACTCAGAATCTATTCTTTTATCTCCATTTGTCTCAAGTAGACAGGGATGGAATAGATGCCAGTATAGGAACTGATAGATAGGCAAGTTAGCTGTGATTCAACCATACAGTCTATAAATATTTCAATCAAAGCTTTCCCTAAGAAAGAATTGAACCTACATCAAGAACTAGATATATTTTCTACACAGTGCACTCGGAGTGCGTTAAAAGAGCACACATTTGTGTCCCAAGTTGGTAGCCAGGCCAGTTTTTGAGGAAGACAACCTGTGTAGTGGGATTAGTACAGATGCCTCAGGAAGGCATCCTGCTTCAGTCTTGCAGCAAGACGAGCAGGGTCATGCAGCCCTCAAAACTGGCATTGCTGGGCCACTTGTAGCTGGAACCAGCATAATCTCATTCAGAAAACAAATTCAGGTCTGACAGCAGAGAACACTGCTGTACCATGTAGCAGCCCTTGTGCTTGAGCAGGCCTCACTAGGTTCAAATGCACTCATTCTCCATACTGCAAAAAATCTGCTCTTTTCATTTGGTTTGTTTTCTGTGCCTTGATTTCGAAGAAGTTTTAGATGGCAAAGAGGAATGCTTCACAAAAAGAAAAAAAAAAAACCAAGAAATTATTCAAGGTAAAAATCTTTGCTTTCTACTTTTATTTTAACCATAACTATCTTTCCAAGTTATTAATAAGTATCAAAAATAAAGCATACACGCATAACCATACAAGCTTATTTTAAAATGCAATTTTTGAAATAGCAAAATTAATTTTAGGTCCCTTCTGATGGTAATTTTCCAAGTAATGCTAAGTAAGAATGGCTCAGAATGCAGTTCAAATGGATTGTCTATGTGTTCAACAACCTTCTTGCAGTTGCAAGCTTCTATATTTTTTTATTATTTTCCAGTGTACACAGGTTGTATCCTTTCCACAATGATATTTCATACAGCCCAAACTTTGAACAATGAGTACTGATATTACTTTTACTTCACTTTCTGAAAAACTCAAATGTCTTTTAAAGTGTAAAAGTAAAACCTAGATCAAGGTATAATTAATAAAGTAACATGATTCATTTTAATGGAGTGGGAATTTCACTTCATGATTTTTTAAAATCTACAGGTTAGCATTCTCAATATCAGTGGTAGGCTTTGAAATGCTAACAAATGCATTATCAATACTTTTGAAGAATCTGAAATATATTAACACACATTGTAAGAACAAAATTATTCATCTAACAATGTTTGTTTTAATCTTTTTAACTAACCATCCACAGTTCTACATGCATGCATACCAGAACTCCAATATTTAACAATTTTCAAAATTTCAGTAGCTCACCAAAATAAATAGAAACTCATTTCTCTTTTGGGAATATCAAAGAAAGTTTTGCACCAAATGAAATTTAAGGTTTCAATCACTTACTCAAATGTATGTTTATCAGAGCTGTGCTGAAAGGTGATTAGAAATTATTCTGAAGTTTTCGATTAAATACCTGAGAAAGTCAACTAGTGAAAAATACAGTTCAAAAACATCTGTGCATGGTAGTGTCTGCATTTACTTCATAAAAGTGAAATGCATATCATAATTGAGTAGTGCAAATGTATTTAATAGTTTGAATATCTGGGACAAGATAGTCAGCTTGTACAAATCTACCTTGTTCCACTGCTATCGCAGGACTAATGCTGATTAACATTACCTAATATTCTTGCATGAAATATTTTGTAGCAATGGAAATTCACAGTGATCTTTTAGAAATGTTAGAAAAATTCCTTATACCTTCCCCAGCCAAGATTTCATGATAGACAAAAGCAATACTCTGGAAGTTTCGTAAAATTATCACAGAATCACAAAATGAGTGAAGTTGGAAGGGACCACTGGAGGTGATCTGGTCCCACCTCCCTGCTCAAAAAGGGTCCCCTAAAGCACGTTCCTCAGGATTATGTCCAGATGGTTCTTGAATATCTCCAGAGAAGGAGGAGACTCCACAACCTCTCTGGACAATCTGTCCCAGTGCTCAGTCATTCTGACAGTAAACTTCTTCCTTGTATTCAGGTGGAACTTCCTGTAAATCAGTTTCTGCCCGTTGCCTCTTGTCATGTTGCTGGGCACCACCAAGAAAAGCCTGGATCCATCCTCTGGCACCTTTCCTTTGGATACTTACAGATGTTGATGAGGTCCCCACTCAGCTGTCTCTTCTCGAGGCTGAACAGGCCCAGCTTCCTCAGCCTTTCCTCATCAGCAAGGTGCTCAGTCCCTTCATCATCTTTGTGGTCCTCCATTGGACTTGCTCCAGGATCTCCATGTCCCTCTTGTACTTAATAGCCCAGAACTGGACACAGCACTCCAGACGTGGCCTCACCAGGGCTGAGTAGAGGGGCAGGATCATGTACCTCGACCTGCTGGCAATGCCCTTCCTAATGCATCCCAGGATCCCATGTCCTTCTTGGCCACAAGGACACACTGCTGGCTCATGGACAGCTTGGTGTCCACAAGAACTCCCAGGTCCTTCCCGTTACAGCTGCTTCCCAGCAGGTCAGCCCCCAGCCTGTGCTGGTGCATGGGGTTATTCCTCCCCAGGCGCAGGACCCTGCACTTGCCTTTGTTGAATTTTAGAAGGTTCCTGTCTGCCCATCCCTCCACCCTGTTTTTACCCCTCTAAATGGCTGCAAAAGGGATCAGCCAATCTTCCCAGAATTGTATAGTCAATCACAATTATCATAACTATGCTCTTACAAGACAGAAACCCTCTCATTTAAACTTTATGGAACAAAGTACATACGTATCTACTGTTGGCAAATTCTGTTTTGGTCTCAAATGCAAATATATTTATGGTTTTATGCATAAGTTTATTCAAACATATATCTTTTCTCGCTTGTTTTGTAATCTTATTTTTTGTGTATATGCAAAATATGAGAATTTTTTCTTGGTGTACATTTTTAGCAATAAAAAAAGAGATCATCACAGCACAAATAAAGCTTATCTGCTTCCAGCACCTGCTGAATCAGGCTTGCCTGCACTGTCAAGTTCTCCAGAAGGCATGTATTAGAAAAAAGATAATAAAGATTTAACTGTGATACTTAGTTAAAATAAAAATAATGTGTGACAACTAAGGGTTTCTTTTAAAACATTAATGGTAAAAGGCAGTGCAGAAATTATATCAGTCTGTTACAGGATAAGGATGGGCACTTCACAAACAGGGGCATAGACCAACAGAGGTGTTTAATGCTTTCTTTACTTCTGTCTTCAACACCAGTGATGGGCCAAGTGGGTTTCAGTGCCCTGAGATGGAGGACCATGGCTGTGAGAATGATCAACTCCTGGCTGAACCTGAAATTGTGCAGGATGTGCTGCTCCAGATGGATCCCTATAAATCTATGGGGACTGATGGGATTAATCCACCAAGAATACTTAAAGAGCTGGCTGATGTCATCACAAGGCCTCTCTTGATGATTTTTGAGCAGTCTTGGGAATCTACAGAGGTCCAGTTGACTGGAAGCTGGCAAACATTGTCCCATTTTTAAAAAAGTTCGAGAAAGAGGACCCTGGAAACTAAAATCCTGCCAGTCTCACTTCAGTGCCTAGTAAAGTTATGGAGAAGATTATTCTGGGAGGTATTGAAAAACACCTGAAGAACAACAGAATCACTGGTCAAAGCCAGTGCAGCTTCATGAGAGAAAAGTCCTGTTTATCAAACCTTCTATGATAGGGTAACCCACCAGTTCATCAAGTGAAGTCAGTTGATGTCATCTTTCTGGATTTCAGTAAAGCTTTCCATACTGTCTCTCACAGGGAACGTCTGGATAAAATGTCCGGCCCACAGCGGGATAAACACATCATGGGATGGGTGAGCAACAGGCTCACAGGTCAGGCACAAAGGGTTACAGTGAATGGGGTGACATCAGACTGGGGACCTGTCACTGGTGGGGTTCTGCAGGGCTACACCCTCGGTTCTGTGCTCTTCAACATCTTCATAAATGACTTGGAAGCAGGACTCGAAGGGATACATTTGTCAATGATACTTAACTGGGCGGGGGCTGTTGACTCACTGAGGACAAAGAGTCCCTGCAGAGAGACCTCAATAAAATGGAGGCCTAGGAAATCACCAACCATATGAAGTTTAATAAGGGCAAGGGCCAGATTCAGCACCTGGGATGGGGCAACCCTGGATGTATGGACAGACTGGCAAATGCGATGCTGGAGAGCAGAGCTGTGGAAGGGGACCTGGGGGTCCGGGCTAATGGAAGTTGAACATGAGCCAGCAGTGCCCTGGCAGCCAGGAGGGCCAACCATGTCCTTGTGGGTCCCTTCCAATTCAGAATATTCTGTGATTCTGGGGTTAACTGTGATTCTGTGAAAACGTATTAACTTATGTTTCAAACAAGAAGTTGATGCTAAAATTGATTTTCCTGGAGCTAGAATAAACAGTGTTTCCTGCCTTAAAAAAAAAACCCAGAAGTTCTTGACATGGCATAAAAAAGCCAGACTTACAAAGACAGCTTTAAAAAAATATATCTGTGACGTAAGGGGGCTGTCATAATTTAACATCAGCTTGGTCCCACACAGCCCCTCGCTCACTCCATATCCCCACTGGAATGGAGGAGGGAAAATAGGAGAATAAACGTGAGAGAACTTATAGCCTGAGATAAAAACAATTTAATAGGTAAATCAAAATCTGCACACACAAGGAAAGCAAAACAAGGAATTAATTGACCATTTTCCATGAGCGGGCAGGAGTTCAGCCATTCCCAGGAGAACAGGGCTCCATCACATCTAATGGTGACTTGGGAAGACAAATACCATTACTCCGAACACCCCCCGCTTCCTTCTTCTTCCTCAGCTTTTATTCCTGAGCATGATGCCATAGGGTGCGGTCCTTCCCTTTCGTTAGTGAGGGTCAGCTGTCCCGGCTGTGTCCCCTCCCTACTCCTTGTGCACCCTCAGCCTCCTCACTGGTGAGATTCCAAAGGCTACTGAAATCTTCACTGTGGCTAACATTTGTGACTACAGAAGAAACCCAAGGATATCCCTTGGATAATACGACTGATTAAAAACTTTGTTATTTGGCTGATGCACCCTTTCAGTTCATTTAGAAGTAGAAACCAAATACTTTTTCTACTTTAATAGTCTTCCCATATTTTAAAGCTAATTTTGATGAAAATGTAGTTGTTATTCAGTTGCTTTGAATTTATTTTCTTCAGCCAATCAATTTTCTTAAAATTCTTTTGTAGTGTTAACTCACGTTTTCATAGTGCAAAGTGTTTCAGCTGTAGTTTACAACAAATATGTAGTCTCTAAGTTAAAGTTTGTTGATGGTGGTTTTTTTGGACTGGAGTTATAAAGTAACACTTCTGTATTTCGTATGCCACAGATCAGTGTTAAGCTGTCACATCGACAGAACTGTGCTTTTTCATTTAACATGTGTTATGCTGGTAAGAGTTGAGTTCTGGCTCTAGCAGAATTGTCTGACAGTCAACAAAGCAAAACTCATTCAATATAAAACTTGTTCTTTACTTTTGAATTATTAGACAACCTAGTTTATGCTATGTGATATCCTCATAATGTTGATACACCTCTCCCATCAAAAGCTGTCACAAGGCACATTCCAGCAAAATGCAAACATAACTACAACAAGATGAAAAAAATAGACTTAATATATACATATCTACTACTTAACATTTCTCCTGCAAGGAAGAAATTGGCTGTATGGGAATTTTTGAGTTGTTTTTAATAGTTGCTATTTATATTTCATTTCTGTATAATTATGCAACATGAAAATGAGACCTCATGACAAACACTGTCTGGGCAGTAATTAATTTCTCCTAGCAGCAGAGTTTGAGTATTTGAACATTGATTCAAGAGAGACTGGAAGAATTTATGCTGACCTTTTATGTCAGTGTAATCATTCCACTATGAAGATGGCCAAAGAAAATTATTGTCTTGTTTAGACAACTCCAGAAATAGAAGAGTTCAGCAGCTGTGTGCATGTGCACTCAGCACCACCTTTCAGGGTAGTAATAAAGGCACTGTAGATAACACTGACATTAAAAAACCATACTCACCTGAAATTTGCTGCACAAATGGATGCTGTCAAATATTAAATCTACTTGCAGACATAATCCCTCTCACTAGTCTCTAAGAGTTAGTCTTTACAAGAATTTTAAAAGGTGAAAACATTCTACAATGTAATTCCACCACACAATATTAAGGAAGAAATGTAATTTTAAAATTTTCTTTATAGACAGGAATAAAGGAACAATGCAGAATAGAAGCTGAGGTATTTGTATGGTAGATAGATTTGATTTCAATCAAATGTGTATATATCACACCTCTGATCTTTTGAAGTGGATTTTTGGAGGACTGCCATCCTGACTAAATGTTCTCATGAGACATAGAGGGCAAATTCTCTGCTACTGAAAGCGTATCCCTATTAAGTCCAAATTAATGATGATATTGCAATTTAGGAATCTATTAACCCAGTTTCAGGTGATATGACATTGTAATTTCATGACACTTTTTTTTTTCCAGCAACTTAGCCATTGAACAAAAGTGATTGAGAGCTGCCTCTGTATATGCTAAACTGGCTGCAGAGGCAGGGCTCTGTCACTCCTGCTACGAGAGCCATCGTCACTACTGCAGTACTACAGGAGCTGTCACTACTATCACTACTGCAGAAACTCTCACACTGTCACTACCACAAGCGCTCTGTCACTACCACAAGAGCTCTGTCACTCCTGCTGAAGAAAGATGGAAGCTGATGGTACTAACCCCATTTGAACTCTTGCATGACCAGGGAGCAGTGGTTTCCCCTTCTCCAGCCATTTTCCTTTCTCCCAGCAGGCAGACTTTTTTTAAAGAAGATAGCTATTTAAAATGTGACTCTGATCACAAAGAAATTTTACCGTCTCTATTTAGATTTCTAAATAAATATGTGATTTTTGAGGAGCTCTTGCTAACTATATTTCCCATTCTTACTCAATAACCCTTCCCAATTTGGAAATGTCAGTGTATGATTGCAATGCTATATAAAAATAATATCAAAATTACTAAGAAGCTTTTCTGCTTTCTTTTCACAAGTAACCTCAGAGTTCTCTTTCACTTGACTGATCTTTATCCAAAAGTAGGGAGATTTCAAACACATAAACAAACAAAAAAAACCCTAAGAGCAAATCAAGCTTCCTTACTATCCTAAATTTAGCCAAATATGAATTACATATTTGCAACTGTATCTGGCTGATAAAATGTAGTAATTTATAATCTAAGAGCCAGGGAAAAAAAATCAAGCTAATAATTACAGTCATCAAAACCTTCCTCTCATGTGGTTTACCACTGAACAGCTACTTTTATATTCTGCCATGTATCAATTTCTAATTCATTATTCTGATTGCAATCAGGGGACATCATTGTTCTGTATCTGCTGGTCTTCATTAATGTTCACAGCCATTTTTGAGCTGTAAGACTCAGATTCCAGCAGAGCAGACACAATGCCTAAATTTGTTTTATAGCTGGAATTAGGGAAACCCTCCTAATGAATGAAAACCAGATCATCACATCCCACTGCTATAGCTTTATTTTTAGTCAGGATCTTTTAATATTAATCCTAACAAACCTATGAGGATTAAAGAAAAAAAAAAAGCTTCTCTTTTCGTCTATCTAAATCTTTTGATTTCCCTAATTAACTGTCTAGTTTTGAAGATTCACTGGTTATTTGCTTTATCAGTGATATATATATACTGCACAAACAGACTTTGAAATGATGCTTTAGATTTCCAACTTTCCCTGTTAAATAAAAGACATGATACGTTTTTAGGCCTTTAACAAGGCCTTAGTCATTCTAAAACTGCTGGGTTATGGTTTTTCTAACAGCCTTATCTTCTCCCTTGCCACTCTAATTCTAAATACAGATTTATCATTATCTGATTTAGGTAGATTAAATAAAGCAAATTAACGTACCCCAGGATTTAGTAGTTTGTTGCAACCTGTTTACTAAAAGTCACATATTGGTTTAAGTTTGGTTATGGAGTCACATATGGTTTAAGTAACTGAAGAGATTGGTCGAGACAAGATATATGTATTAATAGTAGATAAATATATCTTTGGTAAGTATTTATTGCTATGCAATGTCATTAATACTGAATGTATCCAGTGGAATATTTGATTCTTTATTCAGATGAAGAGACAAAAAGCCTGATTCTGAATTTGTATATAACCAGGTTAAAATCAGTCCACAGGTGATAAGAATCAACATTTTTCTGGACTTACAGTAATGACTGCCATAAGCAGCTTGCATAAAATGAATAAATATATCTCTGTAGGGCAGAGGACAGCCCTGCTTCCTCAGGGGTTCAAGTGGAGGCTGCAAACTACAAAAATTTAATCATTAGTGAAGACCTACAGAATCCATATATTTGTTGAAAAATATCTATCCTTTCCCCACATGAACCCCACTCCCCCAAAAATCCAATCAGTGAAGCATCCCTTACAAGATCTATTTCAATGTATATAACTAGTCTTTATAGCAATATTTTCCTCTGTCTTTCAGAGATTAAATGCCTGTCTCGGGTTTTACTCCCTGAAAAGCACCAGCCCATTTTAATATGTTGAAGTGATTTTGGAGGTAATAAATATAGAATTATGCAGAATAATTTTAATGTCATTGTGCTGAGAATAATTTTTCTGCCTTTACTGTTGGTTGATATCAAATATTGACTTGTATGGAATACATATCTCTACAAACAATAGTTTTAGAGATATATATTCCATATTCCATTCTACAAACAACAAAAGCTAAAAGCTTCAGTAATGAAATGCTGTCTTCAAAATTTTAGTAATAAATTTGCTAACAATTTGATGGAGCTCTCTCAAGCAACTATTTCTCTAGGTCTAAAGACTTTAGAGATAAGTTACAACTTTGTTATAGTTTTTGATTTCCTGCCTTTGGAGGAAACACTTTTTTATCTATTTTTTATTATATTTTTGATTCTTTTCCCATGTACATGTGTGTATCGTAGGTGTTCATAACTATACAGCATGTAATGGAAATAACAAATCAAGACAGAAATCACAGAGCTACACATCTCATTACTTTTTTCTCTGATAATGAGACTGTCTTGATTTCAGTTACTAACATGTAGACTCACCATTGTCACATAAGTCAAACATCATTTGTACTTTTCCAAATACTTTGGATACTGAAATAACAATTTTTTCTGGATGGGTGAAACTATTGTTCTACCACTGTATGAGGCAAGCCATGTGAACACACAGGACCCAAAGCTTATGCTAAACATCACCCTATTATGTTGAAAGTATCATAAATTAGAAACTAAAGGCAGGAAAAGAACCATTGCAAATATGAGTTTCAGTGCCTAACTGAAGACAGCAAAGTAGGATCACTTCAGGTTACTGAAACTAGCACTGCTCACTGATTAGATTAAAAGGAAGACGGTGAACAATTGTAGGACTGCCTTTAAAGGAACATAGGTAAGAAGCCTGAAGTCAGATTTGGTTTCACTGAGCCTTGGTCAGACTCACTAGGGACCAGTGATGTACCCCAGCTATGAGACGTTGTTCTGGAATGAGGGGAATTCTGTTTGCTCAGACTATGACCAGCAAAGTTTTGTACCTCTGAGGTCTGACTGTAGAGGTGCTTTTGCTGTTTGGTATTTAAACCATGTTTTACAAACCAGAAAGTTCTGTGAAGTTACTCTGAGAGTGCTTTCCTGCCAGAGATGGGTTGCTCCAATACTAATTTTAAAATCTTAAATAATTTAGAAATTAGATACTTGTGTTCAATCAGTTTGAAAGGAACAGGAAAGGTCAGAAGTCAGGAAGAGGAAGAACAATGAAACAAATAAGACAGGGAAGCATTGCTATTGATAGCAATATTATTGGGAAGTTATCAAAACCAGAGATCATGGGAAAAATAATATCTTAAATTAACAAGGGTGTAAACAGGTAAGCGGGTACCACAGGAGGAAGGAAACAAAACCTATCTGCAAATCCTAGGTACTAGCTGATAGTATTTGAGGTTTAAGGACACTAATTAACAACCTTACTAAGTCCTGCCAATATATTTTAAAGACTAATGGATAGCTGGACTCTTCAGGTAGGAATATGAAAAAAAGGGAAGCAACAACTTGGAGTTGATATAATGCAATCTAAATAATCTGTTTTTCTTTGTATCCTTATTAAAAAATACAGCCAGCACTGTGAGTTAAAAATAGGCGGACATCTGGAGAATAACAAAATCTTAAAACTCAGAAAGTAAAACTTTTAAAACAAATAATAGTGACAAAGAAACAGAACTACTTTTTGATGTTACAAGCAAAAGTGGAATAGGTGAGAGGACATGGTAGCCAAACTATGTCAAGATCTCAAATAGGCTTACAAAAAGGTCTCTGAGCAAGATTTTACATTAGCTTAGTAAGCACTGCCAAGATTCCAAGTGGAATGCAAACAAAAGATGCTGATAAACAGCAATGTGTATAAACTCAGGGATAAGTAAGCAAGATGTCCTAGAGGAAGCATCTAGGTATTACCTTTTTTCACAATATAAAAGTATGAAGCACATTAGGAGCTTTTTGATTACATTACCACAATACTGACTGTTTTGAAAACACACAAACATATTAATCTCTAAGGAATAATCATTGCAAGCAAAGTGGATATTCTCTTGTTTGAGCAAGAGTGAATCAGAGTGCGACGCAAAAGAGGGACATATCCAGGATCAGAGTATGTTGTAGTCATGCTTCCATCTGGACGCAAACAAGGAACCATTGTAATTCTGAGCCAAGCTATTCATGCAGTGCAAACAACACTGTTAGGTATGGAACATAAAACTTATGTTCATTTAAACTACTCAGTGAAGCCTCAACCCTAACCCTAAGCGCAACCCTAACCCTAAACAAAGCAGTAAAAGCAGCCTTTTCCTGAAGCTGGTGCCAAGCAGAAAGGTGTGGAAGGAGCAATGCTGGGGCAGTGCCGTGCTCCCCTTGGCACGCCTGTGGTAGTTGCAGCATCCCTGGAGCTCTGGGCTTTGTGGTTTTTTAAGCATAACTCCAAAAGGCATGCTAGACTACACCTGATAATTTTGTTCACAGCCACTGAGTCATACTGACAGGCATGAGGGAGAGCAGACTGCACTATGTCATTTGGGAGATGGTGACTGCTCTCACAGATCTCTGCGGTTTTTCAACTCCTTCTCACAACTTGTAACCCACAGAGCTTCAAAATGCCTGTCTTTAAAGGGAAACCAAATACTGTCTTATGAAAGCTTATTCAGCACAAGTAGAATAGTTTAAAAAGGAATAGCAAGGAATGAAAAAATGGGACAAAGAAGCAGAATTTTATTTCAAAAGGAAAATGAAGCAAAGACTTAGGTTCTCCATTCTGCAGTGTCAGTGGACTTGTATAATTTCAAATGCAAGTTCAAAGTTTGACACAGCTGATCATGGTATTTAAAATATTCACACATGCATGTTCATTGGGTTGTGTCCATGCATGTCTCTAGGAGAAAAATACAACATACCATCCAAGGAAAGGTACTAATACAGAGATTTTAATGATTAAATAGAGACATGTATAAAGGTAACAAGTGAAAACCACAACCTATCCACAGCTTACCTATAATAATAAAAGACTTTCTTTACCAGCTTTGCTTTTCTAATTAGCTGAATACTTGTCAAGAATGATAAATGAGCAATTCATTATAGCTTGCTGTCAACCTGGGATTAAAGATTAAAAAGCAAATCCTGAGCTAAATCTTTGTGCCTGAGAGGCACCAAGATTCTGCAACAGTGACTGTGCACAAGGACATACAAGATACCAAAGGAATTGTAATGAGGAGCAACACGATTCAGGGTGGGGCACCATTTTCTGTATGCAGTCGGTTTAGGCTTAGGGCAGGTAACCTTTGCTTCACAAAAGGCTGAAAGCTCCTGAAAAGTTGGCAAAGTTTCTCTTACTGTTCTGCTCAAATATCCCATTGCTCAAAAGACCTACTACTGGCTTTGTCTGAACGAGAAGAAAAGCACTTGTCAGTATTTCAGAAACGCAGAAAGACAGAGAAAAAAATGCTAAGGGATGTAAATGGTTCTCTCTATAAAAGTACTTTGTACTGGGAAGGAATCATACCACCAATAATCCATAATTTCATGTCTGGCATAATTTTCAAGTCTCAGAAGCAACTGACATGTGAAATAAAGTACAGTGTCCAGTACAGCTGGACAAAGATTTAGAAACTATACCATGATGACAATATCTATATTGGAATAGAGATAAGATAGAATATGCAAACTTTTTCCTTTTTGCTAATTTCAATGGTTTTGATAGAGACACTTGGAGATTCCCTAGGCAATTATTCTGTACGGTGCCAGGAAATTAAGCAACAATCTCCACTCAAGAGCAGGTTCCATTGCTGAAGCAATCAGACAGATCTCATCCAAATTAGTGAAGTAATTTTATTTCCATCAACAAGGTATCCAGCTCTATTTCTTGACTCTTCCTCCTCCAGCACAATTTTTTGTTCTCTTTACACTGTGTTAGTTCAGTATTGGTAAAGAAATTATTTTCTTTTCTTCCACCTGCCACATATAATTTTGAATTGGCTCAGTTTGCCAAAACAATACAGTCACAATTTTCTGGTGATGTGGAAATGCATTTTGAAATTAAATACATCCTGCAACAGTAAAATGTTTCTCTGTCAAATTACATATACAGCTCAAATTTTAGAGATAAGTGTATCCTCTGCAACTTGGTTGTAAAGGCCATGATTTTGGCCTTATTAAAAGATGATTTTGGCACTTTTAATCATATTTTATTCTAGTACAGAACACCAGGGCTTTCACAAAGATGTTTTTCTGCACCAGACAGAAACTGCACAGAGTCAGACAGTGACAGTTGAGAGAATGTGATCTGATGACATTATTCAGTGAGTGAGTCAGTGCATCTACTCAGGCATGAAAAAGAAAGGAACTGTGTTTTAATGTGGTATGTACTGTCACAGGGTTATCAAAGGAAATACAAGTGGGAGACAATGTGCAGCTACATTAAATCCCTTAGCGTTTGAGTTCCTCGCTGCTGTGCCTTGTAAGCAGAACATAAGAAACCTTTGGAGCACCAGCAGTGAGTGGCACAGCCTGCATAAACTGAAGCAAAAGCCTTTGCGAACGCAAATCTCCTGTGGCAAAAGTGCAACTGTTCTGGCCCCGTGAAATTCGAGTCTAACTGCAAAGTTGAAAGTCCAAGTCATTCTAGGATTCAAACCTTTCTGCTGTTTAATGTTTTGTGATGTCGGGACTTTTGCTCAAGGACCCTCTTAATGAGTAGGAATTTTTATGGCAGTAAAAAATACCAGCCTTTAGTCCCCATGTCTTGTAATCTGTAATTCATCAAATGCCATAAAAATTTATAGTACATTAAAGGTTATATTTTTCCAAATGTACTGAGAGGAACACACTGAGAAATGAATTTTATGCAATATGGCAGATTTTCAAATGCCCAGCAAAATAAGTTGCTATGTTTTAGAAGCAGGATGTGTGCTCAGGCCCAGATGGTTACCTTTTCCCTTTAAAAGAAATCTTCTCTTGAAGATCCACAATAACAAACAAAAACAGTTGTCTAGACTATCAAAGAACATTTTATAACAAACTGCTCTTCTTGCCCACTATGAGTTCCTTTTGTTGTTAAACGTATTTAAGTAGATTGAAGAATATAACTCTTGTAAATGTCTGCTGCATCCTCTGTTAATTTAAAGGAAAGACGTTGACTTGGTAAAAATCAAAAGGCAGAAGAGAAGAGAGAAAGAAAGAGAGAAAGAGGGAGGGGCCTGAATGCCAATATTCCTCTGCCTCATGTTTCTCTTTTCCCTGCATTTGTAAGATCATTCTATAAAATCAGGTTTTATCAGGCACAATGAAGTAGCATTTGCCTGTATAATTTTACCTGACCTGGTTTGGTTTTTTAGGTAAACCAAATAGAGCAAAACAACAAAAACAGTGTTTGGAGATACCATTCTGGTAAATGGAAGTCAAAAGTTCAAGTGTCACTTTCTCTTTGTGGTTTTAACCAGAGTCTCACAACACACATTTGCTATACACCCATTATGGAGACAGCCTGAATGGTACAGTGAAAGGATTATGAAACAGTCAGTTTTCAGCACAGGTTTTCAACTTTCAGAGTTGTTGAGATACAGTTGAAAATGTGGCCAAAGATCCTATAATGGGTAAGGTAGGAAAATAATAATAACTGTAAATGAAGTCATGGAAATTTAGAACACTTTCATCTGAGACAAAGATTGACTGATTGACTGGGATTAGAAATTTTAAAGGATAGGCTCTAAATTTAAGAACTGAATAATTTCAATATGNAGAACTGCATAATTCCAATATTATTTTGATGCCTTTCCCTGGTCTTAAAATTAAGAGCCAAACACGGTTAGAGGGGAAAAAGGGGTTTTTACTTCAGTATTTATTTTAAGCATCCTTAGGTGCACCACATCCAGGTGGAATGCTCCCAAGAGCACACCAGAATGCACACCCATGACCAATTGGGTATAACATTATAGGCCTTACAAAGAGCACATCTATCAAAGATTCCCCAATGAGGGGCTTGAGGGAACCCCCAGCCGAGGAACCTTCCCCAGGCTGGGCCTGTCTCAGTTTACAGAGTGTGCTCTAGAGAGGACCTTGGGGTCTGGGGCTTTCTGACCCCTCACTGCGAGGCTTCCAAGATGTTTAGTGTCTTGGAAGTCTCTTTGTCTTAACAAAACATTAAGTCTAAGAATGTGGGCTAGAAGCAGTAAGAATATAGAAAAAGTATATAAAAGGGGTATAAAAGAAAAGGCAAAGAATCATCATGGCATCAATTTAAGGCACTGAAAACCATGGTGATGTCTTCCAGGCCACTGTTTTACCCTAATGGTAGATAGCACAAGGAAAGAAAATTGCAGTTTCCAAAAATGACCTTAAGCTCACTAAAAGGAGGTAGGCTCTGAGGATCTTACAAAGGCACTGCAGAAATGAGATCACAAAATTAAGCACTTTGCAGCTGCTAAAGACCAGTCAAAGTGTCTGCCAGCACAAAAGGCTCAAGATACTATGCCCTGGATATTTTTGGATATATCTAAACAGACCAACATAGTTGGGATGTTTTTCTGAGGCCTCTAAACTCAAGACCTGAAAGAAGGTACACATTTAAAGTGACACTGAAGTAAAAAGGAAATCCTAACCTGCAGAAAAGAAAAAAAAAAAAGAAGAAAAAAAATTTATTCTCCTGAAGTATTTCAGACTCAACATTCATGTGTTGACAAAGAGTTAGCTGTTTATAATTTAGAAATAATACTGTATCGTTGTGTATTATTTAACTGCAACAAAGGGAAATTATAAAGATATTTCTTTTTTTCCTGGCAAATTCTGGAGGAGGGGGGCAAAATTGTTATGTACTTGAATTGTGTAATATGTACTGAATTTAAATTACATTTTGCACACGCTTTAGAGATTTTTGTATGCAAACAGTACAGTTACCAACCAGTAACTGCAAAGGACATGATCATTTAGTGGTATTAACATATTTTGTATATTTTTCAGCCAGCGAATTAATTCTAAGTTGTGTACATTTTATTAATCATTGAACGTTTAGTCTGTAAGTGTTTAATTTGAAACGTTACTGATTTGCAATGTGTATTTCAAGTTTAGTGTTTGACTACATTCACTTTCCTTTCTGTCATTATCTGCTGATTAGTTTATCTATAATTGAAGTCAATAAAGTCTCCTTAATGTACTGTACTGCTGTGTATCATTAAATATTGGTTGTAATCATGGAACTACTTCAGTGCTTTGGAATTGCAAGAACATGGAAAGGATGCTCTGATATTCTCTTTCTTACTGCATAAACACTTAAACATCCAAAACATGAATTAGTAGCAATTTTATTTTAAATTGTAATCACTAGTTGTAATAGCACCCCATTACCTTAAATTCTGGTTTAGTTGCAAAATTAGTATGTAGTCAGCAACTGGAATAAACAAGTCATCTTTAAGCAACAATAACACATCTTATAAGGAGATTCCTGTTCAAATAAAATAGAGCAAAGTGCCATGTGGCAAAGCTTCACTCTCCAGAGAGTTTGACTCATGCATTTCTTCCTGTCCTAGAAGTCTGTGTGGCAGCGTAATATCAGCGACATCTCCAAAACACCAAACATCTCAAAAATTGTTCAGTAAAGCAAAAAGTAAACCATGTGCTAAAGTGTTTTGCCCAATCAAGGTCTTAATTTGTCCACATTGGTTCAGCATAGTCCTAGAAATATTGTGAATGAAGGTCTCCACATCACATACCTAATCTTACTTTACCAGGCCTCGGAAGTGATAGGGTACCAGGAATATGATTTAAAATGGCAAGCTGATCAGAGGGACTGTTCAGCTAGCCAACTGCAAGAAATGGAGCAGTCAAGGGAAGGGATAGTCACCTTCTTCTTTGCAATCACTTACCACATGTAGAATATTGCATCCAGTTTTGAATGCCCCCACTACAATAACGGCAGGAGTTCAGGGGAAGGCTACCAGAATGATCAAGACTGTTGTTCACCCTGCAAGGAGAGGCTGAGGGACCAGATCTTGTTGAGTCTGGAGGAAACATGGCTTCAGGGAAATCTAAAAACCAATAAGGAACCACACTGAGAAGACGGAGCCATGCCCTTGAAAGCCCTGAGCGGGAAGAAGACAAGACAATAGGGATAAGATGGAAAAAGATCAGACTGGACATAGGGGAAACTTTTTTCAGTACAAGTACAGTGGAGTAGTTTGCCCTGGGAAATCATGCACTCCACCTTTGAATGTTTTAAAATACCCATCTGGATATGGCCCTGGGAAACATGGCCTGATTCTGCAGCTGACCCTGCCTGAATGGGAGGTTGTATAAGAAACCTCCTTGTTTCCTTACAGCATGAATTATTGTCTGATTCGGTGACATGTTTTAATACTGTGACTTTTTAAAAAGAGACAGTATCAACTACAAACAATCAGTTCAAATTTGAGAATGTTCAGAGAGACAGGTGGAAAAAAAATATGTGCTTACTTTTCCACTGCTGTGAGCTGTCCTACAAGCAGGAAGACTTTGAAAAACACTATTGCCACTACTGGACTAAAGCAGGTTTATGTTTGGCTAGCAGGGATTGCTGACAAAGGATCTTTCATTTTTCTACCCTCTTCCATATCATTGAACAGTAGGATGGTTTGGGTAGGAGACCTTCACATATTTAGTTAGATTTTCTTTAAAACTGCTATAGTAACAAAAATGATCAGTACAAAAAATTGCATTTAAGCACTCTGCAAGTTATGAGAGTAGCTTACGCATTTCAAATCTTGAACTATGAAATTGTTCAATTGATGTACCTGTATAAATATATTGCCACAGGTTATACATTAAATATAAGACCAATGAAGTGGAAAACCGATTTGTCAGTATGATGTGATTTACTGATAGGGTATTTTTCCTCAACTGTGAAAAATGAAAATGGAGGCTATATTCCGCATTATAGTCTGGTTTTGGTATCTGAGAAATTACTGATGAGTTTAACCATTCCTGAGGACTCCTGACATGTAAACTCTGAAAATAAAAAAAAAATATTTTATTATCTGTAAAAATGCTATATTGGTAGATTTGAAAAGAAACACTCATGTCTCTTAAATGTTTATAATTGCCCAGCTGAATATACCTAGAAAATTTCTTCTTTGCTGCAGCCATTTCTTTGGTTTTAGTAGGTCTTCAACTAGCAGAGTAAACATTTTGGTCTGGCTTCGTCACAGTTATTTTTGCACAAAAATATTGCTTATAAATATGCTATACTATCCAATAAATGAGAACTACTGTTCTGCTTCCATTCATCAGATAGAAAGCAGGAAAACTGGAAATCAGATTCTCAGTTATTAGCCAGTTACCTTGTCAACTAGTCTGTAGTTTCCTGAATCTTATTTTTTGCCTTTTACATAGAAGGTAGTGATGCATTCCAGTCACTCTTCCTCTCATCTGGAATTTTCCTTGACCTCCATAACCTTCCAAAAATGATGGAGTGGCTTTGCAGCAACACCACTGAACCCCATTATCAGCCTTGGATGCATCCTATAAATTGCCAACAGCATTGTCTATAGACATCATTGTAACCATTCTATTAGTGGTTAACTGTATGCTTCATCTTTTCTTCTTGGCATAGATCTAGGCTGACCTTACCTGTGAAGACTGCAAAAAGAGCAATGTTCAGTATTCTGTCCTTTTCTCTGTCATTTTTGACAATTTTCCAACCTCATTCTGCAGCAGTTGCTCAAAAGCTCAAAGCTTCTTCCTCATTCGCAAACAATCAGTTCAGCAGATCACTGCTCCTAGTGAGCAGCACAGTAGTTGCTTTAGGACCCACAACACACCACAAAAATCTCTCAAACTGCTTGTGCACCTTTGTGTTGCTTTCTGAAGTCCCCCACAAGAATCAGGATCTGCAGAGATAGGGATTTTCCAAATTTTTACTTAGCTCTGAAGAGTCAGTTGGAACGTTCATCCTGACCAAAATAAATATTATAAAGCAGGAAGATCTGTGAATGTCTACAAGTTCTGAGCTGTATACGTATATAAAATCTGTAAAATGTAAAGTCAATCTCAAAAGTGGAGGAAGACAAGCAAGGCACATCCTCTCTTCTTTTCTCCCTGCCTCTGAAGTGGGACAGATACGTGGAGGAGTTACCTACACCATCTTGAATGCTTTCACTGTACAAGTACTGAGACTATTTAAAGACTGCACCTCCTTGAGCACTAATCTTTTCAAATCTCTCTCCAATAGTGTCAAAGCCTAATACTTGGTAAATATTCTGAAGTTTGTGTTTAATGTAAAAAGAAATGTGAGAGCAACAATTCAAATAATCTCTCCTTCTTTAAGCAATACTCTGGTATCACCTGAAATCGTATGACTGAAAGGGTAAGCAAATTTGGAACAGGTTTCCAGGGAGACTTATATTTGGATTTTGAAGTGATGATTCTCTCTTTAATTGAAATAATAGAAACACACCCACTGTAAATATGCTACCAACAATGACATTTACAATTTCCTATTATTTAGAGCAAGAATACCAGTTTTAACTTCTAATGACTGGAATCACTTCTACTTTGGAAAAGCCAGAGATTATTCTTGGAGAAAACATGATAAATCTGGGTATTGTCTCAGAAAGTTTAAATTAAGATTTAACACTTTGAGTCTTTTGTTCAATTTTTCTCAAACAGATTATACTCCAGTTGCATTTTATCTTCTTTTCTTTTTATTTCACCTCCTTCTTTATATAATTGAATTTCTATCTGGCAATACTCCCTCATAATTTTATCCAGTCAAATAATATCCCTTTCTAAGTCATCTAGTTTCTACTTCCAAATCTCCTGACTAATGCATAATAGGAGATTACACCACCTCTCAAAGCCAACTTACAGGCTTACCAAAACATTGCTGGAAAAACTTCGTATCCTTATTTTTATATGTTTCCCAACAGAAGGCAAATTTGTTTTGGAAGTCTTCAGGATCTCATAATATGGATAGGAGATTTTTATGATTTATTTTTAGATGCAGAAGGTTTCAATTAGATGGTAAGGGTGAAAGAGTCACAGTTGAGGATGTGGGGGTTTCTTTTCTAGCTGCAGGCCTAAAATTATATGATGAATCACCAAAGCAGAAAAATCACTGTTTTACCTTCTTATCAGACGTGTAGTCTTCTAAGGTGGAAAACGTTACAATAAAATATGCTAATATGCCTGCTTGTTTTCCATGCATAAAACAAGAAAGCCATGTCCTATTCATTTGACTGACACAAAAAGTTCTAGAAAATATTTCAATGTTAAAAAGAAGGATTAGGATTCCACAATTTTTCTGCTATTTTTTATACCTCTAGACACTTCAAGACAGAATTCTAAGTATTATACAACAGCAGTGGCTCTTGCTCCATCTCTAGGGGATTAACATTTGTTGCAGCAGAAGACAACCATTACAGAGTACAAAGCAGTGATTTTAATTCGTTCTCCTATTGCCACCATAAACAAATTCTGGAATATCCTCATACTTCTGATCCTTGTTTTTTTCCAGTTTCTCTTCAGGTCTAAGAATTATTGCAAAGAAAATTTCAAAATGCTGTAATACTTCTCGAGAAATTGAGTTTGCAATGTAGAAGCCACAGCAAAACACAAAGCAGCATTAAGAAAGTAGGTGGGATTTGATGTCTGAGTAGGAAACAGTAATATTATAAGGCAAATCTGTCACAACTCACTCAGGGCGGATGTGATGCTGTAAATTCTCATCAGGCTGAACAGAAACACCAGTCCACATGTCAGGAAGCTCTTATGCTTAATTGTACAATCACCTGAACTCCAGGGACCAGCTCACTATTTAGTCTCAAAAGTGTTGGCTAACAAGCCTTTGACTTTTACAACACACTTCTCAAGCTCCCAACTCTTCAACAAACTACAGGAGGAAGTAGGGTATAGAATATGACAACCACATTCTTCCAGGACAAAGCAGGAGAGGAGTGAAATGAAGGCCAAAAAGGGAGAAAGAGAAGAAAGATCACCAGACCTGAGAGCCTGAATTGGTCTTGCCACATACATGGTCTGGATCTCAAGTTGATAAAGAAGGGGGGGAAAAAGAGAGAGGAAAAAGAGCACAAGCAGGAGAGATCCACTTCCTTTTATGGTTTTCCTGGTTCATCCTGTTATATAAAATAGATTTTTCCTGCCATAGTGTTCGTGAATGTGCCTCCAGCCCTGTTGAGCCCTCTATGAACTAACTGGCAGGGGTGGGGAGGTTGTCACAGGAGCACTGAGCGTGAGTCTCAAGGTGGAAAGGGAAGCTGGCTCAGAGCAGCCCTGCCCCAGCTCCATGGGACCCTCTGTTCCAATCACCACTTTCCTGTCACAACAGTTAGAATGGTTGAGACAGATCATGCTCATGCCTGCTCCTCTACACAAACCAATACTTCTAGTTGCTCGATTTAGTAAATTATTGTCCATTCAGCTAAGACATACTTCATGACTGAGTGTCGCAGGTTTAATTCTGCCCAAAGCACAGCTCATTTAAGGGAGATCTTAATTACACTGCCCAGATTTAACCCTTTACACAACTGAAATGTGAAGTATAACAGTCTACTTAATTTTAAGTAGTACCTGAAATTAAATCTGTAGTTAAATAACAGCATTTTTTGGTGTGACTACTGAAAACATAGTCAGAAATGCAAGATGCACAGAAAACAAGGAAATGTTACAACTATAGGATTTATCAGATCATACATGAAACAAATGTTGCAAAGTAGATCTTCTTTAACTGAATGGAATGATTGGAAGTAATTATCAAGGTACCTCTGCACGTATAAGAGGCTGGGAAATGAGATCACTATGATTTGAATGAGACCTAGACAGCTGGTTGTAACTGAACATGTAATTCACTTAAATTTCATTGTAGTTAATTGTTGTAAGAAATAAACAATAAAATTGCTTTGTTATCCCCTCTCTGAAAATTACAGTCTAGATTAAATGAATGTTTTGAAGACAATAGCTTCTATGAAGGAAGTTATAACTTTGAGGAAGGAGAATGCTTACACAGCAGGATACAAACTACAACAAATTTTTTAAAAAATGGCTTTTGGGCTATGTAGTGATTCTGCCAAGCAGATGATTTGTAAGGAAACATAGTATACCTGCTGCAGTTTGTCACTGGTACGATTTATTTGCAAAATCTATGTAGTATGCATCTACTAATCCTCAATGGTTAACAGATCAGCATAGAATCTGAGGAAGAAAAATCAACTGCACTGTACATATTGCTGTTTTCCATGCAATAGAAGGTTTGGCAAAATATGTTAATATCAAAATCAGCAAAAGAGGAGACACAGAGATTTGAGTGTCTTCAATCTAAATCTGCCAGTTTCAGAAAACCTGCATCTCTGATCTTTTCAGTACTATCCTGGGAAACACAATAATATCAGGGTTTTAAGCAACTATGGTGAACATTAAATTTTAATGTTCTTGTGGAGCTTTAAGTGCATTTTTTTCTCCATGTACCAACAACATCAACAACAGAAAGGAAGAAAGAAAACAATAAAAAAAATCTCAATCTTACCCCTCAGTGTGTTCCAACAGGAACCTTAATCTTCCATGCTCTCCTTAGCATTTAAGAAGTCTTTTTAAGGAAGTCTTTTTGATCCCCTTAAGTACAGCAAGAAATATTGAAGAGGCATTTAAAAATATTGTTCTGGAATCTCCTCTTTCTTTTAAAGTTGAAAATGCATTTGAGTTAAAGATTTATTGTTTTACATTCCTGAGCAAGCCAGATGGGTTTTAAAGGAAGTCCTGAATTGTTTCTACATTTGAATGCTCTGAAGTTTGATGAGGCCCAAGTCTTGCAAGGGGGCACTTGAGGAGAGATTCTTAGGCAGAAAAAAAACAAAATCACCATGATGAGTAAAAATTAAGAAGCACACTTGTAGGTTTTAGAACCTGTGACTGGATGGTTTAAATTTGAAGTTGTTTGTTTTGGGGAGGGGGGGGTTCTTTAAAATAGACTAGATAAAGGTTTGCTATATGACAGCTATTACTGATTCAGTTCTAAGTAGGCAAAGTGAGATAAGATCATTATTTCAGTCTTATCAGAAATCTTCACACCTTCATTTCTGTGAGTAAATTAATAACTTTACTCCCCTCACCCCATCATCTTCATCTCACTCTCAATACCTAAGGATATTTCAAACTGATCACAATCTTCCCCTCCTGCTCATTTCAGCCACTGTCTTCCCTATTTCTTCTTTTCCAAGACTGCAGTGAAATCTTCTCCTCCTGACCTAATTATGTGTGTGGTTCAATTTCACAGGCATCTTTCTCAAACTGCTATGTACTAATATATACTACCTGTCCTCCTAGATCAGCTGATGCTGCTTTTGTAGTATTCTTGAGAGCTCTTCAGGTCACAAGAAATGGGGAATCCTGAGGGTACCAGCTCTTATGACAAACAGATCCTAGTCTGTCTGACAAAAGTACCTAAATCTTTTCATAACTTCCTGATCATTTTTTGATGATCACAGCTAGCAGATACAGATCTACTGATACATAAAAAGACTAAGATTTAAATCCAGCCAGACCTGGCCAGGTGTCATGGTTTAAGCCCAGCTGGAAGCAAAGCCCCACACAGCTGCTCCTCTGTCCCTACTCCCTCTGTTGAGAAAGAGACAAAAGGCAGAGATTATGGGGTGAGACAATTTACTGGAAACAGCAATGAGATAAGGAAATGAGCAGTAACAGCAGCAATAGTAGTAGCAGTATTAAAAGAGGGTGATTACATGCAAAATGTTCACTGAGTCTGAGGCAACATGACTGCAGCCAGCACCACCCCACCACTCCCTCCACCACTTTTTTTCCCGACCAGAAAGGGATGTCCATCTCCTTGGAAACCAAAAAGAGAGAGTTCTTTTCCCCTCACCCCAGCAATGAAAAACAATGGCCAACAGCGGGACCAGCATTACCCTACCACTCCATTCTCCACTTGCTCCTATGGAAAAGGACAAAGTGCCAGTGGATGCTCCATACGTCACCTTTTTCCTCTAAGCCGTGCCCCCTTCTTTTTTGGAACTGAGAATCCCTTACTTCCACCCCGATATATAGTGTGAATGGTATAGAATTAACAACCTAGGCATGCCCACATGGCTTCTAATGTCCTTGGCCAAAACTAGGGCACCAGGTCATACAACATTCATTTAATATTCCTTAGGAATATGACTTTAATACCCAAGTGAGTTGTGCATCAGAATTCTCAACTCACAGAATGACAATCTTTCTGTAATTGAAAATTCCAGCCCATCTTGTTTTGACACTATAGTCACTCAGTGCTAACTAAATCTCTACTATTTTCTTCCAGCATCTGTGAAAAACAGATTCTTGGTTTGTCTGAGGATTTTTCACAAAGTCAGGCTCAAGAATTTGGTGACTAGGACAGCTTGGATGTTTCAGTGTTTTCAGTCTCTGCCTTTTGTTTTTTGCACTTGTTCTCTCACTTCTCATTAACAATGATTTTGTCTCAGCCACTAACCTGTACCTCATCTTCATTTATACTTGTTCTCCTAAAAGTAATTTAAATATCACAATTAGTGATTTCCTTCCAAGACACATCTGAAAAGGATTATTCAACGCCTTTCTTTTCAACTCTGGAAGCTTCCCAGTGGTTCAGTGTTAAAATATTCATATTTCCTGTAGGCAATCCCTTCCATGTCAGCCTGTTGAATGCTTTTAGGTTTGCAGACAGAAGCAAACTTGCAAGACATGCAGACAGCTTGTGAGCTAAAACTCCTGAGCTTTGAGGGGCTTGTTTGCCTGAAGGGTGAACACAGTTCACTGCAGATCTACCGAAGTTCCATTTTGTTAATAAATGTACAGCATGTAGCAGCTAAATGAAAAATGAAATTCAGTAGTAATTCAGGAAGGACCTCAGGGATGCATTACGCCTACAGAATGCCAATTTGTATCTTTAATAGGATATTATACAGGTGAAATATCAAAATCATTTTATATGGATGCATGTCACAACATGCTGAAGCATCCTTGTGGTTAGAAGAGTAATGTAGTCATAATAAAAATCCCAATTTCACCTTTTATCTTTCTAACATGACTATATTTGATGGTACTAAAATACAGCATAGAAAAATCAGATTTTTAGTCAAAGAAAATTCAAGAAATTCTCAAACATAAGAACTCCTAAAAGACACTCCATCAGCAACGTTTAGAGTTGTCCTATCTCATTGAAGAAATAACATGACTACTTTACTGTGTGTTGCTTCTTGTGGAGACATGACTTTGTTAGGCTTTTTGTTATTTTATTTTCCTTCAGTTGTTTCATGTATGCAGCCAGTTTTGAGGGAGATTTTGGCCACCTTTTAAGTAGTCATGCCACACAAGTTGGCAATATTAACCATTTCTCATACCCCGGGTACTGATGTATTTCCAATATAAGCTGAGTTGTACTAACTTTAGGCTGCAGCAATGATGATTATTGACTTAAAAATTAGTTTACCAGTGTGATGGGTAAACCCAACCAGCAGCTAAGCATCCACATAGCTCTCACCCATCCTACCCAGTAGGCTGGGAGAAGGAATAGGAAGAGTAAAAGCAAGAAAACTCATGGGTCAAAATAAACACAGATTAATCAGTGAAGAAAAAAAGGAGGGAAAAAAAGAAATCATGCACAGGAAATCAGTCACCACCTCCCTAAGCTCCAGCTTTTATTGCACGTGACATTATACAGTACAGAATATCCTTTTGGCTAAGAGGTCAGTTGTCCCGGCTATGTGCCCTCCCAATCTCTTGCCCAACCCCAGCATACTCAATTAGGCAGAGCAGAGAGAGAGAAAAAAAAAGGATGCCTTGCCACTGTGCAAACCACGCTCGGAGGTAGCCCAGAAATGTTTATCGATGCTAGTTTAGCCACAAATCCAAAACACAGCAGCGCACTGACTGCTACGAAGACATTTAACTCTATCCCATCCAGACCCAGTACAATCTTCTAAGCCAGCACCACTGTTTGCAAAGATTGCAGGCACTGCACTGATCTTCTATCTGAGGAACAAACCTGCAGTATCAAAAATTTTAAGTTATGATTTATTCTGACATTTGAACTTAATTTTTTTGCTTGGATTGACATCCTTTAAAAGGAAGGATAAACAAAAATAGTAAGTTGCAATCATGGAAAATATCAAAGAATTTCAGCACAGCAAGATTTTTGTATTTTTTTTCTACTCTTATTTGGACCACAGTTTTAAGGTCGCTTTTTTGTCTTCTCAGTATGAAAACACTATCATTCTCTCAGAACCCACCAATAAAAGTTCATCTGCAACATTTTCTAGATTATTACATCAGCATTCTAGCACATGACAGCTACAAACACAGCTTCAGCTGCATTTTCCACAGATCTGCATTTACAGTAAACAGTCACATGCAGTTACTGCTAGATTTAAAATTTAAGAAATTCTCTTCACTTGTTTTTATTTAATAAGGAAAAACTTTCAGTTGCTCTCTCTTAACACTGAAATTTAACTCCTGGTGAATGTAAGTGGATGACTCAGTAAGTTCATGTTTATAGTACTTACATTCTTACTTCAATCCATAACCTTGGAGGAGAGAGGAAGAAGATGCACCCTCAAGGTTTCTTTTGAATCCAGTCTAGATTAATAATATGCAGAAATCATTGCAATACCAACAGCTATTGAATAGTAACTGCAATTAAGTAGGTCTTTTCCTAGCAGGTATCTGTCCTTGCAATTAACTCGTACCCATATTGTAAGTCTCAGGTGACTATATAAGAAATAGGGACAGGTTATTCCATTACCCTAAGGGCTTGTATATCCTAAAATTATGAATTTGCCTTTAGAACGCATTACAGTTCAAATGCAAACTGCAGCTGGTTCTCTGATTAATTGCTCGACTGGAAAATTTAAGTTGTGGTCTTTTTGATTAAGCAAAGTGAACTAGATTTCCACTAAACCAAAACAGGACTAATTTTTACTACTTTCATCAGGGCTAAAAACAACTCCTTCAGTCTTCCTCTAATGTGGACATTGTTCTAAAAAAAGTATGAAACTAGTATTAAAGATGAGTATTTCAAATAAATAAGTTTGGGGTTATTTTACCCAGTAAACGTGTATTATCTGATGCAGACAAATTTTTAATTTACACAAGAATGGCATTTTATGTAGCAAAGGAGAGATTAAACCTAAGAAAATTTAAGGTGTACTTCAGTACGAAAACCAAACCATGGTTTTGGCTAAATATGATTATATAATTTAGTTGTCCCCTTGCACAGAAAGGATATAATAATTAGTATATGGAACCTACCATTTGTGGGAGAAGGTAGGCAGCAGGCAAGATATGGTCACCAGGGAATATTCTCACAGTTTCAAAACAAAGCAGAAATATTCTCTTTGTAATGACTGTCAAGGAATGCCCAGAGAGTAGAGGTCATTGGCACCTCAGTTAGCATCTTGTTTCTAATAGCTCCCTTAGAAAATGCATTCCTTTGAGAGGCAACAAAATCAATTCACAGAACTACAAAATAGTTGGGGTTGGAGGGAAGTTCTGGAGGTCATCTTGTACAACCTCCCTGCTCAAGCAGGGTCAAGTTCTCAGGCATTGTTTTGAACAGGAGAAATAGTATTGCAAGAAAAGGGCCATCAACACTTCTGCTTTCCTCTCCTACTTCTGAATTTCTCATAAAGAGGTGTAAAACTAGACAGTTCTAGGATAGAGAGGTTTCAAATATGAAAACAATATACATTTTCCTCTTCCACTTTCTGTCCTGAAACAATTCAAGTTACTCTGGTACTTTTATTCAGATCCTGGTCAAATGGGGGAAAACAAAAAGAAGAAATAAAGATTGTGATTGTTTACCATTAGGAGAAGAGGGGGAAAAAAGTTGGGAAGAGAATGGAAAAAAGATGGTCGAGATAAAGGCAGTTTAATAAAGCAAAGGCAAAGGTCATGTTTGAAAGCAAAGTAAAACAAAAGATTTATTCTTTACTTCCCATCAGCAGGCAATGCCCAGCCACTTCCCCAGAAGCAGGGCTTCAGTGTGGGTAGTAGCTGCTCCAGAAGACAAAAGTTATAAGTAACAAATTCCCCTTGCTCTCCCCTTTCTTCCTTTCTCTTAGCTTTTATCGCTGACCAGACACCATACGGTGTGCAATGTCCTCTGGGCAGTTTGGGTCAGCTGTCCAGGTTGTGTCCCCTCCCAAGTTCTTGCCCACCCCAACCTACTGATGGGGAGACAGTGCTGATGCTGTGCCAGCACTGCCCAGCAGCAGCCAAAGCACTGGGGTGTTATCAGCACATTTCCAGCTACCAGTGCAAAGCACAGCACTGTGAGGGCTGCTGTGGGAAAATGAGCTCCTGCTCAGCCAGACCCAATACACTTCCACTTGTTTTCTTCCCTTTTCTGTGTTTAGAAACCACTGTTAGTATAATTGGACATCAAAGACATAAAGGTATTATGCCTCTCTGAACATCATGAGTCTTGTTCTAAGTGAAAGCCAAATGTTTTAAGAAGTGAATTGAGGGGGATGAATATTTAGTATACAAAGTGAGTATTTTTTTGTTCTTTTTGTAAATGTATGCTCTGATTTCTTTAAATCTGGTTGATCATACTAGAAATCAAATTCCCAGAATTTGCATTGTTCCTGTGCTGCCACTTTTTTCTTTCTAGATGGCGGTGGAACTTATTTCCAGGGAAAAAAAAAATAGTGTGACAAACAATATTGAAAGCTAGTACGTGTAACCTCTGAAATTATCACAGTATAGAGCCCTACATTATATATCAGAAAATCTGCATTTGAACTTGGTAGTGTTCCTTAGACAGCATTTATTTGAAGTCTTGAGATGTATTAACAGCTACAGAATTAAAACTAAATTCCAAGGTCAACAGTAGTAGAAAACAATTTAGTAACAGCTAAAATAATGCCCATTCATTCTTTACTAAACTTTACATTTAGCCATTGCAGAAAACAGTAGGATAGCAGTGCATCCCATACTATAATACAATGATATATACAGCATTTTAAAGTATAGTTGTTGAGTCCTAGTATTTATGAGATAGAGAATACTAAAGCATTATGCTACAGGGAAAAAAAAAAAAAAGTAATTTAAATTACTATACAAATTCGAATTCCTGAAATAGTAGGCTTCATATGAACTGGTCTGAGCCTGTGATGTACTTCTAAGTCTAATAACAGCCACATTATTTTTTCTTTAGCAAAGATAATTAAATACGTTATGTTCCATACAGCAACCACAGAAATTGCTTATTACATGTCTTACATACTAATGCTAAAGACTTGTTAAGTAAACCACCTTGCTGTAGCACACCAAACTTTAAGAGAGTTTGGATAGCTTTTCAAATGACATTGGAAGACAGGGTCACTACAGATACCCATGTGTATTTTCAAATTACATTGCAGATAATTTTAAAAACCTTTGACTGTGACTAGCATCTTTTAATGTTATAACTTTTTCAAGGTTTCTCAGTTTCCATACATCTTTTTGTTTCTAGATGGGAATTCATCAGAAAAGAGGACAGAGAAACGAGACACAGAACAAATGCTTGGGTCATTAAATTGTCATTTTCCATGTATCCTACTGTCTACAGCAATGTGTGATAGTCATTTCCCTGAAAGACTTCAAAATCACCCACAGCAAGGACAGCTGCTGACATTTGATAACGTAAATATGCAGAGAGCAGAATATTTTAATATTGCGATGTGTATTGTTGTTCCTTAGGTTAGCATGTTAGCTAGGGACTGTGGCTGTGACTAATCCCTCAGCAGACAGGTGTCCATTAATTTTAATCATAATTCACTAACAAGACTAATTATTAAAAAATAAAAAAATTAAAAAGTGAGGAAGGTAGAGAGGCAAGGTAAGGATAGTTGTAAACAAAATCATTTGCTATCTCAAGATAGATGGTGTTAAGTTTAATATTTTATATAAGTGGACAGTCTCAGAAAGACTGGCTTGACTAAAATATCTCATTGAAATATTTCAGCTCTGTGATTTAACACTTGACAAATGGAACAGACATGATTAGTTTTGGTCTGCAAGTGTGATGTTTGTATTGATTTTCCTTTGCTATGAGGATCAGTGCTGAATTTCAAAATGGAAACTGTCATTAACACTTCATTCCTTCATATTTCCCACTCTCAACCATAATTTCACCAATTGCCTTTTTTAATGAAGAAAAGTGATGAAAAATAGTGAGTTGTCAGCAGCTGTTTTTCCAGCTACAGATCTATGCATGTTACCACATATTTATTATTCATCTGTGCTTCTCTCCCAATCTGTCTTTAAAAATAACAATTTATTTTTGAACTACTTGTAGCAATATTTAACCACTGAACCCCTTAATTACTTAAACTACTGACAAGCAGAGCTCACTCAAATGCTGAGATAATAGTTTTGTACATGCAAGCTGAATTAAAAAGGTAAATGAATGAACATTTCAATTTTTAATAACTTGCCAGTTTTAAGTAGAATTGGAATGTTCCTGAATGGTAAATGTGCCACATAAATACATACACATGTGTGTGTGTGTGTGTGTGTGTGTGCAGGTATGCATATACATACACACAGAAGTATATATTTCCTTGACTGAGTATTTTGTGCCCAGCTTTTTTTTCAACTATGCATCATCATATAAAAGGCACACATCTAAACTAAGGTGGTCACCTACACCATTTCCTGGTACACTGAGAGAAACTGTCACCTGCAAAGGACACGGCACATGACTTGCAATCCCAATTTAGCACAGGATTGAATACATACAAACAGGTTTTAACTTTGCCCTTCAGCTAAAGAGGAATCCTAGGGTTTTTTCCACAGTAGACACCTTCTTTGATAAAATGCTGGGAGAACCATACAGCATTGCTCAGAAAAATATAGCTAAAAAGTGAATCTGTAATATGGTCAGGAATCCTTATATATATCTTTATATATCTTTTCTGGGCTCTTAAAGCTAGTGTAAGTCTGTTTTGGATTTCATCAGCATAATATTATTTATAAGTGCCAAATATGCAGGATACTATGAAAATAAATGAAACTGAAAAGCAGGGATACTGATTCTTATTCTGAGTTGCAATTTGATGTGAAGAAAGCAGATATAAGTTCCGTGTTTCTGTCACGTGGGGCTCTTCAAAGAGCCATCAAAGCTCACAAGTCCTCTGGACTAGGACTTGACAGAGAGCAAGGGAGGCCAACCATGCAGTCTGCCCTATGCACTCCACAGCCCTCAGGCTACAAAGAACTCAAGGATCCCAATGTATCAGATCCACTTTGTTACTTCTGGGTCACAGGAAGCGATTGGCATGTGTTCTTACCAACTAAAACACACATAGATGATTTTCAAGCACCAAAAGCCCACAAAACCCGCTTTTTTCACAAAAATCACTTTTCATCCAAGTTTTCACGCTATATAAATGTGTTCCATGCTAACACCTTATTTATTTACCATTTCTCACTCTCTAGTGAGAAAATACTTATAATAATGGTAAGAATAACAATGCAATGAGAGACAAGAACCACTATCATATGGTTCTTGGGTCTACTAAAGTATACTTTTCCTACTCCCATAATAGAAGTGATGATATTTTAAATAGAACATAGAAAAGTGTGACCCAGTTAATTTACAAGATAAAAAATATTTTATAGATAAGGAATAGTTCATACAGATCTAAGTACATAATGGAGACTGAACATTATTTTGTTGTCTAGATTATAGTTGATCTGATCTGTGGCCTCACAGACACTTGGATTTCCACAAGGTCTGATGTTCTCACTCCGCAAATGTCTCATTTTGAACATGACACATTCCCTTATCTATCTAATCAACTGTAGGATTATGTTTGGCGTATTTCCTAAAACCATATCTCTGAAATAAGACGTCTTGTAAAACTCTTCTAGAAAGAGAATAGAAGGTGCAAGAAGAAAATGTGGCTCCATTTCAATCAGCTGGTAACAAGGAAATTTCCCTGGAGCTGAAGAACTGGGCTCCAACTACTTCCTTAACAAAGCATCCACTTCATGAGGACATGGCAGATTTCTTTCCTTTCTGCCCACTCCATCTTGTCTTGGTATTACAAATGGGTTCAAATCTCCTCATACAGAGAACAACCTCTTTCTTTCACTTCAGAAAAATCTTTAGCAGCAATCTTCCAGAGAAAAGGCAATCTTCCAGGTTCAATAGAATTTTGTGAGAAGGGATGAGTGATAACTAACTCCAAGATAATTTTACAGCTGTGGGCCAGAAACGGGTAGAGGCACTTCTGTGTATTATAAACTGTGCATCAGAGAAGACAGCACTTAAACACATCCTTCAGAATTCCCTAGTGACCATTTACAGTATTTTATACCTAGATCCAGGTTCAGCTTCATAAATTTATGGTATGTATAAACGTCCAAGTAAGGAACAAAGTCACTCAGTATTCCTGTTACAGTACACACTGAGAGACAGGCTACACTGTACAAGTAGATTCATTTTTGAGTGATCTGATTTACTCCCCACAGAACATGTATTTCTTCACTATCTATCGAGGGAGCCTACAAAACGAAGAGATTCCTACTTTATATGCCTAATCTAAGATTCTAAAATACAATGAGTATGGATTTGGTTTTGCAAGATTTATGTTTATCTGTTTTCAGTACCTAACTTCCACAAAATTGAGTCAAGTCATTTGTGCCTGAGCTCTAGGTTACATCAGCCAATCTTTCAAACAGAAGTGCTGTTAGAACTAGCAATCATATTCTACTTTCCTGAGACTGGATCCAGCCTGTTAACTCAAAGACAGAAATGAGGATGAAATCAGAAATTATTTGTAAGTGAAAAATGCCAGCAAAAACTGTTAGGAATATTAATGATGAATAAGTCAACCACTTCTAATAAACATAATAAAGAAAATTCTGGTAAAAACTGACTACACAACATGCAATTAAATATAAAACTATTAACGAATTTCAAGTTTTATGTTCCAGACGAGAGAGCCCACCATTACAAAAGAACAGCTAATGACATGTTTGCATTGTTCTCTAAGGATATTTCTTGTAATTAAGCTTTGAAATTCAGCATAATCAGAGAAAAAACACTTGAGAACCAAGGTGTTCACAATGCAAGTAGCTAGAAGATACATTCAAATAAAAAATATGTAATTATTTTTGCAATAAGAGACTGCTACTTATAGTTTAATTTTTGAACAGACAAGAATCTGTTTATACAAGTGTACATTTTTTTACATGAAAATTAAGGATTACTTATTTTAATTGCATTAAAACAAGACCACTCTTTCAACTGATATATCTATACATTATGACACCACAGTCATAATTTATTTATCTTGATCAAAAATGAAGAAAAACATTCAGTCAGAAATACAGATTTTTTCTGGAAATAGGTTGCAGCATCCTGTAATGGAGAGGGAAGCCTCAGTCCATTACTACAGAGAAACCAAAGGTCAAAAGCAAACAAAACAGCCAAATTCTAAGGATCATTGATTCACAGAGAGGATGCCTGCAGAGGTACTCAAGGCACAGTGTGGTTTTATCTCACGGTGTGGCCTGAGAAGGGAACAGTTTCAGGGAGATAATATGGCTCCAAATTATCACAAATATATTCCAAAATCCTTTCACTCCATCAAAATGGTTTTTGCAGATACAATCATACTTGCACTAGAGAATAAATTTATGAGTTTCCAGAGGAGGTAAAAAGACATTAGGAAGGAACATGTGCATATATACGCCCAGGTGACATAGCCTGGCCACTTACTATCAAGTCAGAACTTTTTTAATAGTTTGTTCCAGAAAAAAGTAGCACCTTCTTGGCAAAGATTTGCAGCCAATAATAATGATGACAACATCTTTTTTAAAGATTTGTAACGCATTATACAAGAATTCACTTATTTTTCAAAATAATACTTCACTAAATTCAGTACAGTTTCCTCAACAGAGCTTTATGTATTCAATCACTGCCTAATAAGTATCATTTAAGTCTTGCTTAAATCTTATACTGGACTTCTGCATAGGGATGAACATTCTCTTAGAGAAATACCTCCTTTTGCTATGAGATCCCTTTTCTTTGATTAGCACTCCAGAAAGTTTTAAGCCAAGTTTTCTTGAGTTCTGATTGTGCCTTCATAGACTAACCTCTGGATGGGAGAAATCCTTGAGGGAAAACACAGAAATGCATCCTCATGATCCTAATGCATTCATCACCATTCCTTCTACATAATGTGGTAACCGTTCCTCACACACTGGCAGCCACAGAATTCCCTAAGTTAGACACCTCCTGGTTTTGCCATTAATAGCTTCAATATAAATGAAAGCATAATCCATACCTTCCCTATGTTCCAACAAGAGTTCCCTCTACTTCTCTTTTTCTCTGAGTCCTATTTAAGTTGTGAAGAACAGAACCTGTTTTTCTGGGGATACAGCATTCAAAAACAGCTCTAACTAACAGCACCACTAGCCTTAAAAATAAGAAAATCAAATATAGCACTTTGGGCTACTATTTTACATTTTCCAGGACTATGCCTATGTTTTCAACTAATCATTCTGAGTTTAGCTGACCTGAAAGTTGGCACGACCCCTGTATATGTCTTCAAACAGCAGTTCTGAAGATAAAGCTTTATCTCATCATATTTGCTCACAATAGACAAGTTGTATCTAGAGATCCACAGAGATTAAAACAAGTACAAATCTTCATTTTCTGTACACCCATAATGGGAAGTCATTAACCTCACCTGGTTCTTCTTCCCTTTCATCTTCTAACTTGAAGCAAGGGAGGTGTCAGATACGAGATGAACTTGGGGATAATTATTCAATTAATTTACCCAGAATAGTAACAGATTGGTGCTAACTAGTTCTGTTGTATGTTTTGACTGTTCTCCACCAGCTCAAAGAAGACTTTTAAATTGAATGGGAGAACAAGGGTTCAACCATCTGTGTGTTTAGTCTTTTGTTTTCTCTTAGCTAATCTACTGTCATGCATGTGGTAAGCAAACGAACTTAACTGGGCATTTACTATCAAGTTCATAATAACATGATTCGCTATGGTACATTTAACAGAATTTGTAGTTTAGAAATGCATATGGTTCCCTATTGGCTTCCTGCAACCTTCAGTGGGTAAAGGAAACCGCAGGTTTTTAGATCATATCATCACAAAAGTAGATCACCTCTTTTCAATAAAACCTCTGGCTGAGAAACTCACAGACAAATAAATTATTAACTTTAATTCACTGACATCAAAATTAATTGCATAGGGAGGGTATTGTGAAGCCAGGAGCAGTTAGGTAGCTGTGTAGACTTGAGGCAAAACTGAAAATGAAGGCCCAGGTTATAGATACAATTTATTAATACTTTATTCAGCAAGCCAGTGCATAATGTGTATAGTTATTTGCTGAAATTACTGAAACTTTCACATACTTAATTTGATGTTTAGCTTGGAAGAGTAGTATCACAAATTGCAGAAACATTTACACTACATGAAATGAATGCTAATTTGAAAAATAACAACAGGCTTTTATTATTTCACTTAAATTAAATATTTTTAAAACTTACTAAGCCTAATAGTGATATAAGAGAATAATGCTTTCAGAATAAAAAAAAAATTGAGACTACTTGCATTGAGGGTTTATCCATACAAATATACATTTTATGTAGATAAGCAGTCTTCATTCATTATACATTTGTGTCTAAAACGGCTGTCTCTGAAAGGCTGTGCTTCCACAGTCATTCTTGACTGTGAAGAAAAATATGCTTCAGTTTTTCTCCATATGACTTTGCCTGATGTGCAAACATAAGGCGCAATTCAGCTGCTCACTTCTCAGCTGTGAAGGGACTTTGCTGCCATTGCTGCAGGGAAAAATAAATTAGTCACAAATTATATGGCTGTTAATAAACAGCCATAACCAACTGGTAAAAGGCAATCTTTGGGAAAGAAAAAATCCTTTGAGAGTGTTTTTCATGTTGGATACAAACTGTACAGGGCTACAAGGTACCTTTCAGTGAGTGACCACCATAGTGGGTGTGAGAATTACCTCTGTAGCACCATCAGCTCCTGAAGGCAGAGAACTGGGGCAATGAGAGGATTCTTAGGCTGATGAAAAGTTTGTTACTCTTGATCTACTCATTAAGACTTCTCCATATCTGGCTTTTGCAGCCAGAATATCTTCTATTCTGTCAGACCCTGCATTTGCTGTTCAGAGACAGTAGGTCAGGTTCCTTCAATAAAATGTTTTTTTAAAAGCCACCTTTATTAATCCTGTCATGTTCTCTCAGCATTTGCATTTATACTAACACATGAGGTGAAACCACCCTTTCTTAGATATGGGCTAGTCCTTTATCCTTATTCCACCAACCGTGTCCTTTAATCCTGCTGTCAGTCACACCAGGTAAGACATGCTCTGATGCAAACTGTGCAAATAAAAATTAAACAAATGAAAGTCTTCGTGAACTGTCTTGAGGAAAAATCCAAATATGTTTGAATTACTTTCTGGCCTCACCCACGTTCTGAAAAAGAAAATCTGAGCAATGTGGCATAGCATTATTAAAATTCACATTGCCCTGCAGTTATGTATGCAAAATATGGATATTGTTATTTTTCTCTTTCACATTTGCCAAGACATAGTGTGGTGTTACATCTCCTATGTCTTAGCAATCTGTTATTTCCTGCATCCTCTCTGCCAGGTTCCCTTACATGCTTGTGGGTCTCTCAAACTTTCCTTGTAACATCTTCCACTCAGAAAACTTTCTAAGCAAGATAGAATACAAGCTTTTTTGTTGTCCTTCAAATACTCTTTTTGAATTGTTTGTTTGTGGGACTTACACAGCTCTGAAGATGAGATCACCATTATCACACTGTTATCTATCTGTTTCTTCTCCCTAGTGAATCTTACCTGGCAATTATCCTTTCACCATACTCAAAGAGCACCTTATGCACAAGATGTGAAGTGTCATTGGCAGATTCTACAAAGAACCTAAATGAGTTGATGAGAAAAGTTTGTATTGAGAAAGGATATGAAAGAAAAGGAAAGAAAGAGCACAGCTGAAACAAAAAAACTATGAGGAAAAGTACAGGAAGGACCTGGAGTAAATATCTGAGCACAGGGAAACAATGTCCTCAGTTAAAATTGTGGAGACCATTTAGAGAGAACTGTGAGAACCCCCTGTGGGCTTTAGAGTCCCTCTCTCTATTTGTGACAGAGCTATTACTTGCAGGAACCCTTTGTCTCTGCTCCCAAAGACAACTTTTCTGGGTACAGCACCTACTAATTCCCTTTCACCGCAACAGAACAAGATTTTTGGTTCTGGAAAGTTGGTCTGAATGAAGCATAAAGGCCACAGAGGATAAAAAACTCCTCAAAATATTTCTGGATCAAGAAACTGGGGAAAGAAATAACCCAATCCAAGTCGCAGTTTTCCCCTCCCACTTTTTTACAGTTTGAAGTTGCTTTCCTCTCCAAAAGAAAGGTAATAGTCTTGGCATAAGAAACAGACTATAAAAAACATATTCAACCCAAATGCTAGCTTCCTCAGTGCCAAATCCTCATTTAAGGAAACATGTGTGCATGCTGGAATAAATTTTACTATAGTTAAATGGAGGGAAATCTTCTTAAGGCACACCAGTCAGGCTTGAGGCAACATTTTGGATTCACTGTGATGAGCCCTGCTGCTCTGCCTTGGAGGCAAAGTTTACCTCCTGATTGGAAACAGCTTGGAAGTAATTTCAGACGCACTTCATAATACAAGCACCCTAGAACAAGAACTAGAACTGAGGCATCCAAAATCTTCAGGAACTCTTCAGAGTGGATTTCTAGATTTAAGAAATACACATATAAAATCCTAAAATTCCTAGCAGCAAAATCCAGAAAACTGTTTTTCCAGCTGAGAATATTGAGTGTTGTCCCCTAAGAGCTACTGTTGACAAGGGGTTTGAGACAAAAGTCCTTCTTATACTCAGGCTAGTTGTTCCCCTTGACATCTTATTTGCCAGTTTCACTCTCACTGACAACATATAAGTATCCCTTTTTGAAAGGAGATTGATGAAGCACATAGTTCCAACTACCTTCAACAGCCCAGTGATTAAAGTAGTTTTGAATTTCTCCCCTAATGGATTCTGCATTTTCAACTTCAATCCAGCACACCTTCATGTAAGTTGCAGGGCCAAACAACCAAGACATTGATGATTTTTTTAGAATAACATTTAGAGATGTCTACAAATAAATACATACTTATGGACTAGAGGGAGAAGGGAGAGGTGATAGACTGACACAAAGGCTTACAGAATTGGTCACGGTATTTCTGTGGGAGAGTTTAGTTCAAATCCCTGCTTCAATGCATATTTATTAATCTGTACCATTGGAACAGCTTGGAAAACAATGGGTGTCTGCTGCACCCAACACCTTGCCTGCCAGTTATGACATTCCTCCAGGCTTACTGTGACAGTGAACCAAAGTAAACTAAATCTTACTGTCTTAGGATGGGATGAAGATGGCATGAAAATCTGATTTAAAGAGAAGACTACATGAGAGCAGACTCCAGAGCTCAGCTTCTCTGGTGGAACTAAGTTCTTGAACTGTATTCGAGTAAATGGCCATAGGCCCTATCACTCTCTTCAGAGTTTCTTTCTGTCTAGTTTACGTTATTCAGCTTTCAAATTTCTGTGGTTTTATTCTTGGGCAACTAATTGTCTCCAGAGAAGAGGATCTTATTGCAGATAGGGGTGCCCAATCCAAGGCTGTAGTATTTTTAGTGTTACAGCACCAAAATTATTTTCTGAATCTAACTGTACCTGTTTTGGTTAGAATGGATGTTACTAACCAAGGATTTGTTTCATTAATCCAAAAATCTAATAATATGAAAATAGCTTTATACCAGATAGTCAGAAACCTTGCTGTGTGCTGTTTGGAATCTTGCACCACTCCTAGCAGAATTACATCACTCCAGGAATTATTCAACCAGAAAAAAAAGTAAAATAAGTTTTTGACTCCAAGTAAATCAAGCATGCATGAGGTGCTGGTCAGATTTTCAGTTCTTGTTTGCTTCAAGTTCTAATGCTCTTGAGAAAAGAAAACTGAAAGGAAAATGTGCCAAAACATACAAAATGACATTACACAAAAATATTCTCTATAGGTTAAATTAAAGACAAGAAGATGTCTTCACTCTTATGGTGTTGTGAGCTTTGTAGACTCATATATGCTTCATGTTACTACCAGATTCACAACCATGCACACATATCTTATCTTTTTTAAGAAAGAAGATTTCTTTTTGCAATTCACTGCATTCATATTTTCCCTGCCACTGTTACAGTGAAGGATCAGTGCCACCTACAGACAGGGATCAGAGTGGAGTCCAACTCAATGTGAAGGAAAGTAAGAAAGCATCTCAAATGTTAAATCCTGGAACTTCTAGTTAAAACAATCCCACAGTAAAGAGAAAGAGCTGACATCAAGATTCACAGAAATACTCAGATCTTTTTATCTGCTTATACTTACTGATCACAACTATTTCCTTAACAAGTCACTACAAAAGATGAATGCTGGATGCTGCATTTGGCTGTATCACATTTCCAAATGCAAATCTCATGCATATCTGAATAAAGCAGAATACACTGCTGTCATCTCCTTTTCCGTGCATCTAGTTAATTTTGGTTGGTTATTATCTGAGTCAGTTCAAAGGGGAAGAAGTCTTCCCCCTCAATTATGAGTGCCAATTAGATTCTGGTTTAATGATCCAGATAAAATTAAACCCAGCCAACTTCTCACCCCAGACTAGACTGTATTAAACCAAACCTAAAACTTCAGAAGAGATTACCGTAAGGCTGGCAGAACAGAGCTCATTAATCAAGCTAGTTTAAGTGTTGGCAGTGGCATGGTTTCTTTTCCTTCTGGAGAAAGGAAGATAGGAGCAGAGGGGACTGGGTTACCTTCTTGTCTAATCTCTTTAAACCCAAACCAGTTTGCCTGCCCTTCCTGCCCTCGTACACATACCAATCCATACACGCATCCATGTGTAAACATGACTAACTGTGATGGAAAGGCATTAAATATTTACGTATAAATAATTGTCTGTGTGTGTGTGTGTGTGTGTAAGAGAGGTTAATCTAGCAGCACAGAAATACAGCACAGAAAGCACAGGATCCCCCCACCCCACCAAGAGACCTGTGGCCATGGTAGCACAAAGGCTTCAGTTCGGAGAGGGGTGGCTGCTGTACCTGTGGAGAAACAAAGGATTGCTGCAGCCTTTGAAAGCCAGCACATGACTCATTGCTGGTGATGGATAGAAGAAACATAGCATAACTAAGGCTCATGAGAATAAGTAAATCAAGCCTTTTATTTCTTCTTCTGCTGTACACTTCCTGCATAACCTTGTTGCTAGTCTCTCAGAGACTAAGTTTTGCTATATGTTAAAGAGGGTTAGTGGTACTTACTTACCTGACAGATATGAGATTAGGTTAAACCAGCTAAAGCCCAGAGACTCTCATAGGGAGAGTTCATTTGCAGAAGTAGTTATTAACTATTAGTGCTGTATTGGCATAGTGCAGGCAAACTCAGCAGCTTGGGGGATTTTAAAAGAGGAGAGTAGGAAGTCATTGCTGACCTCTCCTTTTAAATCTTGCTTCAAACTTTGACCTTCTGTTTCACATAATAGGGCAAATATTGTTTTATGAGTTGCCAGGAATTTCTCCCAAATTATTTATTGCCATCATTCATTTTACCCAGAAACAGTCTGAGCACAAAAAGAATGAAGAAAAACAGGCCCAAAGATCTGTAGTGTAAAACAGCAGACTGTTAAAAAAGTGATGAGATTCTGCTGTAGAAATCATGTTTTATGAACTTCCTTTTTATTTTTAATCTTCTCTTTGAATAAAAAAATAAAATAAATAATTAAGACATAGAAAAGAATTTCTTAAAATTACATTACATTCTATACTTTCCCAAAAAGCTAAAAGTTTTTAGCAACTTTATTTTGCAAATCTGCTGATTTTTTATCCATGCCTTTTTAGAGAGATGTTCAACTGATAATAGCTCCCATAATCTTAGAAAAAACTTAAATTCCTTAAGTGACCTTTCACATTATGTAGATTCCTGTTATTCTATTTGCAGTAGCAAAATACATAAAATATAATTTAGCTATCTAAACCCCAATCAGCATATCAGTAGATTGCATTGTATAATTAAAATAGATGTTGTATACTTTCACAATTTAGTGAATTGAAATTTCAAAGATTATTAAATATCTTCATATCCATCTCACAAATAATAGTTAAAATAAGTCAAACTGTCTTGTACTTTATAACTGGATCCAATTGATTTGAAATAGCAATTTCCAAAAGCTCTGCAGAACTGATGTAAATCAATTATTCCAGATGAATGAAACTCACAACCTGCTCATCTATCTTGCAGTATGGGAAAGTTCTTCATTTATTATCAACTGTGTCTGCTTTTGAACTATCGACTCCAATGTTTCTACTTTTGAATGATACACTATTAGGAAAGAATTCAAAAAGAAAGCCAGATCCTTTTAAAATAGTTTAGTTATGACAGCAGACATAATTGTTCCTCAGGAGGGAGAGCTGGGTTACACTATGACAAAGTCCTACATTCTAGCTTTTCCTGCCAACACATTTCAAGGTTTAGACCAAACAGTTATCCCACTGTCACCATTATTCCTCTATATAGTAGCAAACATAGTATTTAAATCAAAGAGAAGTTATTATTTATTTATGTTGACCAAGTACACTAGAAAGAGTAAGGTTTGTTAGTCAGGCCAAGTATCACCACAGTGATACCGTGCATATAATATTTACTAATCCTGAGCACTTTTGCATTTTTTGAGAAACATATGCCTTGTGAATGGGGGGTGGGGGGGAGATGTGGAGAGGGAAAATGGCATACTTCCAAATTGAACTAAATCTAAACTAAATAATAAGCTTTATTTAAATGTTATAGGTTAGAAACGTTGCTAACACCAGAACCTTATTCAGCAATTAGTGTTATATGAAGGCATGACTGCTAGATGTTTATTTTACCCATTAAAGAGACTGTTCTTCTACATCTCATTTACTTTTAATCTGACATCCTCATTTAGAATTACATCTGCAGTTAGAATCTCTTTTGATGCATGTCTTAATTATGTTAAGGTTTAGAAGCATGAGTTTAAGCCCAGCTTTTGATTTTTTTAATGGATATGTTCATTATTTTATAGATATTTCTATACCTCTCATCAGAGTACATTCTGTAAGCCAGAAATTCATTCTGCCCTCTAACCCATTCTTAGATTCTCCCAGATTCTACGAACAAATTCCTTTTAAATGTTAATCTCCTGTGAAGTTTTGTTCATTTTGCGACACAATTTTAACTAAAATAATGTTAGTCTGTTTTGCTTTCCTGTAGTACAAAAAGAGGAAGGACCCATAGAAACTGAGCCCTGAGACAAGTCTCGGTCCCTTCCTCTGTTAAGTGCAGTGATTCCTGCGGGTGCCGCCGGGCTGTGGCGGGGCTGGCGGGACTCCCTGTCAGGGCACGAGGCCCGGGGCTGCCGCTGGAAGCCGGGGGTGCCTGAGGCCCTTCCCGGCAGTGACACCCGCGGGCGGGGAAGGGCCCCAGGCCGACAGCTGAATGCTCCTGCTCTCCAAAACAGCTCCTGCTCTCCAAAACAGCTCCTGCCCCTGCGAGCTGCTGCCTGGCACGGCCCCTGCTCTGGCTGTGCCAGCGCGGGCACCGCTGGTGGGAGCGGCGGGCACACGGTGCGGTGCCGGCAGCGCCGGGGCCAGGCCCTCGCCCGAAGGCAGCTCCGATGGATGGGCCAGGACGGGCCATGGCCGCCCCACAGGGTGCCAGGAGCACCTCGCCATGGCCAGAGGCCGCCCCGAACCCCACGGCCCAGTTTCAGAAAGAGTGACTTTAGCACCGGTTCCCTGCGCTGTTCCCCAGTGTGAATGAGGCTAGCGAGGCAGACTGAAATCCCGCTCCCAAAAATGTTTTGTCATGTAAATATAAGGCAGCACTTTATTTTAGGACAGACCCATTCAATGTATAATGGGTCAGGCTGTTCAATGCAGGAATCTCTTCATCTGTAAAATAAGATGCTAATAATTTCTCTAATTAAACAGACACACAGACTCTTTAAAAAGCTGTAGTTCTCTAACATTCTTCAAGAGCAATCATCTTCACAGCTGAGGAATGAGAAAATGGAGTAGCAATTACAAGTTTTTCCCGGGTGCTCAACAGCAAATGAGTACAAGAAATGGATTTCATGAATGTTAAGTTAAATCTTCACACGCATTTGACAGGAAGGACATGGGCACATTAGATCTTGCCCTAGAACAAGGAGGTGGATTAAATAATAATTGAGGTGACTTCTAATCCTTTGATACCATGCTGGGCTGCCCTGTCACTCTGCAACTTTTTAAATCTCTATGTAGATGAGGACGGGTAATGGACTAACAATTTGATATTATCTGCATCCACCGTAAATGTAGGCAGAAAACTTTATGCAAAAAAAATGCTAAGGCAAAAGCAGCTATTGGCATTTTGAAAATATGACAGGCAGGCTCTGAATTCTTTATGAAATAAAGAGTCCTTTCCTTTGGCAAACATTTTTGTGGGGAACTTATTGTGCCAAGCAAAATTTCAGTAGATCATAAGAGTATAACATACTGTTTATCTGTTGGGTAATGTGATCGGCAACCATCTTGATATATACCATCTGTGCCTAGGGCATTGAAAAGTTACTTGAAAATTCAATTATTTGATTATGAAATATTTCTTTTTGCTGAATTCCGCAAAACTGCTTTCAGTATTGAATAGTACAAGCCTAGTAAATGGCTTGTGTCCCTGGACTGATACATAATAGATGTTGAGTTGTCACAAAGCAGACAACAAGCACTCTGTAGGACAGCACTATAAATACAAAAGAAGTTTGGCTTCTTCTTTTTTGGGTTTTTTTCTTAAATATAGTGCGGACATATCCAGTTAATCTTCTGTTCAGGAATAGAATGAAAAATCCTCTGCAATCAGTTCTGACAAAGTTTAAGTGACCTTCAGTTTGTTTTCCTGTTACATATATCAGATTGTTCTTAATGCCAGTATACTTCCTTTAATGAGTCAAATAATTTTGCCAGAGGGAATTATAGTTTCCTGTTACTATCTTTCTATCAACCGGCCTTGTACAAATATGAGCCAGCTGTAACTGCAAAATTGTTGTCTCATCTGAACTGCATGTCATATCAGTTACCATAAATACAAAGAAAAAGCACCTGTATTTGCCTTTGAGTCTAAATCTGCACTTTTCAAATGGCTCTAAGACATCAGTCAGGACTTCTAAGAGATTTCCAGCCTCAGAAAGCAATGGTTATCTAATCATTCTAAAGCCCATGTTGGAGAGGAGAATTTGGAAACAAATCAGTCTAATACTGTACTCTGAAGTGCTGTTGAAAATTAGTGCAAATGTCAAATATCCTTCACTTTTTTTTCCAAAATAATTAAGATATTTGCAGAAATAACACTTTGCAACCAACCACAGAGAAGGAAAGAGCATCTCCATGGAGCTTACTTTACTTATAAACTTCCAGCAAGTCATGAGAGTATTAATAGACATATTTATTTTATTTGTAAAGTACAGAATAAAACTGATGAAATTTTACTGCTGGGGTCACAGAACATTTCAGTATAGCAAATATCAGTAGGATATCCTCCAGTTTGGGGTCACATAACACCTGCTACAATGAACTCTATCCTGTTGTAGATGATCTTGTAACATATTAGAGAGAAGAAAAAAGGTTGCATGGATTCTAGGAAAGCCCGGGCAAATAATGTGAAGCAGTAAACAAGCTCTAATGTATTCAAGAAATGCAAGATGAAAACTTTTGGAGGCACAGACCATCTGGGAAGAAGAGAGAGGCAGATAGAGGAAGACACAAATGCTTTTCCTGCTTTTTTTTATGGCCACCACTGGATGCAGAATGTTGTGCTAGAAGAAAAATCTTGCAAGTGAATAGAATTACATTTTTACTTTTTAATACAGTGCAAGAGACAGAAATCTTAGTCCAACTAAGTTCCAATCACCCAAATACAATTAAGAGTCCTCATTTTGTGAAACCTCTATTAAAACTAAGAGCACAGAAAGAAAAAGATATTTCAAACATTTCTTTCAAAGAGACCTTTTTCTGGCTATTTTGGCAATAATTACATAAAGAAGATTTGTTTTACTTGATAAATTTTTTAAGTTGGGTCACTGCAGTGGAATTGCTGTTATTTGCTTTAAGGATAAACTACAAGAAGAGAATATGAATTAGGATGAATGTTCAAAAAAGGATCTTTAAAATATGAGATATTTGCTGATAATAAATTATAGGGAACTTAATTTACGTTCTGTATTTTAGTAAAATGCTATATGTCAAAAAGTTTAATACACTCAGTTCTTGCTATGACAAGGGAAAACGTTTGTTCTAACATTCATGCCTATAGTTTCCACTGAAGGCAACTAATGTTCCACACAATCTCTATTTGGATGGAAAAGCTATGAATTATAAAATCTGAAATATGTGAAGACTGTAAATATTTCCACATGGAATTTTAAAATACTGCTAAGGTTTGTATCTATACCATACTCTTTTTTGGTCACTGCTTGTCTGTGTTCTTCTCTGGTCATACATTCTTTTATTGATATTTCATTGCTCTGTAGGTTTTGGGATTTAACTGTTGCCATAAAGAAACACTTTATAAATTTTTTACATTATTCAATGAACAGATTTTTTTCAAAATCAGACAAAAGTAGACAGAGAAACTACTAATAGCTGTATTTACACTCCTTAAAGGTTAGTGAAAGAGAGAGAGGCATAGTAAAATTTTAATTAATTATTACAGTACAAAAGTCATAGTGAAGATCTATTGCTCTTAACTTATGACTATCCTATTTTTGGAGGACTTCTTAGAAGTGTATAACAAGACCTGATATCGTAATATACATTCTAAAGTGTTTGTATTTCAAGATTCAGAAGCCAGATCACTTGAATTTTTAAGCTCTCATTTTCTTTAAAACACAATTAAATAAACCATGCCATTAGGTAAAACATTCCAGAATTTTTGTGAACAATTTTTAGAGACTGTGGAGCATAGGTCTGTGGAGACATAGGTCAAATTAAGGAAGGGCATGCAAATGGACATTCTAGTCATTATTCTTCTATATTCAGGACGTGTGTGGAAGAAATTGTGAATTATTTGCAGATAGAAAGGTCTAGACACTTTTTTAAAAAATAAGGATTTTTAAATGGAAATGTCATCAGACATGAATCAGTTGTGACATTGTGACAATGATTTGAACACAAATCAATATAGTTGAAATGACCTGACTCTCCTGTAAACATCATGATATTCCAAAATGCTTTTAATAAATCCTAAAATTATTCGGGTCTCTGTAGAATCTGCTTGTTTACTGTTGGATTGTACAGGACTATAGTAAAACCACTGAAGACCATTGGTTCATTACTCATGTGAAATGAACTTTTTATTGCCTTTAGTGGTTCTACCTTTAGTGCTTTTTTATTCCATCTCTTTTTTATTCCCCCTCTGCCACCTTGATGCAAATTTTAGAATACATTTAGTTCAGACTATTTTCAGATAATTAAAAATCTGTTCATCACATTGATTCAGCTAACAATCAGCAGAGATACTGTTATTAATTAAGTCACGTAAGATGGAGGTGTGAAAGTTTGACCTAAAAGTGCTGGCAGGTTATATCAGTAATGTAGAGGTAAGGATTTTTTTTTTTTTTTTCCAAGGCTTGTATTAAGAAAAATTAAAGGTTTTGGGCCCCCCACTACAAGAAAAACATTGAGGCACTGGAGTGTGCTGGTCTCTCTGCCCTGGTAACAAGCAAGAGCACAAGAGGAAATGGCCTCGAGTTTTGCCAGGGGAGGTTTAGATTGGATATTAGGAAAAACTTCTTCATGGAAAGGTTGTCAAGCACTGGAACAGGCTGCCCAGGGAAGTGGCTGAGTCACCATCCCTGGAGGTATTTAAACATGTGTAGATGTGGCACTTAAGGACATGGTTCAGTGGTGGACTTGGCAGCAGGTTAATGGTTGGGCTCAGTGGTCTTTTCCAGCCTAAATGATGCGGTGATTCTTTGTTTTATGGATATATATCTGCTTAATTAGACATAAATTGCTAAATGTTCTGTTGGTCCAAGGAATTCCTACACCATTTATTTCAATCCACAGGACCAAACATTCAGTCACTATATGAAGAGCTAAATGCCAAATCCAATCAGATTTGGTATAGAAAAGCAATTAGACACTAAAAAGTTTTTGGACAGTAAGACCTGATCTGTAGAATACTAGAAAGTACTAGTTTCTACTTCCATGCCTTTCTGTTGTAATATGAGTGAGCAGAACTTCAGCAAGGATTTTTTCAAACAGAACTTCACTCTTCTATCAGTAGAAATCAGTATAATTGGAATAATGGGGGCAAGCTCATGAACAAAATACCCATTTCGTACAGACTGAAGTTTCTGGTGCCTTCTATCTATTCTTTTAGGCTCATTTTGATGGACTAAAAGGGAAGGAGCGCAGACAGGAGGCAAAGATTTGTATGTTATTAAAATAATTGAGATTACACAAAATAAGTTGCAGGTTTTGACAAATAGGTCAGGTGTTATCCAATGCATTGAGTGCTTGGTAGTTGAAGCTTTGTAATTACTTCTAAATAGAAAACCTTATACATCACAAAATGTTCATGGTGTTAGGATAGCCAACAGCACAACCACTGAATTAAATCAACTCTCTGTTTCCCAGGCTTCAGCAACCATATTGATGCAAAACCCAGAGATCATTGCTAGAAACCTAGATGTTGGAAACCATGCTCATAGAAAGAGTGACTTAACAAAAACAGGTTCTCATTTAATTCACACTTTTCCTGACAAAACATAAATCATTCTGGTACTTTGGATGTTCCCTAAGTGCTCGAGAATCCTTACAGTACTAAAACAGTTTGTCCATTGTCTATTTCCAGCACCCCTAGATCCTGTGCATTTTAAATATAAATGCTTAGGTCAGAGATAGATTTTTCTTTAGGTTTCTTGGCAATCTCCCATCTGTTCCTAGTCTTATCAGCCTTATGATTTTTCTTAATTTACTGGTCACATGTTCCAGGAAATCATTATGTTCTCCAGGATTATTTATTCTTCTCATGAAGAGGTGTATGTTACTGGCATCTTTCCTAGAATTAATTTCACTTTTAGCAACATCTCCTTATGGCATCAATACACTTTTCTCTTTCATTTTTAGAAGCTCTATTTTCTATTTCAATGATTTCCTGTTTCTTTCTGATTCAGGAGTCTGTATATTTTTAATATCTTGTACAATTTTGCTTTAATCTTTAGCTTTTCTTTTTCTCACCAGTTTAACAAGATGGCCTAATAGGTTCTGTGTCTCCTTCCAAGAAAAGGAATGATCATAGTATAGATTTTAGGATTTCTATCTATAGTGGTGATTTTTTACCTGCTGTTCTACAATCCTTACAGTGAAGGTAATAGCAAGATCAGCTTCTTATCATGTTATAGAAATGGTAAGGGTTTTAGAGTAGATAAAGAATAACATTGGGAGGCAATAAAAAAATAGAGACGCTGTACCATGAATTAGAAAGAAAATATTTAACCTTGGTATCATTAAAAAAATCATGTAAGTTTAGTTTTAGAGGACTGTGAATCACTAACTGTCTGATTAACCAGACAAAAGGTCATGTGTAGCCATGCAGATATAACAGCCCAAGCAGTCTAGTTCAAAATTCTGTACATACAGTGGCCCATGAGGAACCTTAGTTCTTTTTCAGGCTACACCTTAGCAGAATTAAACAAATTGTATGCAGAAATGCATTCTTCCACAGCCTTTCTTTCACTGAAAACAAATTACAATAGTGTGAACATTGCCTCAGAAGATTATTTGCAGAGTTTTATCTTTATAAAAGAAGATAAGAGCCAAAGTAACAGCCATTCACTTTTTTTCCTCAGTTCTTTTTATGGAACATAATTCAGATCAAGAAATTGGCCACCACTGCTAAAAGTGTGCTTTATCCTATATCTAAGACCACCACAAGAACAACACTGTTTAAGATTTCCTGATAATTGTTTGCTATGGCAAACGTGGCCTGTTTGCCCTGAAAGCCTTCTGAATTTCAAAAATTTAAAGATGTATTAGTAGTAATGAAATGCATTTGTAACTCCTCCGAATCAGGCTCTCTTCAGAGAGAAATGACAATGTAATTGTGAGATACCACAATAAGGCTGTGAGACTCTAGCTGTGCCAAGCAAAATATGCTGCAGTTGAAGAAACTTTTTTCTGAAGACAGCCTCTTCTTCATAAGCAAAGCCAAGAAATAAACCAAGAGATCTCTCTACAAGGAAACCTTATGAAGGCATTTGACTTCAGACACAGAAGACGAGTCTCTCACCTGTAGGAAGGGGACACTACCCAGAAAACAAACACTTAGAAGGAAAATAGACAAATAAACAGAAATGTCTGAACAGGGCCCAGGGCCCAGATTCGTTTCTCACTGCAAGCAACTCAAAAATGTGTTCCGTGAGGTTTTTTGTACTTACAGATTAGGTGGTTTTTTTCTTTTTTTCAGTCAATCCTCCCCACCTTAAGAATTCTATTTGGTAAGAGAAATTCTTAGATATCCTTGAATTTCTCTGTATGTTTATATTGAATTAGATTAGTCAGCAAGTCTTTGCATTACATATGAAAATATCTAGCAGACAAGGAAAGAAATGGCTGAAAGTGCAAATAAATTACGGTCCCCTAATCTCTGGAGATAGCACATTTCCAGGAAAAGGCACCAATATAATTTGTTCTGCATACACACAACGAAAAAGTAAATGCATAAATGAAAAGTTCTAAGCCAGATCAGTTAAAAACCATTTATAGAAATGGGCTAGAGACAGGAAGTGTTCAGAAAATGAGAAGTCATTCAAATTGCCAAGTGAGTAATTTATATATGTAGATTGCTTGCCTAATGTATAATATTGAAATATGCACTTATAACTCTGGCTTCAGTGAAAAACTTGAAGTTGGTATTAAAAATACATGGAGAGACGAATTCTAACCAGTATTCATAAACCCAATGTGCTCTTGAAGGAGAAAAAAAATAAAAGTACAGGCAGAATTCAGACATTTCTTTCAGAAGTATTTATAACTGGATTTTAGTTAATGTGGAACAGCAGTACTCCTTAGGAGAATATAGGGATACATTTATGAAAGAGACACTAGTCTTGCCATGTTTAATTTTTAAACACCTAGAAAATTAGGCACCCAGCAGCAGTATTCAAAGCATTCAACAAGCTGAATTTCAAACCACCATTGGGAAGTGAAAATTCCAAAAAAATTATCTCATCACCCAGATGTAATAAAGAAATTAAATCTCGTTAAAATTTTCAAGATTGAACTCTCTCCTAGGATTACTCTCCTAAACCAGAACATCCTTTTTCAGGAAGAAAAAAGTAGTTCTAGAAACATGTTTTTAATATCTAAATAAGATTCCAATTACAACAGCATGACTTTATAGGTAATAAGCCTGATAGCCTACTCTGCTTAGTTTGTAATTAGATATAAACCTGTAATACAGATGTTCTGACAATTAAACTGCACAAATAGTCTTTGCCTTTTACTCCTCTTTCCTAATCCTTCTTTTGTCTTTCTCTCATTATCCACTTAGAAGTGTACTGCTAATCCAAACTGAAACAGGAGACATGGAGAGACATGGTCTCTGTGAATGGCAATATTTTGTGTAGCCGTAGCACTACAGACACAGCACTCAGGCTGCTGTATTCTTCCTGTACTTCTCCACATCATATTGAGCAACTGCAGAGTATTTTGACACTCTCCTTGGCACAAAGGTCAGGTTTAGACTAGATGTTAGGAAGAAACTGTTTACTGTGAGAGTGGTCAGACACTGGGACGAGTTGCCCACATGTCTCCTCCCTGGAAGTGTTCAAGGCCAGGTTGGACGGGGCTCTAAGCAACCTGACCTGGTGTCTATGACAGCAGCCGGGAACAAGATGAGCTTTAAGGTCCCTTCCAACTCAAAATGTTCTATGATTTTATGATTCATAACTTCTGAAAAGTGCTAAGATGCCTCAAAAATAACTTTTAGAATTTGGGCAGCTTTCTAGAACAAAAATTGCTAGACAGTACCACAGTTTTCAGGGTGAAAACCTGTATAGGTACTGTGGTTTATTTTTAGTGGGACTAACATTACGTGCTTACATTACACATCCATACCAGGTCTGAAATAAATAGCATGATGATCCTATTTTGATAACTAACAAGTAGTTAATATAATAATGAAACAACAATAATGCTTATTTTCCAGATCCTATGAGAAGTATATTCAATACTATGTGGAGGTTTTTTATTGCAAATTATGTGAAAAAGTTGTATTTAGATTTCATTTTTTTATGGCCTCTTGTCTAATTGTGAAAATATTTTTCATTCAAAATGAATATAAGTATATCATGAGGGTATCAGGGTACTGAACCCTGCCTTATTTTAAAATATATGGTACTGAGTGGCATATCACTGTAGTTCATTAATGTTGACTAAGGGACCATCTCAATGCAAGCCCAATGCTATCCATACCCTTTAATTTTGCAGAAACTGGTGCTTGACCCAAAATTGAACTGTGTTTGCACTGTGCACTCACTGACCAACAACAAATAGTTAGCTAGCTATTTTTTTGCTTTCTTTCAATCTAAAATTATTAGTGGGAAGTTTTTCTCCAAGCATGAATTAACATGTATAGGAGATTAAAAGGCAGTCTGTTCCCCTTGGAGCAGTTCTTGAATTTCACTGGGTCACTGTTGCTTCAACAGTAATATGAAAGAACACTGTGTTCCTGATTTATGAGCTTTATGCGTTCTACAGACCAAAACCTGAATAAAATCCTCCCTCATGTCATTTCCTAGGAAATATTTACACAGCCACAGCTTTGGCAACATTCTGATAAGTATTATTACCATAACAATGGTAAATATCAGTGGGAGGCATTGTCTGACCAGCTAAATTATCATGGGAGCAAAACATTTCCAAAGGAAAGAATGATATTTTAACCCTACACTTTACAATAGACACTTTGACCTTATTTTTGTTACTAGCTATTTCCAAACAATTTCTTTTACACAAATGTAACAAATGGTTTGTGCTACTGACTTTAAAGATTGAAGACTTAAATATTTGTTTTGAGATCTAGCACTGAACAAGGCAGTGTGAATTACACATAGCAAAACCAAAATATATTCTATCAAACACAAGTATCTTTCTGCACTTAACACTTTTTAACTTCTCTTGTGCACTGTCAAAGAGCTGTTGTCATCCACTCTGAATCAGACAGGATGTTTTATAATTTTTTGTCATCTTGGTTTCTACAGAGTACGATTCTAATTTGAAGATGTGTTCATACCCATGCACACAGCTGTTCCCAGCACTCTACGCTCAAAAGCATAAAATGCATAATGCAATACTTGAGGTAGACCAAAATCAAGGATGAATAAATAACTCACAAATAAACTATTTCTCAAAAACCACTTCATGTTCCTTCCTTGTAAACAATTTCATTTCAATCTACAACTCTCTTTAATTCTTTAAGTGTTTCTTAAGTTCTGACATACAGAATGAAAAGTCAACACTGAAATGTGTGGGAAATGAAATAAATTTTAAAGTTAGAATGAATAACAGTGCTCAAATTAAGGAGCATATGAAAGGAGTACATGAAAATTAGAATAGGCATCCAAAAATTATGGCAGACAGGATAAATGCTGTTTACAGCCTTATCCAAAATGTAAAAACCTCCACATATACTGTTGTCTTGAACTGAATCTCTAGTGAGATCTCATCTTTCCCTCACCAAGATATCTGTCGTCTAGCTACTGTGAACTGTAGACATTGGGGAACAAAAAGTGACCCAGGGAACAATTTTTTCTTCCTGTTAGTGTAGGACATTTTTACATGAGAGACTTAAAATTTCATTAGGGTAGACCAGAAATATATATTTGAGATGATTGCTTTAAATTTGGACAAATACCTGAGTTCTGGCCCTGTGTCAAGGACTAGTCTGCTGTATTCTTATCTAGCAACTATAGAATATAAAATGTATAAACAGCCTCTGAAATAGGAATTTAAGCGTAAAGTTTTGAATTCCATGTGACTGTTAGTATTGACTGGGATATCATCAAGTGCTTTCTCTTTCTCACTTCTAGTAAATATTGAAACCTAATGGGGATTGGCACAGTATCAACACAGCTGAGGGCTGACAGCAGCCACTTGATTGGGACTTCCTTTGGGACAGCAAGGCAAATACCTACAGCCAAGACTGAGTGCTGTAGCTAGTAAGAGTCTGACTACACTTACATAAAGGCACTAACTCCTACACCATTTTCAGAGGAAAGTACTTTAAAGACAATTTCAGAGAAATTCTGTGATTTCCAGACCTGTTTTATACCCACTTTCTCTGTAGAAGTCCCTCAGAAAACTAGATGCTGTAGGTCCTCAGAAAGAGTTGGATATTTGATCATGAACTAGGTGGGGGGAAAGACCTCAAAATCTTTCATACGGTTATGAATCTTCATCCTGAGTTAACTACTTACCTCATTAAAAAAGGAAAAAAATTGGTTTGTACTAATCACTCAGCAGTGTCATCTAAGTAGCAAATGGTTCTCCCCGAGGCTTTTCTACCTTCTGTAAAAGACTGAATAGCAAGCCCATCAGAAAGTAAGAAAATCACTGCTAGTGTGGTCAGGGAACTGTCAGGTTCCTTTCCCTACTGTAAATAACTCAGTATATAAAAGCTGGGCATTTGCTTCCTGTGTGGTAGCAGTACTTTCTATTCTTCATTTTTAACTGCTTCGTTGCTCTCCCAGAGTACACAGAAAGGAAATAACTTGACAAGAATTTCATTATGCCTTATATATACTTTATGAAGTAATTTACTGATGGGTATCTGGCAGGAGTTGCCAATGTGATAAACAGAAATCTTCAACACCCAGATCTCGGGAGCTGACTAAACTCCAAATTTGACTGCAGTGAACTCAGGAACTTTTTTCAGGATATCAGAGATTAAGGCAAACAACAGTATACCAACCCAATGTCCTGCCTCACTAGCACCCCCAAATAACCCAAAATACACAAAAAAACCCCAACACATCACAAACACCAAGGGGAAAAAAAAAACCCAAGAAACAAAAAAACAGACACAATAAAAGCTGCAGATGTCTCCTTTCCCCTATGACACTTGCACTTGAAAATCTAGACCTCAGCAGACTCAGACATATATCCAAGTTGTAACTTGCCTTCATACTCATAGACACCCAATATTACTTTTTGAATGGCCATGACAGCTTTTCGAAGCCAATCCAAGATAGGTTTTTCAGTAAGGAAGATCAGCTGATATCTTAATTAACCTTGCTACAGCCATTGTAATCAAGCAAGCCTCTGTTTGCAAAGTAGGGGTGGAAGAAGTTGGAAAGACTGGGAATCAGTAAGGTTAATCCTACTTAGCACATCTGTTCCAGGGCCGTATAGCATGCTCCACAGTATGACTTCTGAAACAGCAGAATTACATCCTCTACGGGGCTTGCAAATACATCAGAATTTGTTAGCCAAATCACCCAGGAAACACATAACCAAAGGCCCAAAATGAAATTATTTAAGCTGTGGCTAAATGAGTAACAAACTAGAAAGAGGCTATTTCTATCAGCAACATTCTGATACTTCACAAATCCTTTACTTCAGTGCAGTCAAAATACAGCAAGATAGCATTTTAGAGGCATAAGCCTTTTCCCGGGTTTTCAGTGACATGTTAAAGTCAGAAACCACTTTGGAAGGCTGGCCAAACCACAGAATTTGTATCCAGCCTGACTGTAAATAGATGAGTAAATTTTAATAATAAACAATGGGAAAACGGAAATACTGGCAGTAATACTTCCTGAAGGACAACAAAAATTGCAGTTCACTGTCCTCTGGCAGGGATTTGTTTCACAGCTTTGAGGAATTTCTCGTATAATTGAGTAGCCTGTCTCCAAAGAGGAAAGCTGGCTATGATATCAGGATGGAAGTTAGCATTAGAAACACCAGAAAAAAGATAAATCCCAGTAAGCCATTTTTGGCACACAGAGACAGATCTGGTAAAGGTTTGCACAGTATCAGTTTCTTTCCCAAGTCAACAGAAAAGTAGGGACATATACTGTCAAAGTAGAATCGTGAAAGAAATTATGTAGAGCAATTTGATCTCTTTCTTGTAGCACAATCCTAACATAGTTTCAGTCACTAACCATGACTCAGTAAAAAGAAAATTTTTCCTTAAGAACCAAACAAACTTACTATTATAGGATCCTGTGGTTGCTGAGCACAACCACTTTAACTGTCTATAGAATACTAGGATGTATGATATCAATGTCTCTTCATTAAGCCAAAAGTGTAATAAGTATACAAAAATACAACAGCCACTAGCTCTCTGTCCCACCCCTTATGTGATATTATTCCTCAAAGATAGCAAAAGCCAATGTCAATTCACAGTAGTGTTATGCTCTGTAGTATTGAGTTCCTGTAACTGGAAATGTTACAATATTTCTAGCAAAAAGTGCTTAATATTTGTTTACAGCAGTTAACTGGTGTTATAACCTCTGTTTTTACAGAAACCTTCAATTCTATACATTCTTTTTATTTATTTCATTCATTAAAAATCCATAATATTCTGAGCTTTCAGTGTCTTTTCATCATATTCAAGCTGACTATGAAGGGAAACCAGTCTGCATGATTTAGAATGGTTCACCTATAAACCTTCTAAAACCTCACTGTTGCAAATGATTTCAATGGGCTCATATGTTACTATTGGCAAAAAAAGTCAGAGTGCAGCAAAGATTTCACATCAGATAACCCCAGTGCAAAGCACATAATGTTTTTTTCCAATGTGGATGCTCTGTTGAAACACGTTGGCCTAACTTGACTGGTGCCACTGAAACTTGCTAATTTATATAGCAATGTAGGCTCTGCTGACTGTCACTTAGAACCTCGTGGGTATATTCCTGGTCCTTTTGGCACCAAAATTCCACATGCCTAACAGTTTGGGTGAAGATATTTTTTTAAAATAAGAGAAGTCACCAATCTTCCACTTGTCAACAGCCAGGAGATAATTAGACGGGGGTAGTTCATATTTTTCCAATATGAAATTAAATGTGCCTGAAGTGGAGAGAAAGTGAGAGTTCTGATTAGGGACTTGAGTCAAGTCAGAAAAGCACATCACCTCCCCACCATACATGAAAAAACCGTATGATTACTCCGATTACTGTCTCAACAACTCTGAGCACAAGTATTTCATTTAGATGTGTGTGCTGTAGCAAAAGCAGTGTTAACAAAACGTTATGCATAATAACAATCACAATAATTTGATATCAAGTTGTGGAGTATCATTTATCCCGAAGTTAAGAATTTTTTTTTTCTTTAAAGAAAACTGGAAGTTTAATTTGCATAAATTTTTCTCATAATATAGTGTACACACTCATTCAACAGCCCATGTACTGTCCTCACATTTGGTTGCTAAGTAAAATACATGCAGAATCATCGCTAGTAAACATTTTATTACAAAAACACTTGTTTCAATCCTCTAAGTCCTTGCATCTTTCAAAAAAAATTAATTTCATCGTTTTTATTCAGTGAAAAGGAACAATATTTAACACTATGTCCCCAGATGTTTTGGCTTAGATTTGAATTCAACTGTTCTGTAGTTATTCAAGAAGTTAATGGAATCATATCTACTTTTCTGATGACCTCAGATGCATGCTAATCTTGCTTTAAAGTAGACAGGGCATTATGAATGCCTGATTGTAGGAGCTAAATCATTATTATCACTGCTAAGATGCACTGTAGATCCGCTGTGTTCTGGGAATGATGTAAAAGCCCTCTGCATTTTGCAGAAGAAATAAAGTCTATAGTTTATGGGATTACCTTTCCTGTAGACTCACTATGGCATTTAACTTCATTTAAAAGCTGTTTTGCACTCTGCTTTCATGGACTTAACTATGGTTTTGGATATTACCTGTTTTGTTACATTTTTTTGTAACATCAGTTCATGCATATATTGATACCCATTTGAATTGATTATGAGTCTAACCCTCAACAAGAAACTTCCTCATGTATGATCATAGTCTGAGAAGAGAATGATTGCAGAGATTGCATCTGTCTCTTGCATGGAAACACAAGAGAGAATGAAGCAGGAATACTCCCTATTTTATCTCTTTTCAGTTGTACATCACAAACTAAACCCATGTCGTAGCTCTCCAACTGACCAAGGAAGGTAACAATGCAGAGAGATGAATTATTCATATACAAAAGAATGATAAAACATATGAATATTTCATTCACAGTCAAGCAAATTCTTAGGTGTCTCTGCTTCAACCTTGAGAGGTATCACGTTGTAGTGCTTTTGGGTATGTTGTATAGGAAATGTCCATCTTAATAAATTTTTGCTATTTCATGTGTCTTTTAAAAAAGTCTTTCAACTCTCATTAAGTTATTTGCTTATTCATGAGTGCTTATTTATGAAGACCAAGAAGGTGATGAGGAGTATTCAACGTGGATTCACCAAAGGGAAACCATGTTTGACCATCCTGATTGTCTTTTATGATGGATCAACTGGCTGAACAAATAGAGGCTGATGAAGCCTGATAGGCTGACAGAGGGGAAAGCAATGGATATTGTCTACCTAGATGACTTCCAGTGGTCGCTTCCAGCTTCACCCATTCTGTGGTTCTGTGACTGTGAATCCAAATCTACTGCTTGCTGTCACAGTAACTGTGTCACAAACACAGACTCAAACTTGAAAAATTTGCTTAACTCAAATGTTTTATGTATCCTTTTACCACTAGTAGGGAGCTAACAGCTGTATGGAGCAAAATTTTAATATACCACATTATAGCAGGAAATTACTGGATTTGCTTCCTTTTTGCAGGTCATACAACTGCATGTGGGAGCTGGAGATAGAGTGAGAAGACCATGTTAGAAGTCTCCATGTGCAGTCACAGTAGCTTTGTGGTTTGGATCGTTTGTAGTTTTGAAGCAACTCTCTCCACTAACTCCAACTCATCATACTTGTGGCACCACAGAATCCTTCCAGATCAGAAGATGTTTACAGATCTGCTAACAATTTCTGCAGATATCTCAAGTTTTCATAGCTGGGCCTGCTCCCTGTCAATGGGAGACAGTCTTGTGCAGCTCTGGCCTCTTTTGTACCTCAAAAAGTAAATCATAAAGCAGAAGTCAAGAGGAAGAAGAGAACACGCTACAGAACAACCCTAGCATTCAGCCAGTTCCAGGCCACTCAAAAGTGTATCATTATATGCACAGCAAGCTATGTTTGTGATCAGTTGCATAAACCGAGTTATAGAAATGCAGTTTCACTCTCTGTTTACATGAACTGGGGAGTGAGCTGGAGTTTACTCCATGGTATAGGCATATAGAGACCACCTAGGATGAGGGGGATATCCTATACTGAGGTAATTAATTTTGCAGTTTAATGTTCCCTATAATGGGACATAAATCACAGGTAACTTGGTCAGGAATTTAGCTTGGCAACATTAAGGCAGCATGGTAAATGAAATAAGGAACATTAAAATGCAGCCCACATCCTTGCCCCCACACTTATCAGTCTTCACATTAGCTTCTTCAATTCACTGTGAAAAATCAAGTTTGTAAATCTCTATCTTGAAAGCATCTAACTTTCAGGTCTGTTATTCCTACCATGGCAATCAGGGACATTGTTGAAACTTCAAATGTTTTCTTGGCTCCATTTTGCTACAAGAAAACCTGAGGATAATTAATAAGGACAGTACTGATTGGAAACTGCCAATCACAGAAAACAGCTAGGGTTTTTGTAGGTAAGAAAAAAATTCTCTTCTGATATTTACATAATCTGAAATAATTCAGGATCATTTTTAATTAGCTGAACTTGAGGATGTCCTTTGAGTTTTTAGAAGGCTCCATCTCTTTACTTGGGATTCTATGGAAGAGCTGTATTGCATCACTGAATCTCTATTAAAGGTCAACTGACAATACTAAAGTGTTGGTGAAAGAGAAATCATTACATGTAGCATTATTGACCAGTGTGTAATTGCCCTATTAAAATTTATAGTTACCAATGATTGCTTTTTCCAATAAAAATATTTTACTAGATGAGTGTGCATTTGATATCATATCATGCTTAAGGAAAATTTACTTCTTCTTATGGTTTTTCTTTTTTGGTTTTGTTTGGTTGGTTGGCTGGTTTTTGTTTTTTAGTGAGACAAGTGTGGTACTTCAGATTATCTAGTATTTCCATGTTTCAACGTAACTTGCAAATAGCTTATAAGAATCAAAGTATGAGTATGCATTTTAATACTTATTTAGGAATGTCTTCTTGCTACCAACCATGAAAGACGCTAACTAAGAAAATCAGGATCAGTCACCTTCTGACATATTATGGCTACATCATCAGAATTCAGTCTCCCAGTCCTTCCATTTCAGGTGCCAGAAATGAACTATGTTTTCTCTCAGTTATTGGACCTCTTGACTATCATTTCATCAATTATAAACTCTTTCCTTTTTTTTTCATTTTTAAGCAAAACATCTGGGCAAGGTTATCCAGCCTCTCTTGCTATTCCTCTTGGTCCTTGAGCAAAATCGTAACTTTTAGAAAGATAAAACGTGATAAAATTCTATCTCTTTAACTGCTTAAATATGCGACTGGGGCATAACATGTTTTGCTGGTCCAGTAATACAGATTGAGGACCTAATGGGAAAATACAATCCATAATGGTATCAAAGGCATGTGTCCCATCAAAGTCTGATTTTCATGCAGAAGGTGTGAGACTGGCACCTAGGTGGGGCTCTCCTTGATAAGAAATTGGGGCATGGGCAAGATACGCAACCTAGAAGTGCTCCAAAAGTGGATGCAGTGCTCTGTGGATCTTTGCCTATTCTTCTTGAAAGCATCTTATGGAATTTTTCTTTTACTTTCCAAATACTGCAATATTTTCCTGAAACTTCTTAGTGAATTTCTAATTTAGGAGGGAGAAATTAAATATATTTCATTCAATTCACAGGTGAAGAAGAACTGTTACAACTGAGCTAGTTTTATCTATATCAGCTAAAGGAGTAACTGAACAGTTTTCAGGAACAGCCAATCTTTTTATTCATAGATCTGTTACTGATTGAGGGCACAACAGTGTTAACAATGACTTTTAGCCAGCATGCTTTAAAGAATGTTATCTGTATCTCAGGTCTACTTTTTCCTAACAACTTGAAATCTGGTATATCAATGAGTATTATTTATTTCAGTCATTTTACTCATTCAGCACTCAACTGATGAAAAGCTCAACATGGTCAAGAAAGGAAGAGGAGCAGAGGAGTTCCAAAGGAGGCAGTTGCTATTACCAGGAAAAAATCTATGTCCCCCCCTAATATAGGCACTTTTCAAAACTCAGTAGAATACACTCCTCTCTCTCACAGATAGCAAAAGAGAATTAAGTATTTATTTTCAAGAAACTTTCTTCCTTCTCTAGTTAGGTAGAATTTGCATGTAGCATTGGATAACAAAAGGACATAAAGCAGAAACAGAAAAAAGATCTAACTTTCAAAGAATACTTTTTCCTGTTCTTTTTCTATTTTTAATCAATCAGAATCATTGTATCATGCACCTTTCAGAAGAAAAATATATTTACTCCTATTCTTACAGTTAGATAGGTTAAAAAACATCTCAAACCCAGCCCAAGAAGTAAAAAGACACTAGTAGAACATAGAGCAAAAAGCTTTGTGTTACATGAATAGTTTTTGTATCAATATTCATTTACTGTCATCTTGGAAATTCGGGCTGATTTCAAATGACAATCTAGAATATACAAACAGCATCAATCAGTCAAGCTTTATTGCATCTGCTTTTGTTGTGGCAGAATTATGTATCTTATTATACTATACAATAGGAAAACACAGTGGAATTATACAACACAAATACAAACTATAATGCCTAGAAAAATACAGCAAAAGATACATCAGTTTATAGTATAAGGTAATGTTAGCACAGCAAATGCTCTGTAACAGCACTGCTGAGAATACTCTAGCTTCAGGTTGCTATCCTCTCTCTAGACCCATATCATACTGTTACCTCTCAGGAATTTATGTTTATTTAACCTTTCAAGTTCCCTTAACTGGGCTAAAAGGAGTTTTTTCTCTCCTCTCAGCAAATGTCTAAGTAAAATATTTATATCCTTGCTGTTTTAATAATTAGAACTGGGTTCAATTCTCCTTTGCTGTAGAAAAGAAAATACTCATATCTCTACTCCCCCTACTTTTACAGAGATGCTTCCTTGAACTGGCAGTCTTTGCTTTTATGTCACAGATTAATGGTAACAAAGAGGAGGGGGTGGATGAAGAGGATTTTTTTTAACTTTAAGCAGCCATGACCATATAATATTTTATTTTACTTCAGTTTCTCCCCTTGATCCTCTTTCCTGAATTCTAAAGTCGAGGTAGACTCCTGTACCTGACTTCTTTTCCTTTGAATACGAGCATAGCAGATCTGATACTCGAGTTTTCTTGTGCTAAGAACCTCAAAATTCCTCCTGACATGCCTGTGCCTGGATCTTCCTTAGCAGACCTTGGCACCCAGAGTTAGCAGAATGACTCTTACTCTATCTGGGTTTTTCCTCAGAGAGTAGAACTATGCCTGGGTAAGCTTTTCCAAAGAAGCCACATCTTTGTTTAGTCATAGTGCAAAGTGATGTGTACCATTTCTGCAAACAAAGCATTTCAGTTCATAGAGATGCCTTTACAGACTGATGTCTAGTGGCTCTTATAGATTTACTGATACTTTATACAAGCTCCAAACCCACATCAAAGATTCTTAACTTTCAAGATCCCCTCTTTTGCTCAAAACTTAAGTAAACATCATTGTTAGAACACCTTCTGCCTGCAACAAATCAATAAATCTGAGATGAGCCATCTCCCATCTTCTGCCTGAGTTGCATTTTGAGTGCCCTGTCTAGGTGTGCAAGCACATACATGGACATAGATACACTTCCAAAACTAGTCCATTTTCTATCATTTGCTACAATGATTGCAGCATTAGTTGTTCAAGCAGTTGATTCATATTACAGTTCCTGGTGATGTTAGTAAATTGGTGATGTTGGACCAGTCCCTATATCTTATTAACAATCTCAAAAGGAAAAAGTATTACAAGACAGAATTTCTTCTTTAATTCTGTGATTGCCAGAACCTAGAAAACTCTGCGTGTAGCTGAAGTACTGAAGAGCCTGTTGTTTGTATTGACCATGAAATGTAATAAAATATTGATTTCTTTTACATTCTAGAATACTTTAAAATTATTTTCAAGGTATTATTCATCCTTTTTACTTTTCATTCTTTTTTCTCTATCTTGCAATAACCAGAAGGCATAACACACACAAGAGTTTAGAAAAGAACTATAAACATCCTGAAATTTTCCAACTGGATTTTAAATCATTGTATTCCTAAATACAGTGTGTAAACTGCAGTCCCCATAATCAACTTCAGTATTATGGAGTATTTGGAGCTAGGAATCTGAGTTTTGCACATTGAGAAAATTAGATTAGGTTTTGAATTAGGAGTCAGACTCACCTTCAGGATTTATTCTTCAAAGCCTTACAACCTTTCTTTCAGTGATGCTAGACTGTTTATTCAGGTGTAGGCAGATATGCACACGTGCTGCCTGCACATCACTCAAACAAGCTCAGAAGCCACACTGCTGCAAGCCTGAGCTGCTTCCTCCTGCCTCCCCACAACAGAACAGACAGGCTCAACGACAGCCAAGACAACAAGGCTATGACAGTTCCAAGGACAATTTTTTCTTGTCTGAATCAGAGAATTAAACAGGCTACACCTTGCTGTATAGACATGTTCTATTGCTGAAATATTTTTTTTTCCAAGTACAACACTAGAAAAATATATGATATAAGCAGCTGTTTTAAGTAAGAGCCTTAGACTAACTTTTGTTGGAAATTGTCAGCTATAGAGGCTTGTTTAAGAGGCCTTACTGTCTAAAGATGACTTTGGAGTAGGGTCAGGCTGTAGCTGTGGAAGATGAAGAACTGGAATTCAGGAGAGAGATTCAGTACTTGGTGGCATTACAGGTTTTTCATCTCAAGTGAGATTTAGCCCTGTTACACATCTCAGATTGTGCTGGCATCTAAACTTTGTTTGCCTCCACCCCCACATGCTCATGTACTCTTATCAGTCATTTGGCATTTATTTTATGTTGACACATTTAGAAGACTATAGTTCCTTCCACCTCTTAGGTGACCCTGTACACATGCTCAGTTCATAAAACTCTGACAACTTTCATAACTCAGATTTGCATTCAAGCCCTATCATGGTCTTTCCCCTACTTTCAAGACATTTACATTCCTCCACTGCTGTTCCTAAAGTCCTCATTTTTTATTGTACATGATTACTGTTACTCTAGCCTACCAGGTTAGAGCCAACATTCTGAAGCAAAGAGGGGGCTTGAAGCAGACAGGAGCCTTGAACACCAGATGACAGCAATGATTCCTTCAGGCCTTGTCTTGGTTGATAGATTAGTAAAGAGTGAGAGACATGATTTAACAAGTGCGGGATTGTTCCGGATGAGATTAGCATGGAGTGGCTCTAAGGATAGGGACGGCTGGCAAAAGGTGTAGGTGACTATGACTAAAATCAAGGCTACAGATAGTTTTAGGAAGGAAGCAATAGTGATTTCTGATTTTAGTGGCGGCAGAACTGGAGCAGGGGATATGCCAGTACTGTGGATTTCTATCCACAAGTGTAGCAAAAAATGAGGTATAGGCCTCTAAGGCAAGCCAATACACTAGTGAAGTATCTCACCTAACAAGTTCTGGGAGAAAAGCAAAAACCTTCTACCAGCTCCAGCTTCCTAGACTTCACATATGAACAGTGACATTTTTTCTGTGATGCAGTCCTTGATGAATATGTAAAAACCCTCACATGTCTCAAATTTCAGGTGAAAAAGGCTCTAAGTATTCTTTTGGTCTCAGTCAAGACTGAGTCTGTGATGCAGTCTGGGTTATTTAAATGATATCTGGCTTCATCTCCTGGCCAATCCCTTTCACTAGATGACTATTTCATCCTCTTTCACCTAAGGGATAAGATGAATACAACCCTAGTCAGAAAGACATACCAAGACAGAGTGAAGTCCAAGAAAAAAAAATTTATTAGAAAAGAAATATACACCATGTTATGAATAATGGAGTGCAGAATTGAGAGCCAAGAATATCAGGTGCTGGTTGACTGTCTTGTTGAGGTGTGGAAGTGTGATGGAAGTGAGATGCATGCGAGAACCAACTCTTAACCGAGGAGTCAGTGACCTTCTTCCTCGACACGTCTTGACGTGCAGCTCTGTAACCAAAGAGAGAAGTAGCCCATTTTGTAGCACGAGGACTCCAGAATGCAGTTGGGTTTTTTCCACCAACTTTTTCACCAAGAGTTAATACTCTAAAAATTTAGAGGAGGATGTACAGACACAGTTATGGCATGGCTCGGTTATGCCAAAGTTACAGTTTTTATGACCATACTTACAGCCACCAAGTCTTGGATCAGAGTATAAGTTCTTCGGCTTGTACTTTCTCTCAGGTTCAGTATAGGCTGTCTGGCAAAGCACCTGAAAAAAGCATGTGCAGAAGGTCCTATTCTATTCTGTTTTTGAGGAACAATTTCTATTCCTTTTACTCTGTTCTTGAGGAAAAATTTTCTCGTTTACCTACTGGGACTGGATTCTACAACAGAGATGGCTTTTTGTGGGGTTTTATTTTTCAGGCTTCTTGCTCTAACAAAGATCTGTGGGATCAAAGTGTCTGTAAGTACTTTAAGTACTTGATTTCTTGCACATGAAATGGGGCTGGTCACTTTCTCCTGTATCTCCTTCACTCATCTCTCCTGGTGCATATCTTAGCTGGTCTCTGAACCAGCTTCTGCTGACCCTGAACATGAGCTTGAATACAGGCTCGATCAGTTGCAGAGTGCAAGGATCAGAAATGCCCAACAGAACAAAGGAGTGTGAAGGCTGTAGTCACTAAGATTGTTTTCATATTTAAATTTGAACTTTTTCTTCCAGTTCTAACCTCTTCTTGATGACTTGGGGATGTTTCTGACCCTCACCATTCACAATCAGAGAGTGCAGAACTTACTGTCTGACTGAACAGACTACTGAATGACCTACCCACTTCCACCAACATCAGTTCTGGAACAACAAAAATGATCAGGCTGCAGAGTTACTGTGACATGAATAGAGGGCCAACACCCACACTGTGACATTCAGTGCAACAGAAAGCAATGTCTTATTGCTGGTAGTGCCAGTCCTTTCATTTCTGTTCTGAGCTCTCTTATTGATCACTGGGTCTTGCCAATATTTCTTTAGAAGCTGGTGTGGTGGGGTGACTTGGGTCTTTTTAAAAAAGACGGTTTTGACAGCTATGATGAAGAGGTGCCTCTGAATGCAGAAGCAGGTAAAAGGTAGAGTGTGAGAGGAGGGTAATGATTTGTTGGTGTTCTGTGAATATCCTGCAGGCAGAACAATGCCTAAATGACAGCTGAACCTAAAAGGGTTGATAGATTTCCATAAGGCTTGGGCTCTTTATCTTTGTTGTGTTCAAATTTCTCAGCTGTAAAATGGGGATAATTATATTTTCTTCCTTTCACCTGTTTTCTGTTTTCTTTATAAACAGAATTGTTCCTCTTTGTTTACTCCTCCATGACATTTCCATAGCAACACACAACCCATATAAGTACCTGTAAATATTTCTGTCCAAAAGCACATAAGGAAGAAAACTACTATTTCTATGAAAACATTAAGATTTTATATATAAATTCTTATTTTCAGCACTACATTTCTCCATGTTCAAAAAACTACCCTTTAAAAATAACTGCTAGAAATCCAGCTGAACTGTGCTCTCTTCCTACTATAAAGATCAGACCTGTGCTCTTTATGAGTAGACATGCTCAGCATGTCCCTTCCTAGCAAACTGTTAATATATGATTTTTAAGACTACTGACTGTTTTGTGGTGCAAGTTTACTATATGTTAGGTATTGGTAAATTTCATAGTGCAAGTCCCATAAGCAGCACTCCAAAGCAGAGGCAATGTCATTAAAATCAGTTGAGTGCTGTTGGTACAGTGCAAGTATGTGAAACCTGATTCAGTCCACTCTGCTGTTCACTAATTACAGTGATGACTGATGAAATACTTTGATTTGAATCTGCATTTTATTGGTATGTGACACTGATGTGGCCAGCCTGAATCTCAATTCCATTTTTACCAAAACTAAAAAAACTTCCCTTCTTTTAATCCCCTGCTCTCATATTCCCTCCCTAATTAAGTCAACAGAAAAGTATCTAAACATTGTTTATGCTACAAAATTTCGATGCAGTGATAAAATAGCTTTGAGGTATTGTGCAATTGTTGCAGAGGGATGCATTACATCCACAAGGTAACACAGGCCACAATATTCCATGCACTGTCAAAGGAGATAACTGGGGCTTTAATATTTCTTCATGAGGCCCAGTTGTTAAAGTAGGTTGTCAGAAAGATGACATGAGGCTACCATAATGCTACACGTTGCTATATATACTCCAGAAGTCCCTAGGACTTACCCCAGTTACAAAGTTTTCTACTGCCCATGCATGTAATTGAGAGCATTTCTACCACTTAAAAGCGAACTGAGAGCATTTTTAGTTGTTTTATCTTTCTTCTTTGTACATCAGTTCAAACTAACATGCAATATGTGAAACTTGAGATCAAAGACTCCAGTTCCAGATATGATAAAGGTGGATTTTATTGTCCCAGAAAGGCCACCAAATAAAGCAAGGCCCAAATAAATTTGGTGGACCACAATTTGTAGGTTGGGCCTTATGACCTGACACAATAAACTTAATGCTTGGTACATAATTGCAGCTAGAAAATGGTTTCTAAAAGTTGACAGACACTAGACAGGTTTTATATCTACTTTTACTTACTTTGACAGCTTAGAATTGTGATGTGAGGAAGCTGCCAAGACTTTGTAGTGCAATTAAGTGACAAGAAAACTTTAAAGGGATTTAGAGTTAGGCTGTAAGTTGAAAACCAGGCTCATGTCTGGATTTAGATTTGATTTCAATGGAATGCTTTCCTGTTTTCCTGCCCTTAAGCTTTGGCTCCTCCAGCAACAGAGGCAGAAAATAAGTTACAAAATTGAGGTCCTGCAGAAAAGCACACTCACAAGGAAAATGCTATTCACAAGGTTCTGGAAATCTCCTTGTTTTCTTTCGTTCTGTGTGGACTTTCCATATTTCTCACTTTCTGCTATCTATTCCCTTTCTCCCATTTCAATAATAGTTCTACAGCACATTTCTGATAACTTCAGGGTTTTTTATTTCCCAGGTTTTGTTTCTTGTAGATACAGTTCTTCTTTTCAGTCTTTGTTTCTTTTCCTTTTATTCTCTTTTTTCATTTTTCCTCATTCCTTTCTACTATAAGATTTCAGTCATGTGCTTGTTAAACTTTGTTTCCCCACTACTTTTTGCTTTCTCAACCAACATATATTTTTTTCCTATTCCCTTACCTTAGCACACTGTGATCTCTGCAAAATTTTATCTGTATGCTAGGTTGTTGCATTTTTCCCCACTGCTTTCTATTTTCTCAACTGACATGTATTCTTTCTTCCTAGTCCTTTAAGTTAGCCTACCCTGGGGTTTATATAACATTCCAGAGCTGTTTCCAGGTCGTGCTAAGTTATTTTTTGATGGTTTAGCTATCTGTACACAACAATGCAATCTTTAACATAGATGCTATCTGTCTTTAACCTTCATAGCTCAGGTATCAATTACAGTGCATTAACCCAAACAACAGATGAGTGGTCCATGTGTCAAGAGGTTTTGGCAGTCTCCAAAAGTCCATCTTTTTGTTGTAATTGATACATAAGCTAGCTATATCATTTTGAATACTGTCCATAAGTTAGATCAGCTATAAGCATATTTGTGACTGCAGTATCCCAAATTTTCATTCAAAACATGTCTTAAGGTGATCTTACCATGCTGACCTTTTTCTTTTGGCCCATTTAGCCTCGTTTTTCACTAGCAATGTACAGTATCAATGACAGCATCTGGAATAAAGCATGTTCTCAGGAGATCTTCAGCGCAAGTAATAGTCTTTTCATTGAAGAGTACCTCCCCAGTACCTGGTCTCCAGTCTTCCCACTTTTCACTTCTTTTAATGTATGAGTACATACTATTAAGTACATTAAATGAATCCATATTATTAAAGAATTTAACACTTTCAAAAATATAAAACCAGAAGCTTTTAACTCTAGTGAGCTTTAAATCTCCTCAAAGCTTTGCATGAAAATATGGGATATTAAAGTCAGGCTATTGAGCTGCAGGTGTGTATAATTGTTACACTGGAGACAATGGCAAAACTCTTGATTAACACCAGTGGAGCACAAATTCTTCCTAAGGAAACCTGAGGTGTCATTCTAGGACTAGTGGGAATTTTCACGTGATGAAGACAAAAGGAAACATAAGGCTTTTAAGGAACCATTAGAGCCCAGTAACTTGAAAATTCAACACCTGCTCCCCTCAACTGCAAAATAGTAAGTGCACATGTACCTACTTACAGAAGGGTTCCTGAAGCAGATGCCAACTGTTTCTTATGATAGGGTGACTGAGTCTTTTATAGATAGATCTATTCCACACTTTAGTCCTAGATCCTCTCCTTCAACATGGCATAGCTTTAAAAGATTTGGCTTTGACTCAAGCAATTCCCCATTTAAATCGAAAGAGCAATAGACTTATAAATAAACAGGAAAAACTGAACTTATTTTTTACAAAATAAAGTTTAGCCTTCACTGGTAAAAGTAAAGTATTTTGTAAATGGTTTTTAAAAATTGGAAAAAGAAGCCCCTCTGCTAAAGAAAGGGACTATATGATTTACATTATACCACAAGCGTGTCAGAATGATGAAAAATACATCAAGCATTCTGAATGTCACTAATAAGCAAAGCAATGTAAAGTTCACAGGGGGATACAGCAGAGACACTGGCGCAGTGCCTATTGAACTTCGGGTTAGAGCACTGTGGAACAGCTTCAAAGAAACTTTCATGCTCTGCACATAACACAAATCTGTCCCTTTAGCTTATTAACCTGCTTTGAGAGCTAAGCTTTGTCAGAGTTACAACTATAATTGGGTCAGGGAACTCCAGTCCAACCTGGCTGTCCTCAGATACAATTACAGGATTGTTTCTAACTTGTCTAGGGAACCAGGGCTAACTGCATTCCCCTAACGTGTCCTGGACACAGGGACATGGCTCGGTCCTGCATGCTGTGTGGCTCTGAAGCTGTGAGCAATTGCATCTTGGAGCTGGGAATCCAGAACCCTTTACAGCTGCAGTGCAAGACTGACCAAAGGCAACTTAAAGCAGCTATATTCAAAAGGAAGGGTATTTCTTTTCCTTCCCATGAGAGTTCCAACTTTTTATCTACTTAGAGTTTATGTTAGCCTGCTTTGAACTGTTCTTTCATACCTTAAATATCACTACAAAAAATGCTTGTTTTGTATTTCTCCCTATATAGTAAACTAATCAGAGACTGGAGGAACTTCATCTTTATTTATTAGGCTCTTCTGATTTAAAGAGATTGTGAGTTCCATCACACATCTGGTAGATGAAAGCCTACCACAGAGACCAGGAGCACAAACAGCCTGATGCTGTTCCCTCCAGCACATCTGTCAGATAGCAGTTCAGGACTGAAGTGACCAATGTAAGGCCACCAGCAGCCTCTGCCAAAAAAAGTTCCTGCCAAACTCAGGATGCAGAGATGTGTATAGGCTACTTGAAGTGTTTCCTGATGCTGTAATGAAGACTTTGCACTGGGAATGTGAGGGCAATCATTGTCCTGTGCAAAAACATCACACCCCCATGAAAGATGTTAATTTGATTTGTTTGCTTTAAGATCATGACTGTGAGAGACTGAAAGACCTTCATTATAGAACATTAGGGTACAGAAACGTCTCATCATGTACTTTAAGGATGCATTAAATGTAGATCACACCCTTTTAAACCACCAGCATAAAGACTCAGGTGTCAAAGGTAAACTTTACTCTCTATCCTTTTTCTTCATTTTAGAGTAAGTTTTCCAATGGAAAAAAAGTTTCTCTAACAAAGGAAATGCTTTTGTTTGCTTGCTGATTTGTTATAAATCCTAAGAAACTAACAGCTACAGAAGAAAACCAAAAAACAAATCAAAGAACATTTCTCACAACTTAAATGCCTAAAGTCACATGTAAATTAAGATTCAGGTGTCTTTTAAGAAAATAGTAGTCAGATTCCCTGACAGCAACCTCTGATTTCAGTTTTATGAGAAAGATAAGGTAGAGCAACCTCCCCCACTAGGGTCAACTTGTTTTGAAATGCTACAGTTTAAAAAGGCAGCCAACTGTCCTGAGAGCAGATATCTGCTCTATGCAAAGTACATTTGTCCTTTTCCATAGATGAGGGGTAGAAATACAATGCCAAGCCTGTGATTTCTACCTTCAAGGCTTCAGACCCATGTCTTTCTTTTCACAGTAACCATCAAGACAGCATGACTTGAAACCAACCTGTTCCAAAGAGAATTTAACAACTCTTGCACAATGCAGTGAGAACTTTTCTGGATGACTTTCACATGATTTTCTGGGGAGTAGCAAAATATCAGACTGCAACTTCCTTTTCCTGATGTTGAGGAAATACCATTTCCTCACATGAGATATTGACTCACTATAAGCAATGGTCTGTCAAGGTAAGAAAAGAAGATACATACAGCACTTCCCAAACATTTTTTGCTATATGAGAGGTTCCACTTGATCACTTGTAGAGTGTACTAGTTTTACTTGTAAACTAGTTTTTACTTGTAAACTAGTGTACTAATTTTACTTGTATGAGTTTCCATAGTTGTTTTCATAGTTGAAAGTGAGAAATTCAGTACAGATAATCATGACAAAATGGATCCATGAAAAAGTTCATTTGGGAAATCTGTCTTTATAAAAGGAAATTTGCCAAGAACATCAGTCCCGAAGATGACCTTAATTAGGACAGTATTGATCCCCAGGAGGAAAATTATTTTAGGTGACAGACTGTATTGAAAATCATGCTGTTTTCAGTTCCTTCTGTGCTCAGTCTTTTTCTTTTCTTCTAGTGAAAGATACTGCAAGACCTTGACATGCACAGAAAAGGGCAAAAAACTTAATCTTGCTGTTGTCAGGGAACCACAAAATCCTGGAAACTAAACTGATCACACTCTGGACCAAATCATCTCTCTCATTGGTGTCATGAATGGATTTTGTGAATTTAGTTCAGCCCCTGTCTTTGCCCAGGCCTATGGCAGCAGGCAGGAGATGTACTGAAGTGACCAGCACCCCAAAAATCCACCTTATCCATAAGTTCTTTAATAATGGCTGATTTGGTCTATTATTAAATGAATGATTTATTTAATAGACATAAAATCTGACAGACGAGACTTAGACTATTTCTACACAGGGATAAAACAAAAAGAAATACTACTAGTAGATTGACATACAGTGCACGATAAGGTACCCTTTTCAATTACAGCTAGAGAAGAAATAGTATAAGCTTAGGATTCAATGTATCTTGCCATCGAATGTTGGTGGGACACACATCGAGATCCTTTCCCTCAATCCCCGGGCAAGCAACCACGAAGCTGCGTCCAGACTTCGGGGAGAAGTCTCCGACAGTTTTGGGGTGTAAGAGGCTTCTAGCCTCAGTGATAACTTGTGTATCTTCTATAGTCGTAAAACAGTGTCTCTTAAGTCAGAAATATTTCTTTTATCTCTTCCCCCATCAGCTCTCCAGACTAAGTTGTTAATTCTTAGCTGGGCTTGAGCCCCTTTTGGTGCCAGAGATAACCCCTGCTGGGCCTTTCTGCCCCCAGGCTATCTCTAATGCACCAGCTATCTGTGGTACACGGGGGGAGGCAGGGGGAGGAGTAGATGTCCTGCCACTGTTGGCATGTTGTTCTCTGGTCCTTCTCCTGAAGCATCCTGCAGAACAAAGCAGGATTCTAACAGTTGCTGTGACAATTGATACCGAATTTCTTGTGACACACCCAACATTTTTTTGTGACACATTTTTCCCCATCTACGCTGTCTGGAATTGAAATTCTGGCTCAAGTAAATAGATTACTGGAGACACTGACACCTGGTTTTCAATCCACAAGGTAACTAAAGACTCAGACAAGGAAGAAACATGTTCATGTTGAGGAATACACTTGGTGCCTGTAGCTCGATGAGCAGCTCCAGGTGGAGCTCTGAGTGGTGAGAGGCCCAGACAAGAGGCCATGAACTGGAACCAACCTTTGCACAGCAAAGGGCACGGGGACCTGTGGTGCCAGCCCGGGGACCGGGCACTCAGAGACACGGCAGGAGCCAAGGGCCCCCAGACTTTCCCATGTTTAGACTGTGAAAGTACAAAAGCCCAGGGATTCCTTTGTTCAGGGTTCCTCCTCAGAGGCACCAGCTGAAGTGCTTATTCTCTTGTTGCACCATGCTTAAATTATTTAAAGGATCCTGATATCGGACACTCTGCTATGGGAACCCTGGGGTCAAGCCAGTGAGGAAACCTGGTCTGACTGTGTGAGTGTGGGTTGAGTTGCTGTGAAAGGGCTTCAGTCCCAGCTCCGATGGTCCGAGAGTGACCAACACAGTTGCTCCTGGATGGTCAGACCGGGAAGTTTCTTGAACACTTAATCTCTGACAGAGTTTGCTCCATTACTACATTCTATATTGATGCTTCCCATCGTTAAAGAGGCAGTAATGAGTGCTGCAACTAGCATGCTGTGCTGTTGTAACTTAAAAAGAAAAGACCACACAATCTGAGTAAAACGAAAGAACAGAAAAACCAATCGCACTAGGGGAAGTTCAAGTGCTGTTTATTTTTCCCACTATCCTTTCAATCATAAATGTGTTCAGTTTTCTCTGAACCTGGTAGATGGCAAGTCACATCTAATTGGGCCTGAAATTACTTTTTTCTACAATTGATTGAGAGTGCAAATCTGGGAACACAAACTTAAGAGCCAGACTGAAGGCCATTAAAAACTTGGCCCCATGGTGTTAGCTGTTCTGTTGGCTGCCTTTCAGAGTAATTTGAAACCAATCCGTTCTTCAGCAGTACAATGCAGCAATTTTCTATTTGGTTGTCATAAACAGAACAAGTAAACAGCAGTGTCTAAGAGGGGTTAGAAGTCCTTGCATACTCAAGGTCACACTCTGGGTGAATGGCTTAGCTCAGCTCCAGTAGATTGTAAGAACTAGTGGCATAAAAGCATGTATTTTTGTGTACTGATGGCCAGGGATAAGCAGCACAGATGAACAGAAGCCTCTACAGCATCACCCAAATGCACATGTGTGTGGCACAGGGCATGCAGCCACCTTCCTTGAACCTTACTGAGAAATGTGCGACTATGGCAATAGGTGTCAGGACATTCCAAAACTCAATGGTGTTGACACAGGCCCAAAATAATGAGTAGGTCCTTTACACCTCATTTCAGGAATTAGCATTGTTTGGTTTGTCCTCACTTCTTTTGGAGCATTTGTAAAATCAAAATGAAACAATTAAAAGAACAACCAGCCAGCAAGAGAAAGCTGGTTAAAAAATGGTCTTGTTCATATTGATTTGAGCCATTACAACACTCAGGCTTAATTATGTGCACTTTAATTATTTCCTAAAACATTGTCTAACAGTGCTGTGCATTGTTAAACAGGTTTTTCTCCTCTCCAAATTCCTGCCCTGAGAAAACTGCATTTCATAGAGTGTAAATCAAACTCTAAACCTATACTACAGTTTCTAAAGCACTCTCACATTCCTCAAAATGATAGGTGTTATATATGCATCACATTATCTTTTCCAACTCTGCTCCTCAAGTATTCAGAAGAATAAGGTCTTTATGGTTCAGACACTTAAAACTGCCTCTGGTGTTTGACTCTAATCTAGGGAACCCATTACACCAAGGCATGATTTCAGGCCATCACCTCCCTGTATGTAAAACCAAACACAACCTTTACCAGCCAGCAGAATAGTTAATATAAAACTATGATAGCAGATACATCTACTGGCAGAAAACATGAACAGAAACTGGACAGAGAAATTATACTAGAGGGAGAGACTTTAGAAAAAAAATTCTTACTACACCTTTCAAAACCTTTTCAAATTATATTTCTGAGGTACTTGCTTTAACTAGAAATAACGGTCTCACAGTAAAATACATTTTTTGTTTTCAAAAGGAGTGAATTTTCTTTCAGTGATAGAGAAAACCTTTAATATTGGAAGACGGAACAGAAGTTTTGTCCAAAGTTCAGATTATCTTTCCTCATACACACACCAAATGTTACTTTCACTCAGATAAGAAAATGAACTGTTTACTGGTTAATTTTACAAGTTATCACTGGACATATATCACAATGACTACACATATGTATGCATACATATAAAAAACACTTTATGGAAAAATATATATTGCCTTTGTCTTCCTGATGTATTGTAAACCAAAAAACACAATTGTAAGCAAGAGCAGAGAACAGTAAGTACATTAATGTCCTCCATTACATTTAGATTTCATTAAAAGTTCACAATGTGCAAAAGAGAATTAAGTTCCAGTGATAACATATAAGAATTTTTATCTAGTTGAAATTTATAACCATATAAACAACACAAACATTTATTAATATCATTTTCTATATCATGAAATGAGATTATCAAAGAAATCAGACAACACCCTTCCAATAAATGTGTGGGGCAAATGAGAATGTTATTCATGTATTTATTTGGATGCCTTGCAAGATTCTGAAGCATTTTTTCTACTTCTGTTTATCAGACAACTTACAGAAAAGCTAGGACCAATTTAGTCTTCAACTGCTGAAGTCATTAGCCTTATTTGCAAAATATGTTTTGTCTGCTTTTAAGGTAGGTCACTCTGCAGACATTCTGATGGCATTTCATTGCAGGTATAACATAGGGGGAATGCAAGGAGAGAGCAAAGCCTACCATTGCTGAAAGACTACAGTGTCTCCTGGAGCTTGTGAATCATAAAGATGATGCACACTATTATGGGATGCTGCCAAGATCCCTAAACAAACAAAAAAAATCATCTTACATAGCAATATTGCCCAACAATGCTGCAGTCATAATAATTCTTGTGGTAACTCTGCTCCATTCTTACAGTGGGAGTTGTTTGTCCTTCCATTCTGTCAGAAAAAAAGCTCTCTAGATCTAGGTGGATACTGAAATACATGGGCCAGGCTGGGCATCTCCTTACTCCCTGGGGCCAAGCTGAGTTGTCTACTCCCAACCATATATCTCCTACACAACTTTTAAGTCCTCAGAATATGTACTTAGACAATATAAACATCAGAGGTCTTATGTTGAAAGTAGTTTCCATATGAAGCTAAAGTGACTTTAATACCAAAGCAACCCTTACATGTATACTTGAATAAATCCATTTGATGTATATTCACAGAATATTTATTTTAAATGATAACTGCCTCCCAGGTTCCTTTTCAGAAACTGAAACACAACTAATGTCCTGAATGCAGGACACAGGTTCATGCATGAAAATGCAACAGTTTCTAAGTAGAAACAGCTGGTACAAAATAGCCAACACACAGTAAAGACTTCTGCTATAAACCTTCCTTCATCCAGACGCTGAAGGGTTATTGGTTAGGATGGTATCAATTTCTTCCTTTTCAAGGAAGGCAGTTATCTTAAATAAGCGACTGAGAAATTATAAACAGAAGGAAAATAAAAGTAATGTAAATATTTTAAAACAAGAAAGTTCTTAAGTATCATGTTTTTGCACATCAGTACCCTCTAAGCCTCAGAGTCCTGTCAACTTTCTGATAAAACCAAGATTTTTGCCTCGTTTAGCACTGCAAAGGGCTCCCAGAGTGGAATGAATTCTGCTGTGTCGAATTGCAGGTTCTTTATTACCGGTGGTAATGTAAAAGGCACAAAAAGCAGCTCAATTCCGAGATCCCAAGAGCAGTTAGGAGTGCAAGCAACTACAAAAATCATCCTCTGGATTGTAAACTGCACAATTTTGATAAGAAAGTCATTAGCAGTGAATGAAGAGGGCCCTTTACGACGACATTGTTATACAGCTGCTTCAGAACCAGACTTTAAGGTCAAAAAGTACTTCACATCTTCCTGAAGTATAGACAAAATACCATGTTTCAGGAAATCTGGTACAATTTCCTTTACTCTGAAGCTTCATGATTTCCCTTTTAGTTTCCTGGAGGTATTTCTTTTTTATGGGGCACTGACATTTTATTCCTGTGTGTATGTCATTTGTGCTGCTGTTCCTTTCTCCTGCTGTAGTCTGGGCTCTTGTTTTCTAATTTTTTCTATAGATAATACGTGCAAATATGTATATATTTATATATATGCAATTTGCATTACTTAATTTCTTTTCAATCACATTTTCTTCAATGTCTTCTTATTTTACACTTTACTTTTATGCTTCCTCTTCTGCCTCATTTCATCTAAGTGTACAATGTGCAGTGTCTTTAAAATTCTGGAATTCAAATACAATTATGAAGTATGAAAATCAGTAATGGACACAAAGAATGAGAGAAGATCAATGTTTATCTCAAAGGTTCAATGTTGTGCTACAAAGAATACTAAATAGGCCTGGAAAACAGTTTATAGTATTTATAAAACATTTTGTAACTCAGCAAAGAAACCTCATTATTAGATAGCTAATAATGAATGTTTTCATTGTAACATTTCTCCCTCTAAATCCAAGTAATGTCTAAAAGGGGCAAAAAAAAAAAAAAAAAAAGAAGAAAATCTAAAAAATATGCGGTTAGAAGGCAAAATAATGCTAATACAAGTGAGAAGGGCTGGCAAAGCAGCAGCAGAAAGAGGAATGGAATCTTCAACATAATCTTGGAGTCCTTGGAGTATATAAAGTAGTCTGAGGGTAAACTGAACCATAAAGAAATGGAGCCACAGCAAGGCAGTTCAGGTGCAGCTCCTGTGAGAAAAATACACCAAGCAAGCAGCAAAGGAGATGTAATGGTCCAAGGCTGTAACACATGGCAAGAAAAAAGACAGTTCTGACTACAGAGGCCGGGTGCTCTAGAACCTAGATCACATCCAGCCACCAACCTGCCAAAATGCAGATGAGTCCCTGAGGTGACATTGTCATTCCCTGCCTGTGCACCAGTCCCAGAACTTCTTTCTCCTCAACTCATCAGAAGACATCATACATGCCTCGGGCATCCCAGCCTCAAGAATACTGGGGTGTGTGCCTCAGAGAAATGGCATGAATGACCCTTTCTGAGCTACAGAACAGCCACCATGTGTGCTAGACTTCCCTAAGAGGGCAGCATGATGCATATCCAGGCAGTCTGCCAAGAAAAGAACTATTCAAGGTACTTCTGCTAAAAAAAATCTTTCCCCAGTACCTATGTTGGATTTTGTTTCCTTAATTTTTGGGTGATATGTAAAATCAGATACACAAATAAAAACACAGACAGTTATTGGGATTTCCAAAACTGTCTTACTCAACATGGCAATAGACGTGAAAAGAGGCATCTAATTTGCATGTGACTCTATGTTTGCCCCCAATTTTTATTAAAGAACTGCTTTTTATCAAAAAGAACTTTTTTTAAGAACTGCTTCATATCAAAATATACCCCTAGAAGTCCGAGAACAAGTCAAAGTCCTGCCATTTATCAGTAGCTTTTTGCTGTGCTGAGCACATTAATCAGAGGTACACTGAGCACTTCAAAGTCTGTTTGACCAGGCACATTCAGCCAGATTGGTCTGGTACCAGACCTGGGGTTTTTGCCACATTATCTGTCTAAAAAGGCAGAAAACACCAAACTGTGATATGGTAGAAAGACAAATGTTTCCAAACTCTCAGTTGTTTCCTTTCATATAGGAGGCAGGATGCCAAACTTAGTTCTTCACAAACCTCAAACAACAGGATTAAGCTTATGATTTTTTGTTCATTGGATGACTACTGGGTTCATTAAAAACACATATTCAGTTACACACTAATTTTCACAGTAGGAATCATAGCTGTAGCTGATTCTACTGGAAATTAAAAATTGGCAGTAGTCTGCATCTCATATGCCAGTTAGGACATTCACACACAATTAAAGCTGTGTTATTTATATAGCTATAATTATCAATTTATCTATATTTCAGTCTTAAATTCTGAATTAGATTAGCATATCACAGCTCTGTGTGTCTTTAAGAGAGTTTTCCATGTAAAAATTTCCAGCTGCACTTCCCCAGAAGGCATATTAATTACATACAAAGGAAAATTTTACACAAAATTCAGCTTTAGGATCCTAATGTCAACATTCTAATTTGTTCTCCTCCTGGCTCAAAACCATGCCTTAAGCTTATGATTAGCTGTTCTGCACATGCAGAACTGGAGGGAAGGAGAGAACCAAAATTACTCCACCCCTATCTGGCTAGCCTGGATAGAAGCTGAGCATATTGGGCCACCATTGTTTCTTTCCCCTCTTTCTGGAAGATGGTCACCATTGCAGAGCCTGGAATAAACCCAGCACAAGTCATTGGACACAGCTGTTCACCCATGGTATTGTGAGACGTTGTTTTTCTTTGGTTTTGTCCCATTGAAGCATCCAGAGGAACATGCTGGTGGTACCTAAACACTCATCCTGTTCTTGGCTGATTTCTGCTGTTATTATAAGTGGGCATCACAGCAACAGGCAAGTGAATGGTCCTTTTCCTCTACAGGGAAATGCTACAGATAGTTGTGACAGCTGCAGGAGAGTTAGAGCCAGGTACAGCATTTTTGGTGAATGACATGGTACCCAAAAATGTGACTTCAGTTGACTTCAATAATAAAAATAATGATTTTATGTTAACTACATTGTCAGCCTTGGCTCAGAATATTTTTCTCCATGGTCAGATTTCCAAAGTAGTGAAGAGGAGAGGCAGGATACTGTCAGCCAGGTGCATGGGAGAGGCACAGGTTCCCAGTGTCTCCTTGGGAGTTGGGGGGATGCCAGAAAAGTGCTCCAACCGTTTGGCTCTCTGCACAAATGCTGGAGATTAAATGCTTCAAGTGAGCACAGTTAAACTTTCTGTTCAATGTGAAAAATAATAAATATGATCTTTTTTCATTTGAAAAAAAAAACGCACTTTGGTTCAGACATACCCCATTATTGCTTCCCTTTTTCTGCCTTGTAGGAGGAGTAAAGCCAAAAATCAAGAAGCTGCACATTTGCTTTGAAAATACCTTTGACAGGTAATTGCTGTGTAACACTGCCAGTGCCATGAGCAATAGCAGCAGACTGCAGCTTATCAGCATTTGAAAAGGGATTTCTGGAAGTACAATGAACAGCAACCCATCACTGGCACAGAGATTCCTGTTTGCTCCTGTACCTCCTTGTGAATTTTTAATATTCTGTAACTGAAGTAACTGAGGTTGTCATTTTCCAGGATCCCTTAGTCCCAAAAACTCCAACTTAATCCCTTGCTTATTATATTTATTCAGAGCCGTTTGTTCTCAAACATTTAAGATTTGAAACAGACCATAGGACAAACATTTTTATTGCTACTATTTCATTATTATGTATCTTTCATGTGTATTAGAGAAGGCCTTCTTGATTAATTTAAGAATATACAAAGCTAAAATATTTGCATATCTGAAACCCTTTCTTTTGCTGCTATTAGAAAAGAAAGAAATTGAAAGGAAAAAAGAAACCCACACATTGATTGTCTTTGACCACAGGTCAACTAGACAGTATATCTGCACTGTGTTTACTTTTCACAGAAATCTTCTCTGTCTCGTTAGTAGCCTTTGAATGTACAAAGAGTGTGGCTAGCTGCCTGAGCTGCAAAACCACACCAGCACTAGTGCCTTCAACTACAAAGTTTAGTCATTTTCAACAAATTTTTTGGCAAGCCCACTAAACTCGCTCGCATGTGTGTGCTGCTGCTTTTCATCTGCCTCCAGAAGCCAGGCTTGGTTGGAACAGGTGCTGGGTAAAAGCTGTACAATGAATTAAGCTTTGAAACAAGGAGGGGAGCAGGAGGGGGAGGGTGGTGCTGGGGAGTGCATGGGGAGGGGGCACAGAGATAATACTGATATCTTTATCTTAACAAATTTCAGTATTAGATGAAGGCAACTTTCTATATCTTTGTCACATGGTTAAGAAGAGAAGAGGGAAAACATTGCAGAAGACACACGATCTGACAGACTGGTGCATTTAAACTTAATTCTTTGCCTCCAGATTTTTCTCACCCACACTCCACTTTCTTTTCCTACTGCTGTCATCATATTTTTGTTGTCATTCAGATGTCTAATGTGGGTGCCATCCAGATGTACTTCTCTTCCCCATACTATTTAATCATTCCAGTCTCATCAATGTTACAGACTTTATGTATGTGTGCTCCATTGATGAAAGTCACGCATACACCTTTGTAAATCTGCAAAAGTCACAGTCTAATGAAGCACCCAGGAAAAAAAAGAGTATTTTCTGGCAGAGAACTCAAAAGCAGCAAAGCTGTACATCACTCATCCCTAGCTTATCAAAAAGTCTAAGCAAATTCTATCTGGACCCCAAACCCAGCAAAAAAACCCTCAGATATGGAATGATCTTAAAAGCAAGAAGTCAGAGAATATTAAAAAAAAACCTGATAATGTGTATGTATTAGATTGTCTTGTTAAGAAAAAACCTATCTGAATGTAGTTTATTAGAATCAACTTTCTGTCTTAAAACACTCTAGTAGATTTTTTATTCTATTAGATTTTATAAATAGTGTGAATTTTTATTAGATTGATCAATAAAAATACATTTTTAACTATAAATATTAAAACAAACCTTATCGGTAACTGCTTTTTATGATCAGCCTAAGATTTTATAGTTTGTATTCACTGGGAAGACAAGTGATTAAAATTATACTATACAGGGGATCCATCATGCAACAATAATTTGGACATGTTTGCAGAAGAATTTAGCATATCAAAGGTATATCAAAGGCACAGCTAATACTTTCAATAGGATAAAAATCACTCTCTAAGGAATGCAACTGCAGGAGCATCATTTGTTTTGTGTAGCTACACCGTAACAAAGTCTGTTTAATCAACTACCTGATATTTTTGTTTGCACATGCGAATCCACCAGCAGCATGCAGCAGGAGTCAGTCAGTAAAGGCATCCCAATTGCCAAGAATTCATAGGTTTTTTTCTTTACAGACATGCACTTATGTTTTTATCTTAATGGCTTAAGAGTTGAATCAGGACTATCTTATTCACATGGAGTAATACTTCACTCTTCATGCAGACCCTCAGAAAACTGCTCTGAAAGTAAGTGCTCAACTACATTTGATGTATGGCACTCCTACCACATCTAGAATTTCAAAGCTGGTGCAATAATTTGGTAAATATTTTAGGAACATAATCATGGGCAGTTACAAGTTGGCAGAGCTTCACTAATTCACCAAGCTGACTTCAACAAAACTTCAATTTACATCAGCTGAGAAGCAGAGCAAGAGTATTTAACTAAGTGCATAGGGCAATAAAAGAAAAAGCCTTTCCCTGTCTTACAGAGAGAGCATGTGGTTTGCATTTAGCCCAGCATCCTATGGCATTAGGCATGCAAGCAGATCACTGCCCCAGTCCAAAGAAATGCTGTGATTTTGCAATGACCAATGTCAACTTGTGTCAGATAAAGATAAGCAGTGAAACTCTGAAGCTAACTTTGTCATGTTCTTGTCTTCCAGAAACATTCAAAAAGTACTGATTTTGGCATTCTGAATAAAAAAAAATATGAATGCAATTGCAAGAGGACAAACGCACAAAATGTGTCCCTCACTTGACATAATGTTACAGAAAGATTCGTCTGATAGAAAGGACCAAAGAATTATTCAATATTTTTATTTTCTCTAGAAACCTCTTTTTGTCTTGAGGGTCATTTTATCTCATTATCAAAAAAACCTGACCATAAGTTTGTGGTTTAATCCAGATGCTGAGAGACTGTTTTCTTTCAATCCACACATGCACAAGCAAACACACACAGAAAGTAGATTACAAAGGCATATTCAGTGCTATGACACATTTTAGAATTATGAAATAGAAAAGGGGTCTTTTTCCCCTGTTAATAAGACCTTGTTTACAAGATCTGCAGCTCTCTCCCATGCCCTGACAGTGTATAGACAGTGTATATGCAGTGGTGAACACTAATCTGCTATTTTAGGGTTTGCTTCATCATTATAACAGAATACTGTGCTTTTATATGTCATTGTGCTGGCAATTAATATTTATATCAGCCATGCATGATGCTTATTCCTTTTTCTCAGCATTAAAATCAGATTTAATTAACTCATTTTCACTGAGATTTGACTTTACTGCACATTAGCCACTGTTATATTGTAAACATGTAAATCATTATGATAGCATTTATTTTTGCTGTGGAGTATACTACTCACTTTATATTCCAGAATGCCTGCTGATTTAGTCTTTGAGTTGAATGTGAAAATTTTACTTAATAGTCCCAAATGTAGCTTGAGGGATCTGAATCCATAATAAAAACATAACTGTCAAACTGTCAGGTTTTCCATTATCTGGTTTTTTGAGTCACATGGTGTAAAAAGCAAACAAACACTGATACAACTAACAGGGAAATTTTCAAAGCATGGGTATTTAATGGATTGGTACAGCCCATCTCACATATCTCTGCCCCAAGGAGCCCAGAGAGGTGCAGGAGAGTGTGAAGTTTGGGGACAATTTCTGACTTACTGAGAGAAAATGTGGGACAGGACTTTTGGAGGCCACATTGCCATACAGCAAAATTTTCTAAAAGCCTTTGCAAAACTCTCCTTCCAGAAGTTTTACATGCTTTTCTACCTGTATCTCTGCAAAACCTACCTTTGTCTTCTTTAGAGGGGACTGTGAATTAAACTATGGTGGGAACAGCGTATCAGTAACTCCAGCACTGAGCTGAGAAGTGGTGTAAACTCTCAGTTTGCAAAATCACAAGCTCACAACTGCCCTTTATCAACTTGATGTTTATTTTTATTATCAGTGTATGAATTGAACCCGGTAACAACACATATAGATTGATTGAAATAAAGTATAACTTCAATAAAAAGGAAATGAGGAAGTTATTATTTTCTAGGAGCTTTTCTTCATATTCCCAATAGGATTTTTTGTTTCGCATCTCACATACACAAGACTGGAACTGGTTGCTAAAAGAAACTCTTTTATCATTAATATTTTATAGATTTTTTTTTTTTTCCAGCAAGATCTACCTGAGTGTTCTCACTTTTGACTGTTGGCTTTTTCTTTCTGGTTGGCTTTTTCTTTTTGCAAACTCTCTGCACATCGCCATTTTACTGAGAATATAGCTTTTCAGTGGGTATGCTTACTTAATTACCTTGACTAAGTTTTTCCTTCCATTTCATCAGATGTCTATGCAATTTATGTGTGCTTTAAATTACTAACAAAATGCTCATAATACAACATAAATATTAATGCAAATAGATTTTCTTCTCTTTGGAAAATAATTATTATGTTCAAGCCATCTAATGTATCCAAATTACAGACCCCTCTAACTATCCACCAAAAAAGCTGTAGATCAACCCATAGAGTTCCTCATAGGTCCCCTGTGTGAAAACCTTCAAGATGTACCTGCATGCCAAAGCTCGGAATACCATTAATTCTGTCTCGTTTTACCATTAATCGAGAATGACAGTCATAAAAGAGTTAACGGTAGGCTGCATCCCCTGCTGGGTTTGACCAATTTGACTGCTATTCATATTATAATTTTTTTTTAATTTTACCCATGTTTTATAGGATGGATTTGTATCGGGTTTGCTGTTATGCTACAAACATTACACTTACCAGCTTTTTATATTTTAAAGGCTGATTGATCAACACAGCTTCTTGCCCTAATGCACAAACCACTGTACCAGTGTCAGTGCTGATAGATGTTCATCTATGCTTTTCCAAAAGTCCTCCACCCTCCCTTATTGTCACCAGGGACTCTAATCCATTAGTTCTTCTAAATTTTGAGGGTTTTATTCCAATATCTAACCTGAACCCTGCTTGCTGAAATCCAGTTGTCTTCTATTTATCTGTCTATTTATTTGTCATTTGGGGTCTGTCTTAATAGAGCTGATATGCAAATTATCTAAGTACTCCTTCCCTTCTCCATTCAAGGGGATGACATCTTCCCTGTTCTCACTTTTTACTAATGTCACGAACCATTTGACTATAGTAGGTCTTTTTATAGAAAATTATGGGGAAACATTTAAATGTTTAGCTTTTCAGCATCATTTCACAGTAGGAACATAAGGAACAACATACTGAGAAGACCACAGCAGTTGTTTGACTACAAGTGGCCAACTGCAGCCGCTTAGGAAAATGATAAAGCAAGCAGAAATCATATTTCTCTTAATATTGCTCCCTCTGCCTCTAAAAAACTACTCAGAAACATGCAGTGTCAAAAACGATATCTCTACCTTTTTGTTTAATGATGTTTTCTGGATTATATTTCAAGGCATTATCCTAGGACAATGAGTTTCAGGATTTATATACACAGTGTAAAAATAATATTTCTTTTCCATCTAACCATATTTGTGCCCCAGTTGGTGTATTATAGAAAAAGTAATTTTAAATTGACCTGCCTAGTACATTCATAGGTTCATGTATTTCTGCCTTCCACCCCTCATTCCTCTCTCAGTTTCTCTCCCCAGAAAAGAGGTGGCAGGAGAGCCTGGGTTCAGGCTGTATCCCCAGCAGGGGTGAGCAGAGGAAGACCCCTGGCCATGGCCCCACAGAGTCCCTGGGACACAGGGAAGCCCCAGGGGAGTCTCTCCCAGCCCTGTCTCAAGATGCAGCTGTTTTCAGAAAGAGAAACACAGCAAACGAACTTGGTCTATTTATTGTTGCAAGGATTTTAGTAGGTAGGTTATCAAAAACCAATTTTTGTTTTTTGAACAGTATCATAACACCTTTTTGTAAATGTAAACCCTCACCAGTTTCAAGTCTTTCATAAATATTAAAAGTTGTGATCCTTATTTCTGATTTCCACCGTCTTCTTGCAAAAATAAGTGCGGATTTCATAGAACTGGCAATGTAATTGCTTGAATAAAATTAACTAGTTTTCAAGATTCCCACTGCAGCACCAGGACCAAAATAACATGATTGCTTTTATGAGCTAATAAGAAATAGCTAAATCTTCATCAGTGCCATATATTCTCAGCTAGTAGTTCCTTAGCAACTAAAAAAGTATTCCCTGCAGAAAAAGACAAAAATTTGAAAACTATATGTTTAGCTGGTATTTGCCTGAGGAGCAAAACATAAATCAAATTTTCCAGGACTTTGACATTTTTATGTATTTATGCTATATTGAGCCAACAGCTTAACCCAGGTTTAGTTGTTTTTCACAATACATTTTATGAATAATGCAGTATGTGCAAACTTTTTTTGAAAAGGGAATACTGCCCAGTGTTAGCATAGCGAATTGGCATTTCATGGTAATTTACTGGGATAATGTACCATTAGAGTCAACATTGCCAGTGACAAAACATAGATATAATTATGTATCAATATTTTAATATCATCATAATTAGAAAATGATGAAAAATACTCATATTTTGAAAATTAAGATGTTTCTAGTACAGCCATACTGTGTTACAATTTCCCAACAATTAAAAAATCATACCCTATAAATATGGTGCATGAGACAACATTTCTTCCTTTTCCTTAACCAGCTCCCCTCTCCATGTGCAGCAGGACAGAGCACTCAGCAAAATATTTTGCCCAGTTCCTATTTCATAAGTCTTTCTCTCTCCCCAGAAGAATGAGTTGGTGGAATTAAAATCACATCAAGTGGGGAAAAAAGGTCTGATATGTTGCAGCATCAGTTCTTTAAGTTCCATATTGCCTGGTATTTCTAGGTACTCTCAGTTGCACCAGGGCTTTACGGATCAGGCAACAAAACCAGAAAGCCATACGCTGCCTTCTTGATGGATCCAGACATCTTTGCCCTTCCTCAAGTAGACACAGAAGGGATAATTCAGATACATCTCTGTGCATGCTGTGTGCAATATGATTTTCAAAATCTTTCTATAAAAGCTGTAAAAACTGTCTGCAAATTTTGTAGACATTATAAAGGCAAATATTTAATTGAAACTAATTATGACTAACAAAAAATTTCCACTAGTAAGAATTGATGCAAAAGCAAAAATTATTTAAATTTCATTTCCATTACCTTTTTTAGGCTGTTTCACCTTCATCTTTCTTTGAACTTGGCACCCTAAAATCACATTATATTGCCATTGTTTTTTCAAAGTATCACCATGAGTCAGTATCATTTCCTTCAAATTGAGTACATCTTTAGAGGTTTTCTCCTTAATCTTGTAATAGTCACAAAATTTGCTTTGACTCACTTGAAACAGGATGTCTTCTTGTAGCCAATTTATTAGCATGAAGACATGCTTGGTGCTAAAAAGGCTGCTAACACCTTGCTTGTCTTTAGATGCTTCCAGATTGGTATTGTAATTTTCTTTTGACTGTGCATATTTAACTTCCATTAAAATTAATTGAAAGGCCACACAGTGAGCAAAAATATAAACTTAAAAGCACATATTCAAAACAAAATGAAGCCAGTTAAATGAGAATATTAAGGAATAAGTTAAAACATCCCAAGAATTGGCAGGCAGTTTCCATAAAACTTCTGAGGTATTTCTCTCCTCTTCCTTGCCCAGGTCTGGCACTAATGGATAAGGTCTACGGTATGTTGAGATATGCCACCCCCAGCTTTGATACACTGTAGACTTCAGTACAGCAGGTCACAAAGATTGTCTCCCAGGATCTGAAAGTGGGTTGTTACCAAAGGAGACAGAAAGCAGCCTCCTACTTCACGCACACTGGGATTATTTTAGATAGGTATTTTACCTTGATCTACTATTCTAAAATCAAAAAGCATGTCAGTTTTCCATGCAAACATTCTTCCATAGGGAGTAGATCTTGGTCTACAGCTATGTTTAGATCAACAAGCTTGTTTTGTTGGGGTTTTTTTATATAAGGGATAAAAACAAGCAGTTTATTATGATGAACGACATATTAACTGTGGAGAAAGAGGGTAAATCCTACAACTACATATAGCAGCTTAAGAAATTCCTTAAGATATGTGAGGTATGTCCTTTAGGGGCCTACATCATGTTCATTACAAGCTTGAGGAAGTAAAGGCAGAGAAGGCGTGTTATCTGAGTCTAGCATGAGGCCAGCTGATGACTCCAACCCAGTCCAGGTGCACTGAAGGTGCTGCCATTTTAATTGCTTTTGGATCTATCATCTAATCATTGGCATCTGCTTTCTGACTCACATCTCATGTTATGAGAAATTTGAAGACTGCATTCATATTTATGTTAGAATCATGTTAGAAATCACACTTCATCTAAAAGAGACCTGAATAGTGTGCACAGAGAAAAATACACCCCTAATGTAATTCTATTTCTTTAATGAAGGGATTTATTTAGCTCATAGGGTAAATTTCTGATCTAAGACGCATTCAGCCATCAACGGAAAGATTATCTGGGTATGCTTCATTCTGATGTTCAGATATAAAACATTCTATGTAGGTATAAGAGCAGTTAAAGTAGGTGCTCTTCTCCTTAATATGTATAAATTGGAGAGTGACAGATATAAATTGAAAGGACTGTTTCACATATGCCTTGGATATATGTATTGCAATGAGACAAACACTGAACTTGGGTTTAAAATCCTCACTGCTTCCCTTCCAAGATACTCTGCTGTTACTAGTTCCACATTACTTCTCAAAAATACGCATTTCAGACTGTTCCATTTTCAGGTATTATACAGGCTTGCCTCAGATGAATGTAGATATTAGCAACTCTAACAGACCTTTCATTAAAGGAAACACCTGGAAATTTTAAATGCAGTTAATATCTGTGTGGTGTTACCTCTGGTAGGGCTCTTTTCCACTTTGAAAGTTATTCACTGATTCAGTTAAGAATATATATTTCATATTTTACCTAATTATTAAATCTTCCCTGTGCAATTTTCAGCACTATTTTGTATTAGTTCTACAGTGAAGTTCAAAAATTGTAAAATTAATATGATTTTCTAATTATTTACAGTTTTCAGACAATTATGCCACAGTTCAGTCCTTTATATGCCTACCTGTGCTTAACATATCATGATTCTCTGGCTTACCTACATGTTTTCATAATATCTCAAGGATATTGGATAATAAAGATGATCCAAAAATACATTTGCAGGCCAAATAATTGCACATCTTCTGTTTTATTTCAAACGTGTTAATTACTAATGGCTGTGTGCAAAAATTCCATTTGGATTATAATAACTACCATAAATCCTGCAATTACTAGTCCTTAAGTTCTAATGTGGCCGTATCCTTTCTTTTGAACCCAAACATCAGGCTTTCAAAACAAGTCTAAGAAATAAAAAAAACCACCATAACTCTGTTTCATTAACTTTTCCTCTGTCTTTCTTGGTAATAGTGACATACACACCCAGAAATCCTAAAAGATATTGATATTTCCTGAGAAGCAGATGGGTTTATGGCTAGAGCTGCAAGTGAGCATTACCCATTCAGTGGTACCTTATCACAGATGGCTTTTTGAGTGAGGCTTTAGGAGCAAGAACTGTGCGAGACAGGAAGGATCAGTTTCAGTAGAAATGTGTAAGGTGGCAGTAATTATAACCTATCATATGCATCATGAATCTATATGAGACTGATGAGCTCGTCTGTCAAATCTCAGATGCCAAAACCTGTCTACAGATCTCAGGTAATACAGAATCAGGGAGACTGGCAGCACATCCTGTACATTTCAACTATGATGAGAAAGAGGCAGAAAAAAACTCCACAGGAGTTTAATCCTTTGAAGAAAAGTAGGTAGGTAGGAGAAGCAGCTCAGACAAATGTTTATATGACTCTTTTAAATAACTAGACAGCATAGCTGTTTGTTCCTACTTCAGTTCTGTAAGTGGGCTCCTGAAAAATTCCATACAATAGGCCTATTGGCGGCAAGAAGGCAAGGACTATGCATACATGTATTTATTCATTTTATACATATGTGCCCTCAAAATTAAATTCCTCATCACTTTAAGGTCCCTTAAGCAGTTCAATGTAAGCTACAGCAATCAGTCCATATGAGTTTAAATCTAAATCTGCCATACAATATCATAGGCCTCTCCCACTGAAGGGTGTCTTCACATCTAGACTCATGGACCTATGTCAAGCATAAACCAGACAAGTATCACCTCTACTATTCATGACATAGCCTGAAGTACAATGTGTTTCATCAGCTCAGTTAAAGCTGAACCATTTTGCAACCATCAACAGTTCAGGCATTTGTTAAATAGACAGAAGGCATCAGTGTAGGGTTTAATACTTACCTGGACAGCCATAAATCCTGAAGTAAAATGTACACATATTCCAGAAAAACAGATGTGAACCCCCATATTTGTCCCCAGACAGTAAATAAACTACAGTCCCCCTCCTTCTGCTCCAGACCTCAGCAGCAGTGTCCACTGTCCACCTTTGCCTAAACATTTGGCTATTCAAGTCTATGATTTATCACATCTTCCTTGTAACGTCTGCATATTGCTCAGCTAGTCTTTCTCGCTCTGACTACCCCCTTGACTATATCATGTTAATTCTGATTATTAATAGCAGAGCAATTTGTTCATGCCAGTCATTCCCAGGTGTTTAGACATGAGTAGCTAAGAGTTTTGGGGAGACTCTGCCATCAGCTAGTCATCTCTCCAATGGATTGTCATTCAACACCCTTTTTAAACAGGCTTCATTTTGAGAAATGGAGTGATCATCTCATTTCCTTTATGTTAAAAGATAATACAGTCCTGTTCTCTGAATTAAAATTTTGTGTTCTATGGCACAACCTTTTCAATGTGCTTCCTTCTGATTTGATAACCACTCCATTAATTCTCATTCAAGCTGTAATTGATGGGTATGTGACAGTAAAGAGTCTATCCAATGAAAAGCCATGATAGAAGCTAAAATGGCACGCTGCACATAACATATTGCATAGTTAAAATATGGTCATTTATTCCTATCACAATTTGTAGTAGGGACACAAACTAACATGACATGAATCTGTTCTCTTGACAAATCTTTTTTTCAGGGCAAAGAGCATAATGAAAATTGCAAAAGCTATTGCAGTAGCTTAAATCAAGCCCATGGCAGAATAATGTACTTAAACCTGTGGCCTTCTGAAATGCAGTAGGAAATGTAATTTAAGGTGCAATCAATTCCCCAGCTGAGACTTTTATATATATGGGAAATATATATGTTTCTCATATACTAGAAACATTATTATGCAACCACAGAACCACATAATCGTATAAAATTCAGCACTGAGAAGCCTTCTGTCACATAGTTTATCATGAAATTCCCTTCAGCTTAGTTCCTGGCATAAAACTGATGTTCATCAAATGAATATACTGTTAGCATTTTTTAAGAAACACCATATTTGCCTAAAGTGTACATGGTGATACAATAACTTTGTTTAGGTTGAGACAATCCTTGTTTTGACTGATTAGGTTCCATAACTAGAAAAGAACAAAGCAGATTTCTCTGCTGCGTGGATTTAGTTTTCCTTTTAATACTCCCTGAGAACAGATCCAGAAATACTTTCAGATAAGTATTTTAGTGTTTGTACATCAGAACTTCCTACTCAGTAAATAAACCAGACCATATCAGCAACTGGTCATGAAACCTTGATCCAGATGATATTTTCCTTGTGTCCAATTCATATCAGCCAGTCTCAAGTCCCATGAAAATAATCTGAAAATGTTTTGTGACTCCCTACACATCACAAAAGCAGATAAAAGAGTTCCAAAACTCCAGTGCTATTCCTGCTCCTCTAGGAATTCAGGCCGTGAAATACAGTATTGTTAAAGCTGATGATGAGGTATAACTATTGTCTCATTATTGCATAGGATCTTCAAATAAAAACATAATGAGACATTTTTCAACAGTAAATTCCTAAGGACAAACTTTATTGTTGAAAGGTCTAATGGGATCTTGTAGGCAAAATATATGAGATAATTAGGCCAGAATTCACTCTTGCAACTTATGGACAATCCAAGCTGCAGTACAACTGTCATACACTTTTGAAAGAATGGCACCTGTTGACCCTTCTCACTCTGAGTTAAGGTTCTGAATTAAGGACTTGTCATGATTAACCCCAGCCAGCAACTAAATACCATGCAGCTGCTTGCTCTTTCACCCCCTACCTTCCTTCTGTGGTGGGATGGGGAGGAGAACAGAAAAAAAATCTACTGGGTTGAGATAAGAACAGATTAACAATTGAAACAATGAAAAATGTAGTAATAATACTAATTATGACAATAACAATAATCACAATGAGAAGAAGCGTGCAATTTTAGGTGGAGTAGAGTTAATTTTCTTCTGGTGTGTAAGTGGTGTGGGGCTGGGTTTTGGATTTGTGCTGAAGAGTGCTGATAATAAATGTTTTTGTTATTGCTGAGATGGACTTGCACATTGTCAAGGACTATTCTGCACTTCACCCCACACCACCATCAAGGATACTGGGGGTGCACAAGGAGCTGGGAGGGGACACAGCCGGAACAGGTGACCCCAACTAACCAAAGGAATATTCCAGATCGTATGACATCATGCACAGCATATAAAGGGGAGGAAAGCAGGTGAAATGGGGGGACATTTGGAGGGATGGTGTTTTTCTTCCCAAGTCACCATTATGCATGATGGAACCCTGCTTTCCTGGAGATGGCTGAACACCTGTCAGCCCATGGGAAGTAGTGAATTAATTCCTTGTTTTGCTTTGTGCATGTGTATGACTTTTGCTTTGCCTATTGAACTTTTTATACCTCAACCCCTGAGTTTTCTTGCTTTCACCCTTCCATTTCACTCCCAAGTGTTGGAGTTAAAAAGCCACTGTGTGGTGCTTGGTTGCTGACTGGGGT
>VZRO01001563.1:343-12183 GCA_013397915.1 Daphoenositta chrysoptera | reverse complement strand
TAAATAACATTTTATACAATGTAAGGGGTAGTATATGGTTAACTAGTTGCTTAAATGCTGAATGAACAAAAAGAGAGAAAAAGATTCACCAGGTGCGTAGCTTCAAAGATAGATAAGGGTAGGACTAATGAGAAGTTGGTAAGTCCAAAGCCAATTAGCCACAAAACAAAGAATTTAGATCACTTAAGACCAGAGAGACCGAGAAGCACTGTAACTACACATGCTCCGAAGCCGAAGTTGAAAAGTTCAAGTGCAAAGAAGACTTTAGAAGCCTTCATCAAAGACCCCCAAAGACCCCCAAATTACGGGAGCACAGGCGCAGTGAGAAGAAATTATCTAATAACCATGAGATCATATCATGTAAATTAGTTCCGGCATATAAGTGATGACGCTGTAATGACATAGCAATAATAAGCATAATTTACTGTATAAATATACCGCTGCACTTGACAAAGGCGGGTGAGCTAGGTGGAAAAATCCCCCTTATCACCAGCGGTGCAATAAACAAATACCTGCTCTATAGACATTGGTTGATGGAGATTTATTTCCAGCCTATCTTTCAGGCATCAACATGTTTGGCCCATGACTGCAGTATGAAGAGACTGGGAGAATTTAGTGGGAGAGATTGGGTTTTTTTCAATGCAGCAGGTTTGTTTCCGGGCGGACTACTGCAGGTAGCAGTTTGGAGACCATGCTGGAGCAGAGAGGAAACCTCTTTTTCCCTGAGTTTGGAGAGACTTTTTAAGAACTCTGATACTGACCAGAACTCTCATCTTTGTTACCCTTTGTGCGAGCTGGGTGCTGGAAGGGGGGGAAGTGCTGGAAGGAGGGAGTGCTGGAAGAGAGGGGAGTGTGTTTTTGCTTTACTTTCTTAGTGTTTCTTTTTCTTTTTAATCCGGGTAGTAATAAACTTTCTTTATATTCTTTGAAGTTTTTGAGCCTGCTTTGCATTTCTCCTAATTCATATCTCACAGAAGCAAATGAGTGAACGAAACCACTACACTAAATTGGTGTTTCTGCCAGGTTTCGAACTGAATCCCCCACATCTGCTTAAAGTAGAAGTTGCTGTAGAGTATCTTGAGCCAATAATCAAGTAAACTCTGTCTGGCATTTCTTGAGAAAATTGACTTTATAAACCAGGAATAATCATCAGTAAATTCTGCTAAGTACATGAATACATAGTTTTGGTGATGGAAATCATCCCTCTGAAGCGGTTACTTAGGGATGAGATAATATATAACTGCAAGCAGTTTAGAAGACAAATAAAAACAGGTATGTGCCCAGATTCTGGTTTTTTTAAGACAGCAATACTATTTACAGTAACTTACATATTTCCAGCTATCCCAATTTTCTAACTTTCCTCATATTTTAATCCACATCTGAGCTTTTATGATTACTTCTTTATATTGCTTCAGCAAGACATTAAAAAATAAAATTACTCTCTTCACTTTTGTGCAACAAGGAAAACCTTTTTTTTTCAAGAAAATTTCAGTAATAAAATTCTATTTCGACTATATGACAAGTTGTATGTTTGATACATTCTGGCCAGGAAATGGCCTCCCGCTATTCACTTTCTTAAATTGAATAGAACACATTTTATTGTTATTGAAATACACAGTGGATCTAATTCCTCAGTGTTTCACGTCCTGTGCAATCACTCATGGCATTGCAAAGTGATGGACTGCAAAGTATTTGCATGATTTTTTCATAGTGCAGTAGGAAAATCGGGTCTTCTCACTGCACCTACAGTGTTAGCTGAGATGAGCTAACATTCCTGTTTTACAAAATTCTTATGCTTTCACAAACATGCAGTTGGGAAGTAGAACATGCCTTCTCTCTGTCAGGTGCTGTTGGGAATACAGACAACAAGAAGCCAGACAGGAATCAGAAATATGACTACGTTTTTGTAGAAATGGATGACAAATATTTAAATGAACTGCCAGCACGGCTAGACTAAGAGAGCATTAGCAGATTTTCGTTTATGTATTTGGTAGCTTTAAATTTTACATCTAATCAAGAAGTGCATTTAGTGAAACTCCACAGCAACAACTTCTTGTTTTGTAAAATTGGATCTTGTGCATTTTTTCAAACTGAGGCTAAAAGTAGCAGTCTTTGTTTCCAATAAATGGTTCATGTCTTAACATACACAATTTCTGAAGATTTATCACTTTAAAATTTCTTACTAGCACCATTTCCCCAGGAAAGAAATTAATTTTCAATGCCATGCCTTTTAAATTTCTTATTTAAAATTTACTAAAGTGTCAAATATTCCAGTAGCTGCTTGAGCAAAGTCTAAATATGGAAATTTTCATTGATAATTGCAGGTTCTGAGCATGGGAAAAAAGCATTTGTTTCTCACAAGATGTTTAATTTATCATCTCCAAAGACCACCTTTTACAGATTGCAACAGGGAAACAGGAATATGACATTTATTAATTTGAAGATCTCCCACCAAAGCTGTAAAATACCAAATCCATTGTATTTACCACATACCTGTAAACAACTGCTTTTCCAGCTCCAAATGCACCCACAATTAAATCTGGAAAAAACAAAATGGCTTGAGAATAGCTATATAGAAATCTCTCACACATTTTTTCCATCATAAATTAGATTATTTACATTAAAATTGCAGTAACATAAGACAAATATGATAATTCCTTTCTAAGCCGGTTTTTTTACAAGTGTACCTGAAAGAAAACATTTCACATGTCAGAGATGGCTGCATAAATGTCTTGGTTGTATCCAGTAACTCCCAAACTATTTAACACATGGTAACCCATGCCACAATCTCACTTTTCTCCAACTTGTATCATAGAGGAAGAAATGCCATTAAGCTCTATGCATTTTATTCCAAATCCTTAATTGTCCATTAAATGAAGAGCTGCAAAATAATTTCTTGTCACTTTCATATAAGTCATGTTGAAACTTTATGGTGTTCCATCCTGACAATCCTTCCATTCTGCTTTGTGTTTTAAGTAATTAATTCATTAATGTAGGCATTACATCTCTGTGAAAATAAATACAATGCAAGGTCAGAGGATGGCTGATTTGACAGCTTCTAATATTTCCAGCATAATAGCAATATGTGCTAAGGCTTACAATAGTTATTGTTGGGGTTTTAAAAAAAGATTCTCCGTTTGTTTGGTTTTTTTCTCTTAAAGAATTTTTCTCCATACGTGTTGCTAGGAAACAAATTGCTGAGTACTTAAGAGAGACAACAGACTTGGCCACAGGGAGGATTGCTGGTGGCTGCCCTCTTTTACCTGGGATTTTCTTGTGTAAGGCGAGATGCCGAGATGCCGCAAGATTTGAACTGGATAAAAGGCGGTGGATGGGACCCCCTAGGGCTCTGGTGCACCCAGCATTTGGAAGAGAGAGAAGCTGCTTTTGTGGTGAAGCCGTCCCTACTACGTCTGCTGCCTTTCTTCCTTACCGTGAGTAAAACTATGCTCACTGGAGCGGCTGTCGCACTGGGACCCTATCTAACACCCTACCTCATTAAAAGAGGGACCTTCCTCACCGCTTGCTGGGGTGCCTCAGGGAAAAGCCCCGGGATTCCAAGCCCGGTTTTCCCTGCCCCGCTGTAGCCGGGCNTTTTTTATGTATTTTGTATGGTTTGGTCTGTTTCCCCCCGCCCTTTGCGTGGCTCTGTCTCCTACCATTCTCTGTTCTCGAGAATTTTCCAGCTCGTTCTCAGATCAGGTTGCTACACCCACTCCGCCCACTCCCTAATGATTGACTGTTAACGTGTCGTGTTCCCGTTGGCCCTCAGATTGTATCCGCCCCTTGTTCCTCCCCCCCTTAAAAGACCTGTGCAGCCCCAGACTCTCTCTCTTGCTCTGGGATTCGGCGCAGGGCTCCATGGAATAAACATCTCCGTACGAGCCACGCCGGGTCCGTGCTCTCCCTCGTGCCTTTGCTTCTTCTCAACGCGCTCTGCCACCCTTCTCTGGCTGGGAATCCTCTTCCCTGGCTGTAGCAGATACTGCGAAGCCAGAGGCTCTGCTGGTTGGCTGTTCCCGGTGGAGCTTGGGACCCCAAGTACCTGGACGGGACAGCCGAGGGTAACTACCCTCTAAATCCGGGCGAGGGCTGGTTCCCCACGCCGCAGCGCGTCCAGAGGCTCCTGTCTTTCAAACCAAGAGAGTTATCCATCTAAAGACGTCATTATCCCTGACAGATGGAGTCAACAACACAAGTGCTACTCTGGGACTTGAGCACATCTTTGTTAATGGTCGTTGGCCTGGGTTTAGCAATCTACAGGCCAGAATATTTCCTCTTATTGCCTGGAGACCCCACACAGGGGTCTCTGGAAAGATCCAGACTGGCTTGCTGGATCCATTTGGGCCCAGAGAAAAACTGGAGCCAAGCCATGAGGAAAAAAGGATCAACTTTCCTGCTGCCTCTGCCTCTGGAAAGAGCTTTGTTTCATTTTCAAAGCCCCCAGAGTTCATCTGGGCACAGCTTTCACTCCACTACTGCTGTCATTCAACATGACTGACATGCATCCAAATCAGAAGACTGAGCCTAACAACGGACCTTGCAGTGATACAAACTGGCAACCTAAAATGATGTAAATAAGTTAATTAAACCAGTACTTAGGCTTGTAAACAAACCCTTACTTGCTGCTTCTTTAGTTGGAGCACTGGTTTGCTTAAGAAGCCCTGAAGTCATCGAGCATGATGCAAATACCAAGCTTTGATGTTAATTAGCTGGATGGGTTTGGTCCAGGGCTGGCAGTATGTTTTCTAGAGCTCCTCCATCTTTCAAATGGTCAGGATTTCACAAGTTTAAACAAATATTTCACATGGGCAACAGCTAGTCCTTCATTGAATTCCATTGATTAATGCCCTAATAAGAGCAGACACGGAGAGTTTATGGGTCTGATCCTCTTTTTGTTCAACATTTACATTTTTCTAATTTCATTTGCCTTAGAGAAATATGTTTCAGGGTCAGGAACACTTTAAATAGCACAAGAAAGTAAATGTTTTTATGTCCTTTTTGGAACATTTGTGAGTCATTTTCTTTAGTAGCTTTTATAGACAACTTGCCAACAGTATCAAAACCTAGAGATAATTTCCTCTTAAATAAACAACTGATTGAGACAAAGCCATCACCATGAAGGCTGCACAATGCACAAACAGAACTTTTCCTGGCAGCTTGCTTATAGTGGCACCCATAGTAACTCTCGAAAAAGATTTAATATTTTGTTGATTTTTGTTTTGCTTGTGTTTGAGGGGGGTTTTGTGAGTTTTGTGTTTGGTGAGGTTTTCTTCTGTTTGTTGTTTTTTAAGTAAAAAGAAACATTATGTTATGACCAGAAAGTGGAAGACAAGATGGAAAGGATTTCCATTCTGTTCTTCCCAACAGGACACTCTTTATGAATTCTGTAACAGACTTGACTTAGGATATGTACTAGTTCGTACCAGACTTGAAAACTCAGAAGGTTTCAGGGTTATAAGAGGCATAACAGGTAGATATGCAAGACTTATTCAGATCTTGGCCTAGTGATGATTTCATAATACATGTTTTCATTAAAAAATAAAGGCTAAACACACAACTTGGGTAAGCTTAATAAAATGTAGCCTGTAAGAATCTAAGGTGAGAAGAATGAATCTGTCAGATACAGCTGGCCTCAACTAGTCTGAGGGAATGCAATTTCAGTATGTACTGATGTGTAGAGGTCTCCTCTATCTTGACATCCCCGTTTTAATTTTAAAGAGGATTTTGTACATCGGCTTAATGGTTAAATCACGTTTTTTTTGGGACAGAGCCCAGCTTATTTCAAGACAGAGGATGATGGGTCCAGAGAAGCAAGGATAGGCCTCAGCCACCAAAAGACTGATTTTCCATGAGCAGTCTTTCTGCATTGCCATCTCAGCCAAGTTTGGAGACACAGCAAATAGGAGGAGGATCCTCAATCATGGCACCACCACAAAAGCCCTACTTGACTACTTTAAGGGCAGCCAGGACTGTGCACATCCTGCTCTTGCTTGGAAGCTCTTTTACCCTGACATGTCATTTGTTTTCTGGTCTAAGCCATGCTTATTCTTGATCCAAAGAGCTTGAATGAGTGAAACTACTCAATAGAGAAAATGGAATTAAGAATGAATATGCAAAAAAAACCCCCATATTTATAGCCAGTAGTAACTTCTACAATCCAATGTAAGGACAAAGTGATTATATATTCAAGCAGAGCATTCACTGGAAGATTAATTAGGGATTTTTCTTTACTTTGTCTTGTTCTGTTACAGAGCAGTAGTTTCACTCTTCTTTATTTCATTGCTTTGCAGGGTGCAACTTCTATACTCATAACTGGAAAAAATAATTTTTGATGTTGATATGAATGCATGAGATTTGAATAGACATTCAATCAGAGCAATTTTACACACAGAAATTTTGAATTTGTTGTGTGTTCTTCAGAAGTTAAGTTACTAATCATTTCTATGAAAAAAATGCATGAGATGTCTAAAATATCTGAATTTTGGCAACTTTCCCCTCCTAAAAATAGAGAGAAGTTTACTTTATTAATTCTTGTTAATGCTACGCATGCAATGTCACTGATGCAAAGGTCACTAGCTGAAAAACAAGGTTTTAACATGCAATTACACAGCAAAACAAGCCAGCTTAAAAAAAAAAAATCAGCATTACTCCTTATAACCCTTCCAAACAGAGCCTGAAGAAAAGTCTATGAAAACCTTTACTCTGTTCCATCAGTGAGGAGGTTTTTTCAAGCTCAGATTAAAATGTGTGATTAAAACATAAAAACAAAGATGAAGAAGTATGAGAATCACAAAATCTTCATTTTTCCTTTTCTCATATTTCATGTTTCTGGGATGATGAGGGACCTCACTGGTTTAATTAAATGACCACTTTGCCTATGTTGTCTGTTTGAGAAGATTCTCTATCAGCTGCTCCCCTGCAGAGAAGCCAAGATCTGTAAGGAAACATTGGTGGCAGCACCCATGTGCTTCTGCCTCATTGCGTTTGAGGAATAAATGAGCTGTGGGATCACAACCACACTGCAAAAAATTAAGAAAACAAGCATGGAGCAACTCCACAGGAATTTTTGACTTCCATTTTTAACACGGCTTGCGAGTTGTATGCATTAAAGTCCCAACTGGTGGAGTTCACAGAGCTTAATGCTGGAACAAGTGTCTTTGGCACATATTTAACTAAAGTCAAGGGGCACTGCACAAAGTTAAACAATCCTAATGCTTATTTCAAACTTTACTTTGCTCTGAAGAGAAGGGTTGCAAGATGCTGTCTGGTGCAGAAAGTCTATTTTCTGAGATAAAATTATCATAAAAAGTTAAGGAGATGGCACTGAAAGGGACACTGGATTTTGTAAGCTTGTCTGTTCACCTGCACCTTCTGCCATGTGGCCGTGCCAAACCTGAAAGACTGTGTGATAAAGGGCAGAAGCTTGCCATGATGCTCATTGAGCCTTCACCTAAATGAAGGAAGTAGGAAGATCAAAAAAGTCCTACTTCCAGTCTCAACAAGACATTCATTTATTAACTCGAGAAAATTCTTTGATTCCCGGCTATTTTTAAAGGACATGCCCACTCTCGCTGAGAGATGCAGCCTCAGGGAGTCTGACAGGGAGGAACATGCATCATGTTCAGCACCCCACACTTGGTGGGAGCCAAGCAATCCCAAGAGAAATTGCCAAGACATGGTGTCTCATATCAGTACACTGGGGACAGAGGCCAAGAAAAAAAATCAATGAACAACTGCATAACTAGCAAACACACCTGACTTGTCAGAAACCCAAAAAACGAAACGCCAGCTGAGTCACCTCCCCACTGCAACTGTACCAGAACACAGGCAGGAAAGTGTCAACTTTGGGGACTCAGAATGATTTTCTGGCAGCTTTAAACATAACTTCATGCAGTCTGTCAGTTTCATTGTATAGTATAAGAAGGGGCTGGAAAACAATTATATTCTATCTGAGTACAGGTGCTAATGGAAATTTTGTAAAAGTGAGAAACCGCCTAACTATAAACCCTGTTAAAAAGTCTTTGTGAGCCTTTTTGCTTTTTATTTTCCTCAGCAGATCAGGTGCCAAGGAGGCCCATGGTCATATTCCTATTTGTTTTCTAGGATTTCAGTGTGCATTCTGATTCCCTAAATCTCAGTAGGAAATGTCCAGACTAAAAGTTCCTTTAAATGGCCATCACTTCAGGCTTGACCATAGTAAAGGACACTGGCTTGTGCAGCATAGCCAGCTTTACTCAAGAGTTTTAGTTAAATACTACAAACAGCCATCATTCAAAGCAGAGTCACTTTCTTCCAATTCTATCATTCTCAGCCGCCTTAATCCTTCTCTGTTTTTAAACCGTTCTGCTAGCAGGTCTGTTATGGATAACACCTAAGGCTAAATCATACCAACGCTTTCCTTTAGTCTGAATGAATCCCTTTCCCAATACAGCAACATTATTCCTTGTATTACAAAAAAAATCCCAAAGAGGACAGGTAAAGCTTTATCACTTCAGTAAAACACTACTTACTGGGATCAATTGCTTTACTCTTATATTCTACTGGGCACAATACTGTGATTTCATAAAATATCGTGATGATTTTTAGAAAAGCATACCTATAAATTACAGAGATAATAATTTCACATAAAATCAATATATTTGTACACAATTCTTAGCTTGTCACTACATTTTTGACTGATTATTCATGTGAAGCATTAATTAGCTGGTAGAAGCACTCCAGCTTTTCTGCATTTGCTGGCAGAACGCAAGCCGTTGCTCTGGCTCCCACACACAGCACTCCTCTCTTACCAGAGCAGATGCAGCTTCTCATTGATTTAATTTGTTTGTCTTCCACAAATCTCCTGGACCAGCTTCACAATTTAATCATCACTAGATTCCGATTTGTAATATTGTTGGCACAACGCCTATTGTTCTCAAAAAAGTTTATGAATCTGAAGAACCCTTGCCTCTCAGAAAGAAATTTGAGGATTTTCTTCCTGCTGTTTGAGTTAATGTACTCAGCAGACGGAGTTGTTAAATACTCCTAATTTATTAAGGTTAGACTGGATTACTGAAGTTCTGAGGAAATTTTGTCTTTTTATCACACTTCTTTCCTTCTTGAAATGTTTCTAGAGTAGTTTGGTATTAACTATATGATATTCTTAAGATAATAATTGAGTCCAAAATAACAAGACATGAAGATGTCTTTATACATTTCCCTGTGCTGACAAAGGCTTGACTACAAAGAACAACCAAAGGAACAGGCCAACAGCTGTGTTTGTGCTCAAGTAGGATACCCTGAAGATGAAGCTTCAGTGGCACTGATTCCAGAATGATTCTCTTAAGTTAATAAGGAAGGCTTACACAAGCATCTAAACAGGCAGGGAGCAGAGACAATAGTGCATAATTTATTTGAGTAATTAACTAATCAACAGTCTTTGAATAGTGAATTCATCCAAAGCACTGTTCTGAATCTACCCACACTGTTAAAAGAAACTGGTTAAATCATCCTGATTCACAAACACATTTGAAAAAACCACAATCTTTGGGAGGATATGCCACAAGAAGAAAGCAAGTTTAATGAGTTGAGTAAGTTATTCATTATAAACTATTTACTAAGCTATAATCAGCCATCAAGTGACTGAACATATGCTGAAATGTGAGGGTGGAAACCTTACAGCCTCCAAATGCCTGAGTCTTGTACGGATAGATGAACCAGCTGGAAGTGCAGCACCATCACCTAGATAATCACAGACTCCAGGCACTCAGTAGGGCCAGCTTTGAACAGATGCCCAGAAGCAAAAGAAACAAATTTCTTTCCCATTAAACAGATTAATGGCTTTCTTTTGTTCCTATGAAAATTGAACTATGCTAATAGAAAAAGACAAATAAAATTATAAATAAAATAAAGTATAACTCAAAATGCATGCCTTTGCTTCATTCCCTGTTCCAGGCTTGATGACACACATAAAGCTCAGGATAGAGCAAAGGGGCCCTAAAAGCCCCAGATTTACAGGACAGTGGAAGCTGCCTTGAAAGTTACCATTATGTGTCCCAGATGTCTCAGCACAGAAGACAGGCAGGAAGATTGTGCTGAGGCAGGTATTTCAGAATAACTTTATGCAAAGCTTGCAGAGCTGCTGTTACAGAGAATCCCATGGTTATATACATTGTGTTACAGCCCTCACCAGCATGGTCTCAGACACAGCACAATGCTGCTCTGCTGCGTCCTCATCTTGGCACAGGATCTTGCAGAACCCAGCTACCACTGTATTTGCATTTATACTGATGGGAAAAGCCCATCTTTTACATTTTTTCAATTCCATCATCTCCTTTATTTCTTTAATCCCATTTACTTTTTTTTTAATGACTGTCAATCCAGAATAATGGCATTAAACCAGCATTTACTATTGCAGCAGAAGTGAGATCAAATCTTCTCCTCTGAATATGACCTTAGAACATAAGTTGTCAGAAAACAGTGAAATGGATCTTCTGCTGAAAGATGTTACAATTATGTCAATGTTAGTAAATTAGTGGCAGAGAATGTGCCTGTATGCTGTATCTGTATTATCTGCAGTGGTATCATTAAAACAGCCCTAAAGCAGTTTGCCCATGCCAATTATTGCACTCCTGAGGTGAACATGCAGCAACACTATTTGGGCAAAGAAGTGAGTTTGATAGTGTGGACAAGGAGTCATCAGTGATAGTTCAGAACCAAAGACAGTGTATTTCATTTATTAGTGTAGATGTAATTTAGGAGAAATAATTGGTCTTTTCCTTCAAATACTGGGTACATGTTGTATACTGGGGAGATACTGAGTATTTCAGGTAAGTATGACACTAAGCTTGTCAGTGTCATGCTTAGAAGACCAGGAAAGATGCACATCGTAGCTTGGCACAATCTATCTGACTGATATGCTTAACCTGCTTCCTTTCACTAGTCTTATCTGACTGTAAAGTTTAATCAGGTTCTGCCTCTTACATTACTACAAAAAAAGGAGCATCGATCCATTCATTGCCACCATCACCACTGTTTGGCATTGCAATCCTGCTACATGAGGAGAAGCCCTCCATTTGGGGTTGAAGGTGATGAACACCAGCACAGAGAAGGCAGCTGCATGAGCGACACACCTGTAAGGATGATCAGCACAGTTTTCTGCCTCTGCTGCTTCCTAGGGTTGAAAGTTTCCCACTACTTCCAAGTCTGCAAATTATCACCCCTGTCTGTGTAGATAAAGAAACAGTTCTGGGTACATAACATCTAGAGTGTCTGTAAGTTTGACACAATGTACAGAACTCTTTCCCTGGAAAGCTGTGGATATGTAAACCAAAGGTTGTACTTAGTAACAAAAACTCCATCTTCTCTGTTGAAAAAATCTCCATATTTTCACAATGCTGAGAGGTCTGTTACTATTACAGTGTGTCCTAGGTTATAATATAGATGTATTTAAGTAGTCTATTACCACCAACTGTGGGCCATTAACTGTTATCTCCTGCTATGACCCACCCCTGATAACAGACAATGGGCCATCAAGAAACCACTGCATGACTCATAGACTTACCCTACTGTGAGATGCTCCACCCAGGAGGGAGGAGCCAAGCATTCCCACCTGGATATAACCTGGCCTTGGAACTGCCTAAATTAGCCCTGTCTACTGGCTTCCCAGAGGACAAGAGCTACCACTGGACCTTCAGCTGGAGACCAGACCTTCCACAGAATCACTGCTTCAACTGAGCTACTTCATTTGGACAGCTACCACCAGCCTAACAGGGTGTCAGGTTGTGTCTGAAGTTGCAGTGTTTTTTCCTTGTATTATTTAACTTATTTTTAATTTTTCCTATTGAATTTTATTCTGA
>VZRO01001562.1:0-36652 GCA_013397915.1 Daphoenositta chrysoptera | reverse complement strand
TTTTTTTTTTTTTTTTTTTTTTTTTTTTTAATAGGGAGCATTCATGCATTTTGTTGTTGTTGTTGTTGCTAAAGAAAAATTCCCCAAACAAAAATCTAATGTATGATAGAGAGCAAGAAAAGTTTTAAAGAACAAGAGGGAAAACAGGTCACTTTGCAAAGGAAAAAAAAAAAAAAAAAATCTCAGCCTGCATTATTATTTTTTCAACTAGATGAGCAAACATGCCAAACTAAGGCCTTGTTTCTAAGAGAAAAGCTGTGATGGTTTATATGCAGTGATTTCAAAACCAGGTACTAGAATTGGTGCGAGAACCTTCCTGTAGAGGTATCTTAATTAGTTGAAACATTTCTTAGCTTCAGCTTAACTGCATAATAGGATGCCAATGCAAACTTGATCCAGGCGATCACATAACAGGTGCAGCTACAAAGTGATTTAACTAGACTGATTTTAACCTAGGGCAGCTTCCCTGGTAGAGACATGGCCTTGGTAACAAAGTAGTATTTAAACCAGTGTTTCGATCTACTTCCAGAATCTAACAGGTCTGGGGATGTAAATACAGAGTGATGGGTAAAACGAATGTTGCAAAACATAAATATCAGCCCTTCAGCCAACAGGCCTTCCAGGGACTGCATGTTAGCTTTTCATTTCCCCGAGAGCCCAACAATAAAGGCTAAAATTGCCATGTTTCTGCCCATTCTAGTTCCCTTTTAGTGTGTACATGCGAAGCCCTCATCCCCCTCCCTTCCCACCTCCCTTCCCAATCCCCAAATTTGCAGCCTACTCATTCACAGTACACAGCAACACGTATTTCCCAGCACTGTTGAAAACTTTCCTACAGTTGACATGATTCCTAAAATGCAGTGGCAACAGCAAGTGCCCTCCCTAAATGAAAGCAATAGGCACGGTTGGCTACTACAAACTGTAAGTCAGTAGCTCAGTTTGCTCTTCTGTGTAGGTATATACAGTATACTGTTGTACATCCATACCCACACAGAGACAGGGTGGAGAACCTGTTTTCTGGCAGTATATAGAAGTTAGGACCAAAGCACTTTAAAAAAAAATCATCAAGGCTTTCATTTTGAAAATCACAGAGTTCCAACTTCAATTATTACAACAAAAATGCCATCAACAAGCATTAAGGAAAACTGTAAAACCCTGTTTCTAAAATTATGCCTGCATTCTGAAGTTTTCAGGTAGGGAAACTCATTTGTGAGGTGATAAAGGCAGTCTACTCCCCATCTCCACATTTTTATCTATATAATTTATATATACAACTACATCATTATATATATAACTTATATAGCAGAAGTATTCTCAAGACTTCTTCCTCTGAGGGAAGAGGAAATTCTCAGCTTTACGACACAGATTTTAGTACCTGGTAGGCCAGATCCTACAGTCCTTACCATGCTAAATCTTGCCACTGAAGCCTGTGCAGAGCTGTGGAGGAGAAAGACTGCAGCAGTCATCCCTAAGCTATTAATAAAAAGAGACACAAGTGTGACAAAACGAAGGAGAATATCCAAGTTTCATTTGGAAAAGATCATTCATGAAGGTGTAGTTTATATGCTAATGAAAGACAGGAAAGACTTGTCAATGAGTAGTTGTAATACCTTGGGAGAAAAATATTTCCATTTTTTCAAGACAGAGTTAAATAGTTATTGTCAAGCATTGGCTTTTTTCTTGGTATGTAGATATCTTTACAAGTGCAAATCTATCCGAAATCAGCAAAAAGTACTTTAGGAGTTCTGGGTTAGAGCATTTCCCAGGATATGAAAGCTCAGAAACAGTCTTACTGGATGGAATGACAGAATGTGCCAAGTCCTGAATGAAATCAAGAGTAAAAGCCCTTGATCCACTGAGTGCTGGCCTAGTAACATTAAATTATTTACAAAATTTCCCTCTTTTTTATTTTTTTAAATTTAAAGATTTTGACATACATTAAGAGAAGAGGAAGGGAAACACTTAAGGAAGTTGGATGCTGTCAGCTTTGTCAAAAGTACCAATTACCACCTCTTTTGTACACAGACAAATAAAGTGTGTTAAATAGGAGGAGTAACCTTCATATTAGATACAAACCCCAAATTGTCTATGGTCAGATAAAAATGAGGGAGAAAGCCCAATTCTGTAGATATCAGAAAGGTCACAGCTAAGATACACTCAATCACTGCAACTATCATATTGATCAACTCCATTTTACCTATACACTCTAGTGATTAGTTAACTTTTTATGCCTGAAGTTAAAATAATTCCGAAAGCAAGGACCTGAGGGATCCTCTTGCATTCAGGTTCTTCTTCCCCATCTGTGTTCGGTCAGTGCTTCCCATGCATTAAGTGAAAATGTGCTACCCCCCAAAAAACAGCAATTCCAAAAGGTCTGAGGAAAATAGGAATGAATGAAAAAAAAATGTTCACCTTTGTAGAAATACGTTGGCTTAGATTTCATGTCCTGGAAACCATTTCTGAGACATCACATGGGTCTTCCAGGCTAGCAAACTTGTTTCTGTAATATCTGGCTGGTCCCTGCAGCTGTGACACATCTCAAGGTATGATATTGCTTCAAACTGGTTTGCTAAGGGTTTGGGTTTTTTTAAGATTTCTTCCTCTCTAGGTCTCCCTCATAAAGAAACCTTATAAAGTTTAACAAAGATGAAACTCAGAATTTGAGAAAAAACCTACAGACCTGTCCTACAGTCTGTTCCATCAGCACAAGACTATGAAGAAATAGAACCAGTACACATTTAATCAGTGAGAACTGTGAAATCAGCCATAGAAACACAGAAAAATTAATATTGGAAGGTACTTCTGGAGGTCACCTAATCCAACCTTCAACCCCTTGTTTAAAAAAAGATTAGTGAGATCAGACTGTTCAGAGCCTTGTCCAAGACAATGAAAGAATCCAGAATTTCACTTCAGTTGCCAGTTTAGCCAGGTAATGTAATTGTCTAGACTGAGTACTAGCTACTGAAAAAGAACAACTCAGAGATAATGAAAAATATTCTGGATTCTGACACCCACGTTTAGACCAATCTTTATAAAGTATATGTGGTATTTTTTGTTGCTCTTTATCTCTTTAAGGGGAAAACCAAACAGAACAAAGATGCACTGAAGTGTTGTTTTACTATTAGAAGTGGCTAAAATACTGCATCATGTGTCTTCATACTTGATACAGTACAAATGAAACAATAAATTTTTTAGTTTCAAGTGAACCATCAATGATCATGTTGAGAAAAACAGAATTTTGCTTGCCAGGCCTCAAGCTGGCAGTATAAAAGTATATTTCCATAAGTATATTTTTAAGCACAGATTCAGCAAACTTGATTAGAAAACTATTTATTCAGGTGTCTACTAAATTATTAGTCGGTTTTCAAAATAGAATCTTGTCTTTGAGCATAAGTTGTCTCAATTAGATAATGGAAAAATCCAGAATAAATAAATTATATCAACACTGTAACATATGAAGCACATCTTGACCTGGAATATTCTGTCTTGGTCTCCCCATTACAAGAAAACGATTGACATATTGGAGCAAGTCTAGCAGAGAGTCACCATGAAGGTTCTGGAACATATGATGGATGAAGAGAGGCTGAGAGAGACATAATTCAGCCTGAGGAAGAGAAGGGTAAGTGTCGATCTTATTGCTATCTCCAAATACCTAACCAAAACTGTAGAGGAGAAGCCAGACTCTTCTTGGAGGTGTACAGTGGAAGAGGCACTGAAAACAGGTTTGAACATGGAAAATTCCTACTTAACACACAGGTTTTTGAATTTTTTTTTACCATAAAAGTGGTTAAATATTGGAACAGCTTGCACAGAGAGGTTGCAGAATTTCCATTCTTGGGGATATTTAAAACTCAGCTGGATATGGCCATGAGTAACCAGCTCTAGTTGGAGGTTGGCTAAGATGGCCTCTGGAGGCCCCTTTCCACATGCATGGTTCTATGATTGACTGCTCTGCTCCAAAATATTATTTAGCTAATCACAAAAACTTACATTTGTTTTAGTTGCTTCCTCTGTGTAGAATATTCTGTGAGACTTTCAGCTCAATTTTTGTTCTCATCCTGTAGTTCATCCTGTAGGTCTTGGAAACCACAATCTGACTCTCTTATAATGGCTTCTCTTTTGCAAATAGGCATAAATCTAGCATTGAAGGAAACAAGGTAAAACTTCTCCTTTCTACAGCTGGATAATTCAGTCCCCAACTGTCACCAAATCATCTATTTATGGGTTTGCTTTCAAGAAGCCTTACACGGAGCCTTTCCTCTTCAGTCTGATTCTACTCATAATTTACAGAGAGAGGACAACTGTACAACTTTAGCAAGGAGACACAGGCCCAGAAAAGAACTAACTATACCAGACTACACAAGTTTGAAGTGTACAGCTTAAAATATCTGCAAAGAAACAAAACCTGTCATTGTAAAAAAAGCAATCCTGGAATGTGTCACTAATTATGCCCTTCCAAAATGGAGACTCCTTCTATAAAATACCAAAGTTATGGTTCAAAATTTTAGTAATGACTAAGACACTTGCATATGAGCACCCAAAAACTGACGTCAAGAGATTGACTGAGTACACCATATATACAGCTGAAAAATATCTCCCTTTTCAAACATAAAAGCTGGTTCCAAAGCTCAAATTTTAGCTTCAGAGTTCAAGACCTGCTACAAAGCCTGAGAAATTTGAAATCTGCCTTTTACCCCCCTTTTCTTCTATGTTTTTTAGGCTATTTGGATCTGGGATTTAGATGTAGGCCTGCCTTTAGAACAAAGTAAAGAGATACTTCAGCATTTTTTTTTCCCTGGGGCCCTTGTTCTGGCATATTTAAATAAGATGCCAACAAGACCATAAATGACAAGTGGAACTAAAAAACAGTCTTGCTTGGCTTTTTCCAATTAAAATAAGGTCTGGTGCTTAAACCATCACGTAATAATTAAGGTTTGTATACTACTGGTAACACATCTAAAGGCAGGTGTGTTCAGATAACAAAGGAGGGTATTTATGCAGGTTCACAGCCAATGAATATCGCAGTGGAGAATTTGAGAGCATAAATTTTAGAACACTACAGTAAGGAAATTTTAGGATTCTCTTACACTTTTTTTAGTCTAATGCACTCACTGGATGCTCTACAGTTTCACACAGCTGAGGTTTCAGTTCCCATTAGACATCTTCCTGAGGGGCAGCAGAGGGGCAGCACCAATCTCTGCTCTGTGGTGACCAGTGAGAGGATCCAAAGGAATGTGGGATGGAGCTGTGTCAGGGGAGGTTCAGGCTGGACATTAGGAAAAAGTTTTTCACCCAGAAGGTGGTCGGGCACTGGAAAAGGCTCCCCAGGGCAGTGGTCACAGCCCCAAGCCTGCCAGAGCTCAAGGAGCATTTGGACAACACTCTCAGGCACATGGTGGGATTCTTGGGGTGTCCTGTGCAGGGCCGGAAGTTGGACTTGATGATCCTTGTGGGTCCCTTACAACTCAGGATACTCTGTGATTCTGTGATCTGGCAGGATGCTCTATAAATTCCAACACAAATTGGATTCTAGGGCCCTCAGTCCCAGTGGAACAGCTGGGTGGAATGGCCATAAAAAGTATGCAAATACAGAAGTAGAGAAATACGAGATTGTCAGCAAGCAGTGCTCTGCAATTTTTAAATGTATACATATATATATATATAAGCATATATATATACACATATAGAGTATAGTTAGTTTTAAATCTTTGGAATAAATTCAATTTTTCTTCTCTCTCTCTTTCTTTCTGACTTTCTTTCACTCTCTCTCATGCTCTTATCACGAATATTACATCATTGTCCCTAAAAGATGGTTAGATTTTGGTCCATATTTCATGCCATATGGGCCAGACATCGTATTTCCCCCCTGTCCCCAAAGTGTTCAGTTGACAGTCACAGTGTTTTGTGAAAACTGTGAGGAAAACCAGCATCTTTTGAATAAATTCAATCTCTCACTGGAACCAAAGGTTGCAAAATGCTGAGAATTCAAGTGCCAAGGATCCCGGTGACAGCTCTTAAAAACATCTATTCTGTTTCTTGTTTGCTCTTCTTCCCCCTAAGAGTATAATTTTTACCTCCCAAAACATAAATTAAGGGAAATATTTAACAGTCAATGAGTCAAAACAGTCAAAGAAGGGCAGTTGGCTAATACATTATAAAAGAGCAGCAACCATTTGTGGACCACGCGCTATTTTGTTTCATTTCTAGACACATCTTGTAGGGATGGTCCCAGAATATACAAAATATACAACCTAATGACCACCTGCCTGCTTGCATAGGCCATTTTTATGGTCCTAAATGCAGTCTTTGGAGTCAGGGCCAGTGCCAAATAGGTTCAAATACAAGTTATGGCAATACATTTTTTAGGGTGTTTTTCCTTTTGTAATGAAGACTTTAATCCACTTTGAGCCAAAGAAATCAAATTATCAATAGGACGGAAGGGTGAGAGTGAGACCTCCACTTCTCCTTGATGATTCACACCGTAGGCCAAAACAGACCCCTAGGTTAGTAACACTTTAGACCAATCATTTGGAAATGCCTCACTGCTGTATGTAAAATCCCTTCCTTCACTGCTTACGTGGTTACATTTTTTCACATAGGAGTGGGCTACAGCATCAACTTGATGAATGGAAAAGTGGGACTTTGATAATTTCTTTAACGGGCTAATGTTGAATGAAGCCATTGTACTTGGAAGAGGTTCTTGATTTCCTACTCAGAAACTGGAGTAGGATTTTTGGCTTGGGGGGGAGTTTTTTGTGTGTAAGATGCTCAACAAACAGGTTTAAATTAAAACGTCTGCAGGTGCTCTTTACACAAACAAAAGGCTAATGTTTTAAATTGATTAATAGAAGAACTCCAAGAAAAAGCAACATAATTCACCACTAAATCACTGTGGGTTGTGGCTAACATGCTCACATGATGTGGAAGGAATCCTGTAGTCATGCCTGTGTGGCCAGTCCCAGACTGATATCCAGGTGAAGACAAGGAGTTCTGAAGATCACTTGTTTGTGGAGAAAAGAGAAAAAAGGTTTAAGCTTCCAAACAAGCTTTTGAAGTTTTTTGTTCAAAAAATAAACAAGAAGTCCTAGCTATGGCAATAAGGTGAGGCTTACAGAGATATTAGGTGCTGTATCTCAGGGGTTTATCCCTTGGCTACTTAGCCATCGTGGCAGCAGCTTCCAGAGTCCCTAGTGCATATGTTGTGCAATAGCCAAAAAAAAAAAATTAAAATAAAAACAACCAATAAAAATATAATCCTCCGTGAAGTCTACATAAACTCAGGCCAAAAAGAGGATGTTTGTGTTGTAAGTGTCACTCCACAGTCTACTGCCATTAAGGCCACTGGTATTGACTTAAAAGGATCTCAATAGCTCAGTTCTAGGAAGAAGAACCAAAACCAAGACAGGTCAAAGTGTCTGTGAGAAGTCTGATGCACTGAACATGAGGAATTCTCAGAGAAAGAACAAAAAAACCAAGAGGTTAATTTTGGCTACCAAACTGGGATTTGGTTTTCTAGGTCATTGTTTTTCCCCCATCTATTTAAAAAGAAAGTTAGTGCTACAAATATGCAACTTCAAGACAACATATTCTTCTACTGAGTTGCACTGAGAAGCAAGTTAGATAAGCCCCTCCTACTGCCGTCCACCTGCAGGGAAGCCTCCTCTGTTTTCTTTGATTTCCATTGGCAAAAGCAGGAAACAAATCCACGAGGGATGAAGTACTGTAAGCAACTGTTCTTTTTCACTGACTTCACCTCTATACCATTTCCTCGCCTGCATCTTCTTGCATCCAGCTGGGGCAAGGCATAACAGAACCGATGTACGTATTGAAGTGTAACTGGGTGCATGACAGTGTGAGCATGTGGTCCCTGTACAGAGGATTACACAGGATCAAGTTCTCCTCTCCTGTAAGGTAGCACGTTGTAACTTGAGTTCCACTTTCATCTCACAACACTTAGCCCAGATGACATCCATGCCAAGCTGACTGATATTTAGATGTGTCTCTTCATGTGGAGGGCGAGGTGATCCGACCTGGAAAAACACCTGCAACATAAAGCAAGCGGGAAGTGAAATAAGTATAGGATTTTAGGAAACAGAGTTTCTGCTCCTTCCTTGTTATGTGCAGGAGAAAATATATATCCCAGTTTAGAGACATTCCTTGGGTTATCCATGGATCACCACCAAACCCTGTGTGATTGACCTCTGTGACCACGGACAGGCAACTATCCTGGCTCTTCATCAGCTAAAGAGACTACTTTTATCCTTTTCCTGTTCCTCTCCCTCTTACTTCTTTCACTGAGTCAGGCATCAGGGAAGATGATCATCTATGCACCTGTACTATAAAACCAAATATTTAGTATGTGTGTGTTTGCATATAAAGAAAAAAAAATAAAACAAATCAGTTTTATTCAAGTACTCGGCAACATAATTTTTAAAAAGACCAGCTTTCTCAAGTGCCCACTACTTGCAACAAGCACCAAAGAACGATGCTAGTTTTGAAAGCTGAATTCTCATTTCTAACTCCAAACTGGAAGGAAAACTGGCTCAGAGTTTGGAGGCTGACAATCCATCAGACTTCATATCTCTCCCTTCTTCTCAGCTGGGAATCTGGGTGGTAATATGTAGATTTTGATGAATATTATCTCCCTGAAGGATGTTGACAGAAGACATTATGCCTATTTTGTAAGAATGACAATTAAGAGACACCGAAGACAAGGAAGTTGTAAATCACACAGATGCAGTACAACCAGGGGAAAAAAAAAAGCCAGGACTTGTGCTTTCAACTTCTGTTCTTTATCCACAAAGACTTTTTTTCCAACTCATAAGAAAACGTAATGTTTTGTCATTCTGAACATGTAGCTGGATCCTGATGAGGTAGACTTAGAGTGACCACCCTAGAGAACTAGTTGAGTTTTAGGGCTGGTCTAAACATGTAGGTAATGGAGAAAAAGGTAATCCATCAATTTGAAATGAAGCATCTATCCTTTATTAACTCCCTCACTAAAGGTTTATGACTGCCTTCTTCAGAAATTACTTAATCCACACAGGAAGTGGGTTAAGCTACTCAGAAAAAAAACCCACATACTCCAGGAAAACAGCAACCCCACAAAGAGTTAATCAGAAATTCATTTTCCAGAAGAGCTGCCTTGTAGTAGACAAGCTGCAGGGCACTCACAGCAGCAGTAACAGTAGTCCAAATTCAGGAACTTCATAGTACCAAGATATTGTCAGAGTGATCAGGGGAATCAGTTCTCAGGAGGGTAAGTGCTTTTCTTACCTGTCATTCAATATATGCTTTTTTCTATCAAGAATGCCAGTAAGAAAAAATACTTCTGTGACTCCATACCCATTAGATATGGGATTGAAAGTGCCAATCCATTACACACCCACCATCACAGTGCCATTTAAGATACATATGGCACTGGAAAGCAAACCACAGGAGAAGCAGGCAGTGGTTCTGGCTGCCTACCCCACAGCCCTAAAATGGAGCCTATTTGTCACAGTGTTGCACACTCAGAAATTAAACTTCTGCTAGAAATTTCAGTTGAGCATTTAAAAACAGGAGGTTTTTAAGTTCCCTGCAAATTTTGGCTTGATTTCGTTTCACCTTAAGCCGCAAGAATTGGCTTATTAATTTTAAAAACATTTTCTACAAATATCACACCAACCCCCACAGACCTGTGGATTTTGAGTAAACTGGTTCTGTAGATTGCAAAAGCACTAGGAAAAGCTACTTACACAACTGATTTGCCTGGCATGTCTTTTCAGTGCTCCACAGAATTAGGGTATAAACCAACCACCAATAATGGTCCGAAGAATACCCAAATGGCTTATTGTGAGAATCAAAATATTTCACATATGGGCACCGAGTGTATTTTTCAAAAAGCAGTAGTTGAGTATTTTGTAGTTTTCAGAAAGAAGAAGCAGAAGAACAAACTGAACAACCCACCAAAAAAGCCAATACGGATAGATAAAAAAAGAACAATCAATCTAAAGACAAATACCCAGAGGATAAACACCCTAAGCAGAGAAAGGCTGAGAAAGAGAAGAACTATAAAAATGAAGCTATTTTAAATAGTTAGGGGACCTTTTCTGTCCTGCTGAACTATGTCACTGCACATGTAATCGATCTGCATCTACACACAGAGATGAATCATCAAGAGGTACATTTTTAAGACAAAGAAACCTTAAAACAAGGCAACTTTCAGAAGAAAAGTCATATACTCATCTTCTATGAAGGAGTATAGCTCTGCTCGTCAGCTCTTCTCTATTTGCAGGGCTTACAAGGGAGTTAATACCTTCAGAATGGCAAAAATGAAAGACTGCAAAATAGGATGGAGGCAGCATTCCTCCGAGGTCCTACATGAGGCACAGCAAGACAGACATGAATCTGACAACGGACACTGGGCTTTCAACACAGCAGGCTCTGCACAGCTAGAATTTTCTAGCCCTAGGGTGACAAAATACACCCTTGCACCAACGTCTCTCATCAGTCTAAACCGAGAAAGCAGCATGCTCTGGCTACAAGGGCTGCCAAAACAAAACAACAGCTTGAGTGGCTGCCAAAAAGACATGCACCAGCTGGCACTTCAGTCTATGACTAGTCATAAGACCACCACCCAAGCACAGCTTTTCCTCTCCAATTGTCTCTTTTATAGATGCAACTCAGGAAAGTGTATACTGAGTCACACCATAGTGAGATCTGTTAAAATTATAGATTCAGTACATTGTTTCACATCAATAACCACCGTATTAGCATCTATAATATTTTTATGGGTAATAAAATGGTGCCATATTTGCTAGTTTATAGCTAATAAAATGGCACAAGTCATGTAATTCTTCATATTCTCCTGCTGACTAATTTGGTTAGTTCTATCTCTTGGTAAGGCTGGTGGATGTGGATATTTATTTTCAACAGTAAAACAGTTGGTACAAAATTTTTGCAGCTAAATCACACTGTCAAAAAGCCTATTGATTACTGGACACACTTTTTTTTTTTTTCTTTCTGGGACTAGAGGCAGCAGTGGAAGAGGCTCCACAGGATAAGTTGTCAAAGGAAACTACTCTCTTAAAAAATTGAGAAACAGGAGCTTGCTGGTCTCTAGTCCTGCCCATGACATGGGACTTTGCTCTGCACCTCTGGCTCTACACCTCTTTCAGTTCCGGACCAGCTCTGCACATCACACGTGGGCCCATCACAGCCTTCTCCATCATCCCTCCCCCAGTCTAGCTCTTCCTAGAAAGAACAGCTTATGCTACAATAAGACACTCTAATTATAAAAGTCAGACAGGGATGTGTGATACACAAATTCCCTGCTCCCAAACATGATTCCTTCCTTTCTCTTTTTGCCATATCTCCTTAGCAACACAATACTGCTTGGCACTGAAGCCTCTGAAGGAGAAAATGGGAAGGTAAGTACAATGAGAGAGAATATATTGCTCAGCCATCTTTCTTACCAGCTGTGGATTTTCCACTGTGGGATGTGTTCATTCCAGCTAAGTGCACTCTTAACTCGCTATCAACACGGAAACCATGTGCACATGTGCACACACACACAGAGGACTATGCACCCCAACAGTCTGGCACTAAGCTGCTGTCTCCTAAACGTACTTATGTAGAATAAGCAAGTGCCATTACCCTGTCAAACTCTTTCCCTTGAAGTGCTGAGAGCTTTCACTGTGTGAGGAACACCCCTAGCTTGTGTTTCTGAAGAGCAAAATTCCTGGGAAATGCTAATAACCAGCATAACCCTGGCATCTGAAAGGCACTAAGGACTTTCCTGTAGTGCTTTCCACACCACTTTAGCTGACTCTCCTTTCTCTCCTGCTGCCACAAAGCCACACACCATTTGCAGTACATATGATGTTACTCAAACCAGTGGTAGTTTGCCAGCTGTGACTAACAATGGGATCTGTGGCTGCATGGTGTTGGGATAGGGCTGGGACAGCAAGAGAAGAGAATCTCATCTTCTTATCTCTTTTGTTGTAAAATTGACTTATACACAGAGGGCATTAATGCTCCTTTGACATTGGTCAGAAGGTGAGAGACACAAGCACATCTAAAAACAGCCTTGGAAGGGAACTGCAGCCTGACTGTGTGAACAACATCCCCCTCTGCTATCCGAATCACTCCTTCCATGCTCTGTTTGCCAAGATACAGCCTTCAGCTCTGGGCAATAGGCATAGGATTTGTGCTACATCAGTGTTGTTAAAACAGCTCCAATCAGCTTAAAATCTAACAAGCCAGCATGTCTGAGAGAGTGGCCACAGCTCCTGTCAATAATGGTGAGCGCAATAAAGGGTAGCAGTTCAAATACAGAGAAACTGCTCTCCAGCTGGAACCCTGGCTCAGGAAGGCACATCTTTAAAAGTCTGCCTAAATAGCTAAAGGCAGTTTTAGACTCATGTTTCAAGGCTTGCTTTAGGTGACCTCTGCAATAGGTGGTAGCAAGAGAGGCCTGAGAAAGAGAAAAGAATGAAAAACAGTAGTATGGCAGAGTGGGGCAAAAGAACAGGCACTGTCACTCTGAAAGCTTACAACTATTAACTGGGGGAATAAGGACAAATCTGCCTCCTATCACCACACACAGATAGTATGGGCATAGAGTTTAACACTGCACAATCCCCAGCACTCTGAACTTTATTAATAATGTTTTTCCTTCATCTACAGATTCAGCAGAAGAGCAGAAAATGCATTAGATTATTACAGGAAAATATCTCTTGACTGCAATGACTGAGTTTGCTGCCAAAGAGAAAAGCTAGGTAGAAAGGGATAGTATGTAGAGGGAAAATAACGAACACTTAACAAAGGGCTGAAAGAAACCGAGGAATTGAAAATAGTGGCTGTATTTCTTTAGATCTCTGCTAAAAATATTGTTTGTCCTGACACAGAAACCCTGGGGCTGTGTGTATGTGTGTGTGTGTGTGTGGGGCCACTTGGAGGAAAGAAAAGAGAAAGGCAATGCCTTACATTTAAAACAGAGAACATAATTGTTCTCATTCACAGAAGTGCTTAAACAAAAGCAGAACTGCAGAGGTCCCTACTTGGCTTATCCTGTCCCTCATTCTGAGCAAACAAAAGATAATCCAAGGATAAAACAAAAGATAATCCAAGAGGAAGCCCTCCGTGGGGGAAGGGGGACGGGAAGAGGGGAGACAAGGGCAGAAGAGCACTTAAGGAGATGAAGCTCTTGGAAAGGCAGGATGTGAAAATGATCAAATTTCCTTCCCATAAAAGGATGGGGTCCCTTGTTTATGTCCCACACATCCTCTCACCACGCATATTCTCTCTTGGTCTGGAGTACCCAGAGGCTTCCTAGAGCCTTTATTGTATTACAAAACGTTTCCTTATCACAGTTGAGAACCTTAGTGCTGCATTAAAAAGATGGGTAATTTTCTTAAGCCTCTTTTAAAAATATATATAAATAGGATTAGATGGATAACATGTTCAGATGCAAGCACATTATTTGATTACTCAGTAGTGGATCCAGGTTTCACCCAGGGCACTGCCAATCTTCAGCAGGGGGGGTGAATGGGGGAGAAGTGCTTATTGTTCGATCCTGTCAGTGCTGTCAAGAGTCATTACAGAGGTAATTGCTTTTGCTCCACCCTGATTTCTTATCAGTTGGGGTTGGGGATGCGGAGAAGGGTGTTCTTTTGGTTTTGTTTCTAAATTCAAAGAACGTAGCTTTCAAAAACACTCAGCACCAAGCAAGGATGACCAGATTTTTCAGAGAAGCTCAGTATTTACTGAAGCAGGTAAAGCAGCGAGGAGTGTAAAAACGAACGGCGGCGAAGCGGCCGTAAGGGCGGCTCTCCCTCTCTCACACTTTTCTATCTGCGCCCGCGCGGAATGAAGGTGCACAGTGTTTCCCACTTCAAACAGATAGCAAGGGTGAGGTTTAAAATTGTAGGAAAAGATTCACTAATTAGCAGGAATGTGCAAAGATCACTGATCTTACACAAAACAACCCCCTGAACTTGAACGGTAAGATGTGTCTAAATCACTCTTGGGCTTTTGAAAATGGTGCCCTTTGTTGTCTTTTCTTTAGGAGCGCTGGACTCAGTGCTAAGAGAAGACAATGACCATACAGAAATTAAATGCATTTTCCCTAGAGGTTTCCCATAGATTTGGGCCACTTGTGGCACAACAGCCACACACACTCCCCATCCCTCCTGCCATACACCCCTGTTTTTGTGAGGCCCACCCTGCCAAAATGCAGGTAGCCAGCAGTGGTTCTTGGGACAGTCCTTGAAGTAGAGCAAATAGAGGGAGCTCTGCCTTTGTGAGCACAGCAGGCTTACAGGATCAGGAGACAGAAAGCTGGGGAGATGCTTTGTGGAGAGGTCCATCACTGAAATGGTCTAAGGCCCTCTGGATGTCTTCTCTGCTTTAAGAGTATTAACAAGAGCTGCCCTATGAACTGAATCCTGTGCCCACAACAGACACCAGCAGCAGGGTTCAGTCCGACCTACACCTGGTCCCACATTTTTCTCTGTGCTGTGGGATGGAAACAGCTTAGACTGCTTAGGAAGTATTCCCCATCTGCCAGCCTGCCTGGCCACCGAGGCAGAGAGGACAGGGGCCAAGCAGAGGGTCCCTCCATGGTACAGGGATCAAGGCAGTGGGACAGAAGGGGCCTCTCTGCTGGGAGCCAGGTCTCTTGTCTCTGGGAGCTGGTGGCTCCATGCCAGTCACAAAAGTCCACGTTTCTTGAACACCATGTTAGGTGCTGCATTACCTGTCACAATGGTTGCATTTAAAGGGCTTTGCACCCGTGTGCTTTCTGTAATGCCTCGTGAGCTCGTCACTCCGTGCAAAACGCCACTCGCACCCTTCCCACGAGCACTTGTAAGGCTTCTCACCTGCAGAGGGGAGGAGAGAACAGTCAGCGTGGCACAGCATTACTGAGCACTCACCTTGAAAGCCCTGTGTCCTCCCACCCTGCCTCTAACCCATTCGAGCAGGTTTGCCCATCACACAATTCATGGTCAGTGTGGGATGGAAATAACTTAGGGCTTATGATGTATTGTACTGAGGACAGCTCCAGTCCAGATTTTACCAGTGCTTAAATTCTTGCACAATCTTACCTCCTGTTTCTAACAAAACCAGCCAATTGGCCTTTGGAGAAGCCCAAGAACGTCCTCAAATGCCTAAGCAGCTGTGTGGCTGAAGCTTGATTTTCAAACAGCTTTTGAGCTCACTCTAACCTTGCCACATGTATTACTGTGGTACCTGATTGTACTAACAGCTGAACACTGTACAGGACTGCACCATTCCCGAGAGACTACTACTGCATCACACGCTTTACCCTGATTCTATTTACCCTTTGTATGGCCAGACTCACATCTGTTCCCCTCAAGCATTCATGCCTGCTGCCCCCAAGGACTGCACATTTTTTACTTCCTTCTGACAACAAAATCTACTCCTAGGACCAAGAAATTATGCGTCAGGTTGCAGAATGTGAGAGGATACATTTTTAGTTCTTTGAATCAGCTGGTCCTTCAGGCTTCTTGCACTACACCTTTATCAGCTGTTACTCTGCCCCAAAATACTAACAATACCACTGAAGGCAGTGAAATGGTGCAGTGGTAAGACAGGAGAGATTCTAGTCTGCTGATAGGAGTTGGACTCAATGATCCTTGTGGGTCCCTCCCAACTCAGGCTATTCTATGATTCTATGTTCATATCTAGCTATCTTCTAATGCACATCAGTCTCTGCAGATCAAAGTCTGCCAGGGTGTAACATCTGTGGAGTCATTAACATCTTTCTACACCACCTAATTCCAAGGTCTCATGACTCCCTTTTCCTTATTCAGAGCACATGCATTGGTGCACATTCAAATTTAACATCTCCCCCCCAACAACAAATGCTCCAATGCATCTCCTCCTATATAAAACTCCATGTCACTCTTCCCCATGCACTCAGTTGAGATAAAATGCAGACAAGAAATCACTTTCACTACCAAGCTTCTAAGTGGATTATTACTTATGCACTCAGTCTTAAAATTGCTAAGAAGGTAAACTTAAAAAGCCCACCATGGGCCACACCGAGGTTGCAATCTGTATGACCCCTCTAGGCCAGTCACCCAAAACAATCACTTGACCACAGCAGACAATGCAGAGACAGATTGCTACATTTAGTGTGTCTATTCAGCAAGTAGAAGAGTGAGATCTGATTATGGGAGACCTATGTATATCATGATGATGATCTGGAGAGGCAAAAAGAGCAAGAAAAGTGAAAAGGGAAAGAGAATTGCAGCAAAATACATGAAAAAACGCTGTTCTCTGGTCTGTGAGTTTCTGCAGAATTTCTTGTTGCACAGGCAGCTCTGCTGCACAGTGGTCATCAGCCCCAGACAGAACAGCAGAATGGGCTGAGACCTTAACTGCAGTTGAGCCATTTTATTGGCCTCTGAGAAGTTTCTTTGGCTCAGTAGCTCAATTAAAGGATTCATTGGGATGAAGTTGTGAAGAGGGGGCAGTAGCTAGCAAGACTACACCAAAATATCCATTTATCCCACAATTCCTGAATGAAGAAAGGCCAGCCTGGATGTCCCTGTTGTGAGTCACAGTCCCCCATGGGAAAATGCCCAACAGGACAATGGACTGAGCCAACAATTAACACTACCCCAGTTAGAAGGTGCCTGCTTGGTCATCTCTGCAGACTTGCCTCTTGTTCTTTTATTCTTTGAATAGCATTTCTTCACGAAAATAAAAAGTTAGAATCTTCTTGATAGTGAGCAAGGTGCTGGTGTCTTGTTTCTAGGCTGGTTACTCGACTGTACCTCAAACACTGCCACCAGTGTTGGCCCCAAGCACTGGAGCAGCAGTTGCAGGAGTTGCCCCCCTAGCCCTCTGCACCCTACCTGGCAAACAGCATCTGCTCTCTTCAGAAAAAAAGGATTTCCCAAGCCTGGTCCTGTGCCTGTGATGGCGCACCAGTTTTGTCTGAACAGTTCATGCATTATTTTAAAAAGTTGTCAGTAAACAAGCCTCGATGATAATGCAGTTCCTTGGTTCTCTGACGCTCTCTAGTGCCTACCTTAGAGTGGAGACAGCAAGGCAGAGAAACTGCCTTGCAGCACGTTTGCCACACACGCTGCAAAGCAAACGCAGAAGACAACTGCTCAGCCAAATCTGGCAGGTACAGCCAGTCTGAAGGATACAGTCATCTACAGAGCAGAAGGGTGAAGGAAAAGCATCCTGAGCTTTCTGTGAAACTATATAGGCTACTAGGATTGAAGTGGAGTTTGGCTTGTGAAAATTTGTCATGAGCTTTGAAAATATACAGTGCTATATAATATATATATTTTTGTGTGTGTGTGTGTGTGTGTTACGAGAGACAGAAAAGCAGAGCACGACTACTGGTAAACCCACAGAATGCCACATATCTCTGTTACTTGCTGCAGGGGCTCCTCTCCCAAGTGTTCCAACTCTGGCCTTGCACAGCCCTGAGCTGAGTTTTGTTTTCAGATACTCTTCCTTTGTAACCCAAGCCCTGTTCCACAAAATGTCAGACAGTACCTCTGAGTGCTCCAGACTGCATGCTGGCATACCGTGCTCCCAGTGCTCAAGGTAAATGCAAAGGAGCACGGTGACCTTTAAAGCCATGTCAGACGGCTCCTTGACTCAGAGACCTCAAAGAGGATAGATTTCCTGCCCTCCTGCAGCTACCCAAAAACACAGGAGGGAAGGAGGAGAGAGACTTGCCTGTCTCTGCATGTGAAGACTAAGAACAAACTGCTCCTTTAATGGATGCTTTCACCTTACACGAAGATGAAATGGAAGTGTCTCTTGCCAAGGTGCACATATGTAGAAAGCACAGGAAGGAAGAAGGGGGGAGGGTCCTCCTACCTCACTACTGGCAGTAGCAGGGAGAAAAAATGGGAAGGATCCTTTCCATGTGTTAGGCTGCTCTTCTCTTGTTCAGAGGATTAGTGAGACTAAAAAGATATATGATGAAATCTTCCTCTGCTGAAGGCAATGGCAAAACTCCTACTCACTTCTACAGGGCCAGGATCTCCCCCTTTTTAAGAAATTAATTACGAGTTTCAAAATCCAATTAAAAATAGGAACATCACGGAGCTGTGCCACACTGACTTTTTCTCATATTAAAAACCACACTTAAAACTTGTGCCTGCAAGCCAGTCCCAGAAAGGAGGCTCTACTCCTTTAGTCACCTTTATTCAACACAAGGATCTGTGCAGTCCTTAAACAAATCCATAAAGCCACATTTATACAGACACACTCAGTGGAGGAGACAGTCATCATCCAAAAAGAAGCCAATACCTAGGAACGTGTTAAATACTCAGTTCTTTCAGTTCAGAACTTACTACATACCATGGGGCTGGTTCAGATTCCACACATCCAGAAATGCACCTGTGAAGGGCGGGCAGCCAGCAGTGCAGATAAATTCAAGCAGTGAATTATGCAATTTTCCTAGAGGAGTACTTGTGTTAAAAAAATGTATAATTTGCTTATGGAAAATCTATAACCAACACAGAATACCAGTTTTCAGCTGTTTCTGCTTTTCCCCCTGGGAGTCAGAGACACTACCTAGTGATTCGAAGCCTACTGACTTGTAGTTTCTGTGGGCAGCACGTGCATCAGAGAGCAGTGCAGCACAGGGAAGGAGAGCTGCAGTGAGACAACGGGTGCACAGGACCCAACATCCACACTGTGTGCATTTGAAGGGTGTTATTTCTGGCTGGCCACAGCCTGGTCCTGTGGTCTGAGCCGGGCTGTAGGTGAAGCATACCAGCTGTGCATTTGTACAGCACCTTCTGGGACAGGCCATCCAAAACCATGTCTGCACTCCTGCCAGGCTGAACCAAAGCACAGTGAATGGGAGCAACCAAAGCCTCATCTCAAAAGAAGTCACTTGATCACCAGGAAACACTCGCATCAGACACATCCTGAGTTGCCTGGTGAGGATCCTGGAGAAGCAGCCTGCACACGCCTGCTTGTGCATGCACAGAGCCGTGTGCTGAAACCTACTGGTCTAGAAGGGTCGTAATATCAAAACACGGCTACAGAAATACTATCAGCCCTTCAGATACACTTTAGGGTTTCAGTCCATCCTAACTGCACACTTCTGTGAAGTAGCCTCTCTTCACTGTGGCTGTGTCCTGTGGTCCATACCTCATTTTAACCTTTTCGTGTTCCTGGAGCACATTTTATACCTGAGACTGGGATGTTTGGAGAGTAGGCTCTCTGTTCCACTTCTGTTTATGGCACCTCACACAACTGAGCTCTTCTTCTAAAACTACCCCCAAAGCACATTTCAGTAAACTCTGGTCCCCCATCCTCTATTTCATCCAGCCTGGACCAATCTGGTAACTGGAGGACAAGGACCTTTGAAAAATTATGGGAAATGCGCAATAGTGAAGGCTAAAATTATGAGTCATAACAAAAAATCCATCAGACTTTGGCAGCCCTGAAATCGGGTCACTATTCCTTTTGTGACTAAGATGAATGCAAGACTAAATATTAGGCATCTAGTTACAAAAATAAACAAATGATTGGTACAGCTTTCTCTTGAAAGCCAAAAATTTATCATTTGAAAGTATGAAAAAGTCAAGCACACAATCCCATTTACACTCCTATGGCAAACACACACTGGGTTTCCAGCAAAACATGATGGATAGAGCTGGGCTGGTTCTGTAATGACCACCACACTGGTCCTTGGAACTTCTCCCTCCATCTTCCAGCCTCGGGCAGTCTTGGTGAGTTTCATTCATGCAGCTTTAGACATTGAAAGCCATCATCTGACATTGCCACCTTTGGTTCAAGTTAATGGGGAGGCAAAGGCATGGCTGGACTGTGACACATCAGACCCAGGCAGACTGGAATTGGAGGTGAATTTCTCTACTTTGATGGTGCAGGGGGCCAGGCAAGCAGCTCAGCTGCAGGCACCTCTATCTTTGCTCTCCAGGCACAAACCAGAGAACATCAGGTTTTCGCTCCAACACATATTTAAATTGTAAGCTCTGTACAAACCTTCACAACATATATTTCCTCACAAAACACAGCAATGGGGATGTTGCCTCTTCTCAAGATCCAGAGACCCCCTGTCTTTGCCACCTATGTCCCACAGGCACCCTCTAGGTCCCAGACATATTTCTCTTGTCCAAGCAGTAAGGCAGTGTTTGCTAAGACATCTCACAGAGGCTGTTTCAGCAGAGAGTGATTAGTAGAAACATCAGGTTACAGGACACAGAGGTACCTAGCCAAGATCAGCTGAGGGCATGATCACAAAACTACAGCATACAGTGGCATGTTGTACTTCTTATAGCTGCATTATTTATTGCCAGTCCCAAGGGTTAAAAAGTCACGAGTCCACTCTTCCACAGAAATAATGAGATTTTAAAGAAGAAAACAACAATATTCAGACATCATTTGCCTTTTGCTTTGTAGATAACCTAGGGCCATGATTTTAAACTTCTCTTTGCAGCCCTGCAGGCTAGGAACATTTATTTTGAAATATGGAGGAAGAAATTTGCTCTCTATTCCCTGAATTTCAACAGCAGGGACTTTAGGAAGAAAACCATCCAGATTTTGGGATGTGCACAATAAGGTCACAGAGTTCCAACGCTATGGGGTGAAACCCTGGCTCCATCCAAGTCATTGAAAAAATGTTCATTAGGCTCAAGTTTCACCCTGTATCTTTACAGAATTGAAAGCAAACAAAGATATTATGATTATCCATCCATATCTATTTCCTTATCCCTCCCCGGCACTCTCCTGCAGGACACTTAGTAAAACAATCAAGTAGTTTAAGCCCCTAGCCCTGGAGTGAACTTCAGAGGAGAACCACAGTCAAAATCCTTACTGATACTTCTCTGTGCTAAAATGTGGTAGTGTCACGGGACTCCTTTAGTCCCTTGACACTCCTTTTTGATTTAGCCAAAGATGTTTAAAGAAACTGAAGGGAAACCCCCAAATTCTGCCTGTATGCATATTTTGAAGGCCAGTCAAAGAATATATTCATTGCACTGTTCCTTGTTACTACATAGTTCCTTGGTACTACATAGCTACACAAAGTTGCATGCAGAAGTATGTTTAAGAAAACAACAGAAAAAAATCAGCATGTGTTCTAATCCACTGTGAATTTTTTATGTATAGTTTCAGAATAAAAAAAAAAAAAGTTTCCTGAAAGAAACACAAATATTTCCTTCATTTTTAAAATCTGTAATTTAAAAAACATTTAAAATGAAACTAGTTCTAAAAGTCTTCAGGTCTAAAAATATGTATTGAAAGACAGCTTCAGCTGCACTTGTTTCAAGACTATTCCCAGAGAATTAGACAAACTAAAATTACAACTGAAAAAAGGAATTAAATACAAGATTTCTCGCTCGTATTTTTCCTATAAGGAAGCTCTGGGGGTCTGAGCTTTGTGAAGAAATGTGTGAAGAATCAAGTAGTGCCACTGGCTTTTTAAGAGTGTTTTAATAACTTTCCTTGCTACCTTAAGAGCGTTTTAATAGGTTTTCCTGCTACCCTTCCTGAGAAATCCTTTTGGGACCTACTGTTCCTGGGCTGGTGAGTGGGACAGTGCCATGGCAGGAGCAGCAGTGTCACTGCAGGATGAACCCAGGCATCCTTCAGAGGCCAGTGCCCATGGGGATGGGGATGCTGCTGCTGCAGACACAAGTCACTCAGAGGTGCCAGAAGCTGGTGTGGTTTTGGGGGAGAAGCAGCCCCCTGGAGCACCTCACAGAGAAATGCCAGGCAGGCATTCCTAGTTGCTCTGCAGTTTATTATGAAAGTCAGCCTCAGCACAATGAGACACCTAACGTGGAACATCACATTACCAATATTTTATATTTATGTAGCACTCTTCATCTCCAAGGGTCCCTGAGAGCTTTACAAGCTACATACATGGCATACCAATGAAGCCAAGCCGTAATTCTTTTAATTAGCTGAACATCAGCACACAGCACATGGCACAACAGAAAATGTTACTGGTCACTCCTCTCTTCCTGTGTAAAGGGCTACATGAGATTTAATAGAAACATGTCTCAGAAGGACATTTGGATTTGAGGAGCCCTGAAATTAAATCTAACCAGACAGGTCTCTTTAACACCAGTGCCTGTCCTGCCTCATTACGTATACACACTTTGTCACATATGAGACACAGAAAAGGAGTTGCCCGAACCTGCTCCTTGTTAAATATCCCCACTTTCACACCAGATTCAGCACATTACCATCACATGGCTCAGGCAGCTGCTCTGCTGCTGAGGTTACAGAAAAGCTAGAGAGCAGCTGCAGTCCAGCGCACAACATCACCCTCTTTTTAAGATTAATAAGTTCATTTCTTTGGCAAAAAGGAAGAGCAGGCTATTTAATACGCACATCCTCTGGAGATCAATGCTAATATCTAAGCGTACGTGCGTACAACCCATCAACCAGTAAAACTAATTACAAAAATCAATTTCAGATACTTTTCTGAGCCTTTCATTCCTCAATATACTCCTAATTGATTTTTGTTGGAGAATAGAAAGCCTAATTAATATTTTTATTATTAAAAAGGAATGCAAAGGAGGGGGCAACAGTCAGTGCTTAACTGGCCCACCAATGTTTTCTACCCAAAAAAAAGAGAAAAAAAATTTTTTTAATTGGCATTTTATTCACAGTTTTGCCACCTGCTGGAAAAATGGAAAAGACTTTGAAAGGGTAACAAAGCACAAGAGAAAAGCTGGCAGAAGACAGTATGGGGCAGAAGAGGAATGTGGCAGGATTGTGAAATACACAATGTGAGAAGGTTGTACATATTTTTAGAAGGGCAGGGATGATCAAGTGTAAAAGCAGTACATTTCCATGAATGATGTACAGCTCCTTTCATCCAAAAAGGTCAGCAGTGCCCTTATAGAGAGGTGACTCTGATCATATCTATATTAGAGATGGGGGAAAAGAGGTTAAGAAGCAGACCCAATGTCCAATCAGTCTTTCTACAAACTTCAAAGCTCTGGATTAGTTCCTAAGGGCCTTGCCAAGGCTTGTCTACCAAGCCAGCAGCAGTATTCAGCATGTAGCCATTCAGGACACAAAAAGAAACCAATTTTTGCAGCATTATGTCTTATGCACACACAAGCACCTAACACACATCCACAAAGCCCACTTGCCTAGCTAAAAAGCAGAAAAAAGCAAAGCATGTAACAACATTCAAAGAAATGGAAATGTTCCATTTTCTACTCAAGAGGCTGCATTTAACAAGTGCACATTGCCATCCATGCTGAGCCCTGGAGGAGGGGAGGAATGCCTGGCTTTATCTCTCTGGGTCTGTGCAAGACTCCCATTGAGAGTGATAAAGCCTTTGCAATGTGCTCCCCGTTCAAACCCTTCTCCACAGCTCCTCTCTGAAGGAAGCTCCTGGATGGTGGGGAGCAGGGCTGGGGGACAGATGCTGGCACCAACCTGAGCACACAACCCCAGCTTCTGCCCCATTAATTGCCAGCACGTCCTCCCCCAGGCAGGGCCCTGGGGACAGCAGCAGAGCAGTAGGGACAGGCGAGCACCCGGCAGCAACACCAGCAGCAAAGCTACCCAATTAAGCCTCCAGAATAAGTGAGTGTGGAGGGGGGAGGAAAATGAAGGGGAAAAAAAGGAAGAAAAAAGAAGAGAGGGAAGGGAAGGGAAGGGAAGGGGAGGGAAGGGAAGGGAAGGGGAAAGAGAAAAGATGGAGTTGCTTGGCAACGGGCGGGCAGAAGCAGCTGTGCAGCAGGTCGGGCTGGTACCCAGGCGGCGGGGCCGGCCCATTAGCACCCCGCATCTCATGCATTTCGTGCCGGGGTCTCCTAGTAACAGCCTGTGCACGCCGGGCTGTTGCTTCCCCTCCTCTCCTCCTGTTTCTCCCGATCACGCGAGGCATCGCTGTTTGCCCTAATTACACATTCTCTGCTGCTTCAAGCTGCCATTACTTCGGTCCCCAGAGGAGCAGCAAGAAATTTTAAAAAATATCCTCTAATAAGGGCTTCTAGTTTCAGATTCTGTGGAGCTCTGCAAGCTCAAAGACGCAAAGTAAGGTAGCAGTGGCAGAAGGAACAGATGAAAAAGGAAAAAATTCAGCAGCTCACTGGGTCAGATTTCCAGCACCCTGAAACATGTTCTCGTCCCTTTATTTTTTGTAAGGTATCTTAGAGGGTGGACAATGAGACAGCCTTTAAGGGACATGGTGTATATTTACATAATCCAGAGCAGTGTATCAAAGATGTCCTCCTTGGAAACCTACGTTTTAGCTTGAGTTTCTGAGAAATTCCAGACTATACATAAAGGCAAATAGGCCAGGAAAAATACGAGACACATGTATCACAGACTGTGTTCAGAAATGACAAAAAAAATTAAGAGGAACAGACTCCCCTTTTCCAGATGCTAACATTTCAAATGGTTTTGCTCCATATTTTTGCTAATGAATATGGGGTTTGCTTATTCAAGGTATTGCACTGCTGATGTTTTTCAGCATTTACCATCTTCTCCCTTTAGCCAATAGAAAATCAGAGAAAAGATGACCAAAAAAATGATGCAGACTGGCAGAGACAGCACAGGAATAAAACACGAGGGGAAAAGAACATACATTCCTTTTGATTTCCCATTTTTGTCAACAACAAAAATAGAAAAAGATCCAGGATCTCAATCATTCAGATACTGAATTTGATTTGGGGGTAGATGCAAAAAGGAAATCATGTGCTTGGGTTTAAAGAATACAATGGCAAGTTCTCCCAGTAAAGGCTGCCCTGGTGCCAAGGCAGAGCTACCTACATGGTGGCAGGCACGTGATGCCTGAAGGAGATCCCATCCTTCCTGGTGCTTTCTCTGTCCTTGGGCTGAGCTGGCAGGCTGCACCCAGCAGCACGCGAGCTCCTCGCTGCTCCACACTGAGCAGGGCTCAGTAAAAAGGTCTTGCCAATGCTGGGCAACCCTTGGTGAACCAAGCAGACTAATCTCAAGAGCACAAGGCAGTGAGTAAAGATAATTAATTTTACCAGCTAGGAAGCTTCCCCATCTGGATTTCGGAAAAGGCACAAATGATTACCTGTCCTTAGCTCTAAGGGGGGTACATGCAACCAGCTGGAAACCACCAAGGTCATTCATGCTGCCAGGTGAGTGTATTATGACATTCCATTGCTGGGTGACACTGTGTCTTCAGGAAGAAAAATTTAAACCATAAAGAGGTTTTCTGTATGAAACGTGTTTACTAACACACATTCAAAGCCAAACAAAACCCAAGAAAAAATCACCTTTGGCATTCTATGGGTCTCGCAAAGAATTAATTATAAAATATCACTCATATGAAGTCAGTTTACAACAGATCATAGCTTAATTCATTCAAGTTAATTTTTACCCAGATATTCACTGATAGAAGTCATCTATTATTTTCAACTACACAGGCCAAGTGTTTAGCTAAACTTGTTACACTGTGCACAGCTCTCTTCTCCCTGCCTCTCTCCAAAACACATGCTCCAGTTTCTAAAATAACAAACAACAACCACACTGGAAAAAACCCCAAATGTGGAAAATTTCACTCTGAAGAAGGAAAGGCTTTGCAAACTTTACAGGTGACCAACAAGATGTACAAATGGAAGTTTATAGTAGCTAATCTATTAAGACCTCTCTGTGCGTGGTGAGAGTCCAGATGTACAGGAGCAAGGAATAAATCCCCACTAAGCCTCTGAATGTGCACTGCCCTACAGTTGAGTACACCTTTCTTTCAGAACTCAGCTGGGCATCAGCTTTTATCTTGAAACTCATGTTTGTCATCATTAGTTTGGCTAGCATGCCTGCAAATGTTTTTTCAGCATTCAGTTTTTGTAGCCACAATTTTCAGTCCTGAGTTTTGAAAGCCAGACATCTTCAGGAATAAATCTATCTAACACAACAATTGTGTAACAAATGGGATTGCAAACTGGCCTGCAGTGTTTTAAAGACTTTGATTCTTATTAAGCCTTCTTAAAATGTCTAAAGCTGACTAGTGGAAAGGTTTTGGTTGTGCAGTCATTGTCCTGAAACAGGTGCCTTCACCCAGTGTGCAAGAAGTTGGTCCACACACAAAGTTGAGGTATTTGTTTACAGTTCTGTGCAGAAAGGGGTGCTGGGTGGCAAATCCACAAAGGCGAATGTAGATGCATTACCTATTGTTTTAGTGAGAATCTGAATCACTGCATGTGCTATGAAGGGAGTAAGCCCCTTTGAAGTTTTATATGGTAGACATTGACATTGTGGTGATAAAAGGTGATTAAACACATGTGAAAGGTAATGGTATGTTGAGAATGATCTGTTATTTGTCTTACAGGTCAGTTTGTCCAAGCCCCTGCTCAAGAGGGGTTAAGATGTTTTGTCAAAATGCATGAAGTTTTGGCTTTCCTCTTAATAAGGGTTGCCACTTTGCCCTCAAGAGGATTTTGTGTGAAACACACCATGCCTGCCCAGCTGGGGCACAGCACTGAATGCAGCTTGGATGGAGTCTGGGCACAGCTCACAGTGCAAAGCCTGTGGGACACTGTGCCACTCCACTGCTGGGCTCAGTGCCTGCCAGCAGGCATAGCAGTGGGAGCAGCAGGCTTCACAATCCACCTACCCAAGTCCATCCCAGCTCCATTTTGGCTTTCATTGCGTGCTGGCCAGGCAGAAAGCACCTTGTGATGTCACAGAGAGCCCTGTGCGACAGCAGCCCACGATGTCACATTGCCAGCACACGTGCAAGCCCACAGAGACTGGGCAGCTCCTCAGCCCGGAACACCACAGCCTGAACGCCGAGCAACATGGCAGGCCGAGGCAGCCCACGCGTCAAGATGTCATCCTTGCAAAAGACTGGAATGAGGCTCCTCCTGGCGGTCTTCCTGACCATGGTGCTCCACAGGCTGTCTCTGTCCTTCATTGCTGTCACATACATGGCCGAAGAACGAACCAGCAGCCGCGACCCTTGCAATCCCGAGGACTGGGTCAGGTTCAGGATGGACACCATTCTCGAGGGTCCAAACAAACCACCTGCTGTCTCCAAGGGCACGACTGCTGAAAGGACCAGCACCACCAGCCTCTGCAATTCCCAGGACTGGGCCAGGGAGAAGATGGACATCGCTTCTGAGTGACTGAAGCAATTGCCCATTACCTCAGAGAGTGCAGCCTCTAACCTGCCCTACCCTTTGTCCAGTTTTGGAACTAAATTACCCCTTGACATGACCTGGTTGCTCTGTATAGCTTGGCAAACTGTGGGGCTGCTCAGCATGGCTTATATTGCCTTCTGCATCTGGAGAAATGTGAAGAAACCTCAGGGACAGGGAAGGTGATGGATGTCCTCATCTTCAGTAGAGACAGACTGCTTGGAAAAGAGCACCTTCAGTGTAGGTATATGGGACTGTGTCCACACAGGGTGTGAAAGACAGGCTCTGGATTAGGAGAGATCCATCCTGGCTGCTGGTTACCTTCCCAGATATGACCCAGACTCAAACACCCACACTGTGCTTAGGAAAAACCTCTAACCAAGCACCTGCTTTTAAGATGAGAGGCAGCACACTTGGCTTTTCCTGCCTGGGGCACTTCAGGTCTCCCAGTCATGCCCACCTCAGCCTAAAACAACATTTCTGAGCACACATCTCCAATTCATCCCTGGTGTGACCTCGAATACTTTGGAAATAACAGTGCTTTTGGACAAATGGACAAGAAAATCATAGCTTGTCATTGTTAACTTGACAATTCTATCCAGTGTGGGACAGCAGCAACACAAAGGGAAATTGGCAGAAGACAAATTGGTGGGATGGATGGGCATAAAGAAAACACCAAATTACAAACTCAAGAAGGCTCCTCTGTGCTTTACCAAGGAAGACTGCCACAACACTTGGAGGCACCTGCACTTGCCCTCCTGCAGCTTCTCAACAGACAGCAAACATCAATTTCTAGGTCTAACTTGAGCCAGAAATCTTCTCACATGGCAAACAAACAAATAACACCTACTTACATTTTCAAACCCAAACAGTAAGACTGTCCTGTGCTATTGATTTGGCAAATGATGGAGCAGAAACACAGGACTGAGAATTCGGGTATTGACAACTAAGCTATGGATGAACATCACTGGTGTTTTAAATGGCAAAGGCTGCTTTTGGCAGGAGCCATCCTCCTGCTGCCTGGGTGGTTCTCAAAGATCATTTCCTAAGTCTAAGCTCTTGCTGTAATAATGAAGTGAGGCTCTGACCCTCCACAATGAAATCACTACACTCCCCTCCAAACTTGCCAAATGGCTAAAAGGCTTCGAGATCAGAAAGTCTTAAGGAGCTCAGGATCAGTCTGGGCTTATCTTAATCAGCTTCGATAAAGACTTGCTATTTTTTTACACAAAAAACTTTTTAAAAGTCCAACATCACAACAAAAACACAGCTTTCCAAATTCGCTAAGCAACTCTACTTCCCAGAAAATCCAGCCCTGAATGAAGGTCTTTCACATACCCTTCCTTCCTCAATTCCCTGGCTCTCATTTCCAGCAGTGTATTCACCTGTTGCTTCAGCTGCTACCATTGGAGTTTAAGGATCCTCCACGTCCCTCCATGTCCCCTTGGCAGGTTTCAGCCCTGCACACAGAGCTGTGGACTTGCCACAAAGCTATGGGTCTCTGTACAACAAAACATCTTGGGCTTTGGCTTTAATTTCTCCTATGCCACCAATATTGTTCTCCCAAATGCTTTTCCCTTAGTCATTATTCAAAGTCTTGCATCCTGCAAAATTGGTGCTGTGCTTGGGTACTTGCTTTTTCCTTCTCTTCACTGGCTTTCTGTTCACAGGTGTTACCACACTAACACAATACAGCTTCCCATTCACGTGCTATCACTGACACAGTGTCTTTATTTTCTCTATTATTCCTTCACTTTGTATCAATCTTCTTTATCTATCATCCAGCCTACTCTCCTCAACTTTGTCCCCTCCAATAATTTCCAGATCCCAGATATTTCCTCTTTTATCTCCAACACTTGGGCAAAGTTCTTCTCTATTGTTTTATGTGCCATCTCAAAAACCTTCTGTTGGTTAACGCTCTTTCTAATCTCTTGTGTGCCTCATCTTTTTCTTGCAAATGTAGTAATTTGTTTTCCTTCAGGGTGGATTTGTTTGTTTTAGTTACTTTCACCCAGCATTTTGGATCAAAGAACTATATAATTTAAAATAAGAGTCCTGACAATGTCAAACAAACCCCACTAATGTAAACCCCACTAGATGTAAATAACATCTATTTACATGGGTATTTCCCACTTGTTTAGCCCTTAGAAACCTAAATATAGATGTGAGGTGCCCAACTGTTGTTTCTCAGAATTGAGCTTCGGTTGTATCAAATCCTGGTTTTGGATGGATAAAGAAAAAAAGAAAAAAGCAAACCTTCTGACACTCATAAAACGGAAATCCTAGCAGAACCCCATAAGGGTAATTTTTTAATCACTTTTCCAATCCTAAGGATTTCCTGGTCAGTTTTTATGTGATGCATCATCTCCAGTACAAAAGTATCCACGCCATCTTACACCTTCCCCTGCACATTACTGCAAGGAAGCCTGATAGGAATGGTTTTGTCAGGAGATAGAAATCTCCAGCAGTCTCTGATCTGGGACACACAGTCACATCCCATGACTAATCTTTCCATAGGTCACAGGCCAGCTCACCCTTAGACTTATTTGCATTCAGACACTCTCCAGTAATATCCTGTTTTCTAATTTAGGAAGTACTGATGATTATACATGGGGTTTGGCTCATTTGAATTCCTTCCCTCTCCACTCTCCATTACATTGATAATTCATCTCCATGCATGTGTGAAGGCAGGAAAAAAATTTTCCTCTCTTAAAAGAGAGAAAATGCCATTGTTTGCACTGCTGTTTCCTCCATGAATAACCGTGAGACAATGTGCTAGGGTTGAATTACTATGCCAGTCCTGGTTGCTCCTTCTTTAGATGTTTTTATCTCACCTCACACTGGCAGTGTGGTTTTTCCAAACCTACATCTCACCTCTTCCTCCTATTTACAGGCCCAGCTGCTATTTCTTCCCTGAGGGGCTTCTTTGCTGCACTCTGACAGTCAGTCCCACCACTGCTCTTAGCTCCTTTACACACCCTTAACTTTAGATGCCCCAGCTTGCTTTGAGTTTAGTAAAATATTTTCATTTCCCTTTCCATACAGACAATGTTTTTCCCTTTCCCTTCCAGATTAAATTCTCTCCCACACAGATGATTGTTTTTCCCTCTTCAAAGGTCATCCAGAAGTTGGTTTCATAACCAGTTCGACCACTGATGGGCCTTATAGTGCTGTCCTGATTCTCTTGCAGATGAGATGTGGGAGAGTAATGTGGAAGATGCACCTAGTGTAATGTGGGGTCTGATGGCCTCTTGGCTTCCCAGCAAAGTAAAACCCCAAGGAAGGATTGTTCCCAACCAAGCAAGCTGCTATCAGCCTGCATTGCCTGCAGCCCAGCCTGGCTCATCCCGCAGCAGCGAGGAACAGCAGCCAGCTCTGTCTGGTCAGCCTTACATACGAACGAAAGGAATGCAGCCTCCTTCCGCTGCCTTCCACCCCCCACCCGCTCCCTGGCCCATGGCTTCTTGTTTTCATGCACTGCAGAGAATCCCTTTGATCCAGCAAGTGGACTTTGCACGTGCAAGCTGAGTGACCAGCCCACGTCTGCCTGCCTGCCTGTGAACCCCACACTGGGAGCTCTTTGTCTGTCGGGGCACTCACACCCTTTTACAGAGCCCACACTGGCAGACTGCTCTCGCATGACACACTAACAAAGCACCAGCCAAAGGAAAATATCTCGCAATCACTTCAGACCCTCTGGCTCAGCCACTGACTAAGCCAAGTGGCTACTAGCCATTGGCACTGCTGGGTGCATTCGCAACCCACAGCACACTCAGTTCAGGCATGAAAAAAAACAAAGCACCCATGGAGAAAAGGGCTCCTCGTCCCATGCCCTGAAGGCTGCATGGGAAAGGAGACAGCCCTGACATGTATAATTCAGTCCCAAATTTCCATAGCTATTCGTCTCTGTCCCACTCTTACCAGAGGCTGGAGCTCCCTGTGGGGAACCCCACTGAAGAGGTCAGTGTGAACACATTTAATGTCTTGATTGTACCAGCTCTCATTTAAGGCATCCAATGGTCAGTGTGTTCTAAGGGAACAGAGCACATAAGCAGTATGAAGGGGTCTGAATGACTTTGTGCTCCAGACTCAAACGAGCTGTTTAGATAAGCCTGTCACACTCCTTCCCTCGATTTACTCAGATTGCTCCCAGGATGTAAATGTTCACAGGTATTTAGACGACCTGCTTTCCATAGACAAAAATGAGAGACAGGTTCCCTGCTCCCAGGTTCTGCACCAAAGATGTGTTTTAACAACAAGGCTGCATTCAGTCCTCATCACAAAGGGAAACCATGCTTTCTACAAAGCTGTGCACAGCTAGGACGTGGGCAGGGGCAGGGTGGTTTTACAGCTGCTAAGACAGGAGAGATCATCATTCCAGGTTTGTATTCCCTTTTGTTTTTTTGTCTTCCTGTTTTCCTAACAATCCATGCTATCTGCTCAGGACATGGTGAATGGAAACAGAAACACTACCATAATCAGGGGCTGTTTAAACCACTAATGGTTTAACTGGCAAGATCAGAGGAGTAGCTGATCCCACCAGGTAAGGTGCTGGGACTGGAAGCCCTGGGCTCTGCACCCAGGCAGCTGCAGTCTCATCATCTGATAAAGGTCCTCCCCATCTGCCAGCAAAGGCAGACGTGCCTTTCTCACCACGCCAAGCACTGCTGTGGATGGGCAGGCTCAGCACGTCATGGCACCACGTACAATCTGAGGCTATTCAACAGAAAGATCACAGGGCCAGTGAGAAACGTTTCTCATCACAGATTAATTGTAAAACATAAGATTTTACATGGCGATGTTAGAGGGAAAGGTTTTGACCTCAGAAAATTCAACCAGACCTGAAGCTGGGTTCAAAAGCATGCAAACTCTTACAAGATTTTGACACCTAAGGGTAAAGGTGTTGAGAGATGAGTAGTTTTCTTAATGCTCCTCATGACTCCTTGTCCATATCCCCATCTTCAAAAGTTCACCCTTTCCAGGCTATCATGTCATATCCCTGACTGACTTCAGGAAAAGCTGTGTAAGACCCATCACTTCCATCCTGAGGACAAACATGGGGGTCACACCTGAATAGACAAGACCACTGGGTCAACAGCTCTCACAGTCTTCATCTGTGCTTTCATGGAAGCTCCATCGTCTGCTGGAAGGCCTTGGCTGGGACATCCCACTGGCCAGCCCCAGCAGGGACAAGCCAGCCCCAGCAGGGACAAGCCCTCACATCAGCATTGGCGCTACAAGAAACCACCATTCTGACCATGTTGATGCTGATTTTAAAATGATTGTATGACTTCCACTGGCTTTCAAATCACTCAATCACAGGTGAGGTCACTCCTGGCAAGGTGGCTATCCCCAGTAAAAGCACTAGAAAGCCCATATAAAAAGATCAATGCCTTTTATGTCTTACTGTGATTTATACTTCAGACCATGTAACTTTTACAGTGCTGCCTAGTATGTGATGGATGCAGCTCTCTTAACAATCCACATATTTGTCTGATTTACTGCATTGGTCCAACATGTTATTTTCTACCTTGCAAGAACAACCTTGCTTCTAGGAATCTGACTGCATGATAAGATCGTGAACTAAATGTGCAGTTATCGTAAGAGACCACACATTTTACAGTAAAATTGAGAAAACTGATTATAGCAATCCCTCTGGAAACAAGAATAATCACATGATAAGACAGTGCTAATGGGAATTTATCATCTCCCATCACGTGTGAAGCTCAGAACAAAGCAGCAACGTGTGTGAACTGCATAGCTATTAATGCCAATGAATACCAGCTGAAAAGCTACTGGGGACTATGAAGAAATGAGAGGAGGGAACCTGAAAAACCAACCGAAGCCAATTCAGTATGCTTCAACCAGCTTACACACTCATATATATAGACATTTGTAAATGTTACCCAGAATAACAGCCTCACATCCATCCATACATCCTGTTCTCTCTCCACCTACACTATTTCATTCAAACTCCATGTCATTTTCTTATTTGTTCTCACCATATTTTAGCACTGGAAAAGTCCAAGATCATGAGTATCTGAAGGGTATGTGCCTCTGCATGCCTACACATCTGCATCTACACATGTTGCCCCATGCACAGATTATTCCTAAACAGCATATCTAAGATCTGAAACACGTTTCTCTTCCTCCCATACAAAAGGCACCAAATACCCACCCACGCTATGTTCTATTTGAAGAAAATAACACGACTAAATTTAACATTTTTAAAGTTGTCTTGGGGAAGTGAGTGGCAAAAACCCAAAGTGACATGCAAATAGTTTTAGCATGAATGATACATCTACATCCCTTAGGTATCCTAAAATTACTCTGCATCAAGCCCCATAAGACATATGAAACCCCAACAAGTTAATGGTAGGTGGTGAACTCCTCTGTTCTATTGAATAATGGGCATACTTGCTGGCCTACCATATTTTCCACTGCCCTGTTTCATAGACAGAAGCTTGGACGTTCAGAAGAGATTTTTTTTTCTTTTCTAAATGAGAATAAAAGGAGATGGTTACGGGTAGGTGGCAGGAGGACAAGATGAGAGAAGCATCCTACATAAGTACCTGTATGAGTCCTCTGGTGAGCCTTTAAGTGGGAGCTCTTTGTATAAACTTTCCGGCACCCATTAAATTGACAGCGATGAACCCTCTTCTTGTTTTCTGGGGATGCTTCTGTCCCTGTACCTCCTTGCTCACTGTCACTTTGCCCACTTTTTATTGTCCCCGCAGTCGCTGTTGCTACACCCACTTTCACAGAGCTGAGCGAAGTTTTCTTGGCTACTAATTTCAACGTCACTGTGCCATCCACCGCTGAGAGAGTCTGTGGGGTTTTTACAAGGTGGCGGCTGAGCTCCGGAGAGGAAGGGGGGGTTAATGAGGTTACTGCATTGAGCTGGGCCTGGTTGACGGCTGTGTAGCCTTCTGTGGAAGAGCTGGTGGACTGTGAGCTGAGGCACGTCTCAGACAGCAGTTTGTCACGGGAGAGGATAATGTCCATGTTGGCGCTTTTGTCACATGTACTCGTCTCCACTGGTAAAAGGATGGGCTCCAGCCGTCGTATATTGTCCTCTGCATCTGGGGCTGAGGAGGCATGAAGGAAGCAGTCCAAATCCTCACCAAAGGTCTCAGAGATCTTCCGCGGCTCTGTCTGAAGGTATCGCTCCAACTCCAGGCATGTCTGCAGAAGGGAAAGGGAGAGGGGAGGGAGACAAACCGCTGTTAAGAGAGAGATTACAGCATAGCTCCCACCAAGGGCAGGAGAACATGGTCCAGAGGTATTCCAAGACAGCACTCATGAACACCAACATCTCCTCAGATGGTCACACACTGGGAGACATGAAGATTTGGCACTTGTTTGAGGCTGCTCAGAGACAGTCTGGGAATACCAACATATGGTAGCAGGTATTATACTAGAAGTGAAGATACAACATATAGAAAGCATCTATTACATTTTCATTAAAGTCTGTACATTGTTCCATGGGTACCAGGGCATTCCCAACTTTAAGTATAATCTGTCCGACAGTCACTTCCATATGAAACTACCCTAATAGACTCATCATCTGGCCATGTATAAACAAAAAGTCACCTCTCCAAATAACTGCTTCCTCTTCCTTCACAAACATTAACTTTCTCTCCAAATTTAACTCAGTGTAGTTGGCCTGGGCCCAATCTGTTCCTAAAACAGCACAATTCTGAAGCGTGGCATTTTAAGATAGGAGGCAGAAAAGCTTCCAGTGAGACCACAGCTTGTCTAAAAGGCCTGAGAGAAGGAAAGGTGACAGAAAAGAAGGGGTCTACTGTCAGTTTTTTAGGGACTTTTGGTACATCTGGTCAAACGGAGCTTCCTGTCTACAGGACATCAGACTTGCACACGAATACACACACACCCCATATTAAATAGTAGGTGAAGTTGCAGTCAAAGAGGCTGCCACACAAAAATGTGTTCCTGCACCTCTGCAGCAGTGATCACCAGCACGAGAATGGGATGAGCCTCCTACGTGAATGTGCCTTATTATGAAGTACCCTGAGCTTGCCCCAATAAAGCCTCCAGGCACCAAAGCACTGCCCAGTGTTCTCCATAGCCTACATTATAAACTTTTATTGTTTGCAGAGAACCATTTGCTGTAGCTTCAGGAGCTTTTAATGGAGTTTATTAGCACTGTTTTTCATTTCTTGCAGCTTGAAAGGATAGCTGGCTTAATACCACCACTGTGATTTCACAGGACTCGGAGAAAGAGACATTCTAACTAATACATTTTAGAAACCTCTAAAAACTACTCCTCAGGGAACACTTCTAGCAATATTAAGAAAGGGGTTTTAGTCAAAAATTTTCAGTCTATGGGAGCTGGTGACCCAACTACATCTCATTCTGGAGAGTCCAGCATCTGATCAAGAAATAAAAGCTTCATATGACCAGAGGAGAGACAGAGACTTCTGCCTTCTGAGTACAAAGGTCCCCATCAACAGGAATCTAAGGAGGCCCCACTCAACAGCTCTCTAGGAACTGCCAGGTAATCTGAGATTATTACTTTCAAAGCTCCCAGGAAGCAGCACTGCTGGTTGCAGATACAATGTGGTGGGATGACTTTCCAGTTCACAACAAAATCTGCCACAAAGTTACTTGTTGTTCCTTTTTAAATATAAGCTGATTATAGATCTGAGCTGTACAGATGGACAGAAAGAACAGAACAGAATATAAGCAGGTGAGACATACTGTACTTCAGCATGTACGTTGTATCAGAGGTATGAGACACAGGCCTGGGACACTTACTAGTTGTACTTGCTTTTCCATTTTCTTTATAAGGTGCATTTCTGGGACTGTGAGAAAAATCTTTAGCTGAGAATCTGGTCTCTCCCCAGATAAATCCTAACGGCTTTTGGGAGAAGCTTTCCAACATGCCACATAGTCTTTCAGTAATAACCCCCACCACTAGGAGAGGTAATGCTTTTGAGTTCTCCACATCATGTAATTTGGGCTTTCTGGTCCACTTAGCCTTCATCCAGTGGGGCAGAAACAGGTTTAGGGGCCCAATAAATAAAAGACTTCCAAAGGAAAGAGCAAGCATAATCACAAATTAGGGGTGGAAGGGGGGAGGGCAGCAGCAGGGAGGAGAGACAAGGACTCAAGGCCATTAAATCTGATGACAGTGACATGAAATTTCAATTGCTATGGGATCAAAAAGCTGCATGCCAGCTCTGGGCTGCCAGTGGAGGGGAGGCGAGCAGGAGGTGCTGCTCCTTTAAGGCATCACTACCCCGTGACAACAATAGTGGGCCTGACAGTTCTTCCAGCTTCACCATTAATTTTCCATAAAGAGCAGTTTCTCGATGAGCCCTTTTCAGGCAAAGCCTGATGCTTCACAAACCTGTAATTATTCCTGGCTCCCCCCTCCTGCAGCCACTGCACCTGTGCCATTTCAAGACACCAGCTGGTCATGTCTTGCCTTCTGCCTCTGAAATCCAAAACCAGTGGATCAAGCCCATCTCCCCATAGAAGGGGGGAGAAAAACAACTCAAAGAAACAATATAATGCAGTCCCTCCCTCCC
>VZRO01001546.1:0-43985 GCA_013397915.1 Daphoenositta chrysoptera | reverse complement strand
GCCACCTTACGCTGATCATGCTGTGCACTCATTCTCCACCCACTATCAGTAATTTCACCAGATCTGCACCAAATCCCACAACAGTAGAGAGGCTCAAATCCACTCTTATAATTTACACGGAATCTGTGCATGGAATTGTAACATTCCCCCTTCAGCTCCTTCCTGCTCTAAAGATCCCAGGTGAACTCACCTGCCACTGCCAGTTGGATGTTTGGAGGAGGGAGGCTCCAAGGGTACTTCTTTACGGTCTCATCTGGGCTGCCATAGTCCTGAGGAAACTCCTTTTTGTGACCATTCCAGAGCCACGTGTGGCTCCAGTAGGCCAATCGGTGCCCCATTTGATTCCCTACACACGCCACTCTCACCCAGTCAGAGCGGGGTTCTGTACCCATTCCACCCTGGTGTTCCCTCAGCAGACTCACAGATGTCTTGTTCCATAAAGAACCACTGGCTCCTGCTGTGGCTCTCAATGTTGTCCTAGTTTAAATGACAGGTGTCTGCCAAGGAAGGCGGGAAACTCTCTTGGAATGGAAAATGTGACCCCCTTCCTTCCAAATTATTATACCTTTGAAATTACGGGGCTTTCAGGCAAAGATATGGGAAACGGAATATCAATTCTTTACTAGTATGTATATGTTTAACAAGGCAAACAAACAGTGACAATGGCAGCAACAACAAACAGAACCAGGAACCCAACCACAGTTTTCTCTTGGCCACAAGCACTTTCCCTTTCAGTGCAGTTCCGGTTGAATCGCCCCAAACCAGGCCAGGAGACACTTCAGAGACAGAGTCAGAGAAGTGGTTATTTGCTTTATTTGGCACCAGGTGTGTGGGAACACTCCTCTGAACACACACACTGGCATTTCCTACAACACAGTATTATGAGCAAAATTCATGAATACTCATGACATTCCTTGGGATAGGAGTGGTTATACAAATTACTTCTTGGAAGTCATTAATATCATTAGCATACATGTCACTCGTGCTGTGTATCTTGGTGGTCGCACTGAGGAAGGCTCTTCTTCTTCCTCGGGGGTCTTTTTGATGAAGGCTAGTATTCTTCATCACAATGTACTTTTCACCTTCCTTTCTGGAGCATGCGTGGTCCTTTGTAGAGTGATTCAGCAGTTTCTATGTTGGCTAGAAACAAATTCTTGTTCCCCTTATCTTGACAAGATTAAGGTCAATCCTGCTTCTTAGGTTTTGTGATTAACATTTTCTGTCTCCTAATAGTTAACTATGCTTACATGAGTTAACTATTGATCAACCCCTGTCACGGTCACAGCCGGCAGGGGCGCTGTTGGCTCCCGGCTGGGCAGGGCGGGTGCGATGATTCCCCCATGCCTGCAGGGGGCGCTGTGGCGACAGCTCAGCCATCCCTCTCATGTGGTAACAGCGGGCGCAGCCAGGGGAAGAGATGGAAAAGGGGCTTTCTTTGGAAACTCATGGGAAGCAGCCAGCCACTCTCAGTGCCACTTGGAAAGCTGAATGGGATTCAGCAGGAACCTCGGAGCAACAGGCTAAAACAGCAGAGGCGGGCACACCCTGGAGTGGCAAACAAAGTGTAGCAAAGATTCCGGAGCCATGCCAGAAGCCACAGAAAACAGCATGGCTGGGCAGCGGCAGCCAGGCTACTGCAAGCAGCAGCCACAAGCAGCTGGGAGATGCGCCTTCCGGGAAGGGGTAGTGTCTCCTTCCCAGTGAGGTCGAGTGTTGGAAAGGTCCCAGTTCAACAGCTGCTCTTGCGAGCAGAAGCTCACCCACAGTAAGGCGAAAAGCAGCACAGGACAGAAATCCACGGTGGCAGCAAATTCACCCCGCAGCAGCAGCAAACCCAACCATTGCCCTCCGGCCCCGAGAGCAAGAGAGAGTGAGGAGCTGAGCCCAGCCCCTCACCCCCCCAGCCAAAATCTCGCAGTATCTCTGCACTTCCCAAGAGAGAGCCCCCCTGCACAGAGACAGTAGCAAACTGCACCCTTCTCCTCCTCCTTGACTACATCTTTTGTCTCTCTTAAGTATCCGTCATTCCCATCTCTTAGGCAAGAAATGGGAGAAAATTTCCCTGAGAGAAAATAAAGGGGAAAAAATGTATTCCAAACTCCAATAAGTGTCTGTTCCCCTGGCTGGCACCCCAGGACCCCATGCCCTCTGTTATGCTAAGGGTGGGCAGCTCACGGCCTCTGGTCCCGGGCTCCCGCCAGCCAGAGCTCAATCTGCAGCTGGCACTGCAGCTGCACAGGCAGCTCCCTGCCCCAAATGGATTGCTCAGCAGCTGCCTGCCCCGGGGACTGCACAGCCTCATCCCGCAAGAACAGGGGCCTAAAGAAAGCTGCAGAGAGCCTTCTTACAAGGGCAGGAACTGATAGGACTAGGGGCAATGGCCTGACAGTGACAGAGGGTAGCTTTAGACGAGATCATAGGAAGGAATTCTTCACTCTGAGGCTGCTGAGACACTGGCATGGGTTGCCCAGAGCAGCTGTGGATGCCTGTTTTTCATGTAGGCAGGGTCAGCACAGAAGACACAGACACCAACTTCAGGAATAAGTGTAATTTACTATAATTCGAAACTGCAAAGAGTTGCAAAAGGATAAGCTAAGCAATGCATCTACTCCTACTATGGAAGATTGCCTACAGTGATGAAGAAAGTCACATCATTGGTTACCCTCATCCTTAACCATCATCCAGGTCTGCCCATCGACTGGGGGCAGCCACTGTCACAGTGAAGGACCGGTAAACCACTCCTGGCAACTGGGAAATCCTGCAGGTGCCTTCACCTGCAGGAAACGAGGCTTCTGACTATGCTGTGAGAGGGTCCCATTTTTCTACACTATTGAATAAACAAGATACCAAAACTTCTAGTGTAGGAATATCTGGTTTCATTCTCCTATTGGGATGCTCCCAAGGCCTGGGAGGGCTCATGGAGGAACCAAGGGAGTTGTCTGTGATCCTACACCACCAAAACAAGGCCAGATGTGGCCTTACCCAGTTTTTAAGTATGGAANATGATTTCCAAGGTCCCTTCCACCCCAAACCATTCTGTGTCTCCTCAATTCGATGTTGCCCCTCCCCCAGTGGGCCCCAGTGCCACAGGCCGCAGTGCCCAGAACACGGAACCCACCGCTCTGTGACATCAGCCCCAGGGCCGAGGGCACCACGGGCAGCGCGGCTGCTGCGGGCACTGCGGCTGCGGCTGTGCTGCTGCACGGATCCCTCACTGCTGGCAGCTGACACGTGCCTCTGGCAGCCATGAATTGGCTCTGCCTCCTCGTCCTGCTGACTGCTGCCGGGCTGGCTCACGGCACATGGGACAACTGCGGGTAAGTGGCCCCAGGCCCTGGGAGGGAGCCGTGGCAACACTTGGGGCCTTCCCTGGAGAGGGCCTGCCTGTCCCCCATGGCCGGGCCACAGCTTCCCAGCCGCCATGGGGAAGCCTCAGTTCCTTGCCAGCAGCCAGGAGCTGGCACGGACAGACGCACAGCCCATGGGCTTCCCTGGCCTGCTGTGAGTGCAAGCTCTTGTGGGGAGGGCAGAGGGCTGAGCTTCAGCCTGAGCCACAGCAGGCCATGGAGCAGCAGGGAAATGACTTTCTGCTTGCAGAGGGACCTGCGGGCTCCGAGCTGTGGTGTCTGACTACAGCCCCATGAGTTATTACTACGGCAGTGTGGCTTTTGGCTATGACGTGATACGTGTTGTGGGTGGCACAAGTGCCCTGCCAGGAGCCTGGCCTTGGATCGTCAGCATCCAGCATCCCTGGGTACCAGACCTAAGGCATCTGTGTGGAGGGTCTCTCATCACCACTCAGTGGGTCCTCACAGCAGCCCACTGCTTCGACCAGGTCACGTAAGGAGGAGCAGGGAACGGGGACACCCCCACAACACCAGCAGGTGCCCTGTTGGCAGCACCACCTGCTACTCCCATCCCCTTTCCTCTCAGTCAGCCCAGCTGCCACACTGCTCAGGAGAAGCCTGGGCTCGTGCCAAGGCTCCCTAGCAGCCTCCAGCTTGACATTCCCCCACCCCAAGGCATGTGAGGGCACTCACACCTGCCAGAGCACTGCTCCCTCTCTGCCATGCCAAGCAGAAGTCTGGCAACTGCTGAGCTGATATGGCACACGGCTCTGCTCCCTCTCAGCCTTCTCTCCATCTGCCTTCCAGGAAAATCAGCATGCTGTATGTGGTGATTGGGGCCACCCAGTTGACTCAGCCAGGCCACAGGGCACAAGTGCGCAATGTCAAGAAGCTGCTGGTGCACCAGTACTACAGTCCTACTGATATGAGCTACGATATTGCCCTGCTGGAATTGGACGAGCCTGTTCAGTGCAGCCCCTACATCCAGCTGGCCTGTGTGGCTGACCCAACGCTGAGTGTCAGAGCTGCAGAACTGCTGGGTGGCTGGCTGGGGTTCTACCACTCCAAGAGGTAAGTTCCCCAGAGGGACTCCTGAGCCAGCTCAGCACACTGGGGACAAAGCCTGGGCTTCCCACAGCAGAGGCCAAAGTCAGGCTGTGGGACCTCTGCCTCTACAGAGATGGGCCTGGCCCGCTCCCCAAAGGCAGGCAGCAGAGACTCAGCGCTCCAGTGCCTCTGCAGAGGCAAAGCCAAGCCCTAGGGAACGGGATCCCCCCCAGCCTTGGGAGGTGAACTGGCAAGGAGCTGCTGGGGGCTCATTTCTTTCTTTGTTCACAGCTCAAAAATCGAGCGATCACCTGCAGGAGGCCAAGGTCCAGCTCATCAGTACCAAGCTCTGCAATACCAGTGGCTGGTACAGAGGGGAAATCCACACCCACAACCTGTGTGCTGGTTACCCACAGGGCAGAATCGACACCTGCCAGGTAGGAGCGTACCACGAGCCACTCAGCCCTCAGCAGTGTGGGCAGCCCGGGCAGCACCACCCCAACACAGCCCAGGGCCTGCTTTGCCCGGACACTCAGTCGCCCTCCCAGCCCTGGCTCCCCACCGCCGTGGGGGGGGCTTCCCACACACTCCCCATCCACACCTGCCTGCCCAGTGCCCTCCTTGTCCCAGAAAGCCCAGCTAGTGTTCTTGGCAGCGCAGAGGTCCTGGTGCCAAACTTCCATCCTCTGCACATCCAGCAGGCCTGTGCAGAGAGAGGACAGAGAGAGCCCCATTTTACAGGACCCCAAGCCACTCACAGCCAAGCTTCTGGAGGCTCCAGCCCCTGAGCAGAGCCTTCCTCTGCCCCAAATAGAGCTCTGGCAGGGGCTGTGGGAGAGAAGGAGACAGCCCCAGTGCTGGTAGGAGCCACCAACACCACCTTAGTCCTCTCTGCTCCACTGCAGGGTGACAGCGGTGGTCCTCTCATGTGCCAAGACAACAACGCTGACTACTGGTGGGTTGTTGGAGTGACCAGCTGGGGAAAAGGCTGTGGCAGAGCAAGGCAGCCTGGAGTCTACACCTCCATCCAGTTCTTCTATGACTGGATCCTATTCCAGATGAGCCTGAGCCCAGACGGAAGTTCTTCTCCAACATCACGGGCATGTAGTCATTTTTTGACCACATCACACCCCTGGAGTCATTATATTACCATCCCACAACCCCCTCAGAAGCCATGGCCACGACCACCACCCTCTTAAAAGTCGTGACCAAGACTACCTCAGCCCCAGAAACCATGTCCAAAACCAACCCCCTCTGAAAAACCATGGCCAAGACCTGTCCTTTTAAAAAACCAAGGCCAATACCAACAACAGTGGGCAAAGTTAACTCCTGCCCATTTCCCATTAAGATTCTGGTGGAATTCTTTACTTGAGTGAGGCAACCACTCCAGGAGATAGTTGGGCAAAACACATCATGAGCAGCAGGACAGACACAATCCAGGGCACACTGCAGTGCATCACAACATTTCCCGCTGGGGCAATGCTTGCTGATCCAAAGGCAGCCTCAGTGTCAAAAGCCTGCTTTGTCCTGACCACACTCATCTCCTGTGTGCAGGCAGACACTGCAGTTGACTTACCTGAAGTAAAGTTGTGTATGGTCACAGGGAATCATCTTTTTTGGTCCAATTTTGACTCCTGGGCAAGGCAAGGACTGCCACGCTCAGCACCTGCAGAATGAGTCTGAGGGCAGACCCGTCAGGCACAAAGGGACAGAGTGGCTCGAAAGGGCTGGATGTGTGCCTGGTTAGAGAGAAGGGTGCTCTCAGCCACCATGGGCTGGAGGAACTTGGCACATCAAGCCTAGGAAGAGGATAGGAAAAAAGCAGACACCTTGGGAGTGGTCCTCAAAGGCACATGGGCTGGTGATTAGGGCCTGGTGTGAGCCTGGGCTAAGGGAACAGACCGGGGAAACTCCCAAGCATGACAAGGGAAACTCCTGGCTCCTGACAGGAGTGCCAGTGCCCTAAGGCAGAGCCAGATTTCATGAGTAGTAAAGGGGGATTGATGTGCCAGGTGGTGACACTTCAGAGATGCTCAAAGGAAGGGCTGGGGTCATTGTGGGCAGAGGAACCTGGCAGGAACAGTAGGAGAGCACACCAGGAATGCCATGGAAGGCCAAGGTGAGTGAGCCAACACCACCTGCAACACCAAGTCTGTTCACAGGTGGGCCAGCCTGGGAGCCAGAGGGAAAAGATCCCTGGGCTTGGCTCCGTATTTGGGAGGACAAAAGGGCAGAGATAGGGAGGAGTTGAGGAAGATGAGCGGGCTGTAAAAGCCTGGCAAATGGAGAGAAAGGGCAATCAGAGAGTCAGGTGCATAGACACAAACTGCAGCTGGGTGTGCTTGTTTGCTTGAGTGCTGCACATTATCACCACAGGATGGGCAAGAAAGTCTTGTGCGCTTAATTTTCCTCAGCAGAATTGCATGGAGAATGGCCTGTGGCTTAGAGCAGGAGCGTCCTCCTCTGTCTACAGCATTCAATTGCTGTATGTCACTGGCCACCCTGGCATGAGGGTGCCACAAGCGCCCTCATTATTTTGAGCCCAGAACAGCAATAAAACTCACAGACTGCAAGGGTGTGGAGCCTGCCGGAGGGCATTTCTCTGGCTGATGTGGCCAGCATAGACTGTGCTGCACCTGCATTTCACTGCACTTTGTGCAGGAAGAATGATGTAGCTTGGGCACTTTGCTGCTCGCCCACTGTGGCTGTGACTGAATTGACTCCTGACCCAAGCACACACATGCTTCCTGCCGTAGCCATGTTCCACAGAATTTCTGTTTTGGGAAGAATCTTGTGGGAAAAAGGCTGCAGAGAGCAGGGAGGCAGTGAAATTCCCCAAGGCCTGCACAGCTTCATCCTGCAAGAAGAGGGGCCTAAAGAAAGCTGCAGAGAGCCTTCTTACAAGGGCAGGAACTGATAGGACTAGGGGCAATGGCCTGACAGTGACAGAGGGTAGCTTTAGACGAGATCATAGGAAGGAATTCTTCACTCTGAGGCTGCTGAGACACTGGCATGGGTTGCCCAGAGGAGCTGTGGATGCTCCATCCCTCAAAGAGTTCAGTGGCATGTTTTGAGCCAGGCTCTGATCAACTGGGCCTAGTGAAAGGTGTCCCTGCCCATAGGAACTAGATGATCCTTAAGATCCCTTCCAATCCAAATCATCCTATGATTCTACAATCTGTGGAGTGAGTAAAACTCTTCCTTCTTCAGCAGCACTGATGATCTCCAGCTGTCATTCATTAATGTTAATTTGCATAAATGAGTGTGAATATACTGTCATATGCAGAGTTTCATATTTGGTCTTTGATAAAAAGTGAAAATGAAACCAGCATTTTAGTAATAGTCACAGCAGACACATCTACACCATAATGTCAACTTGATACAAACAGTCACCTCATCAAATACATGAATTAGTGTCTTCTGGGTAATGTGGTTAGTACTCGTGGGGAGAGAGCAAGTACTGTATACAAAGTATAGATATATATCTAAAAATATAAAAATAGTTGTCACAAAGTATTCTCTCTTGGGATATCTGTAACAGATTTAGCTGGAAAGGCATTGAATTCTTTGTTGCAAGGTCCTACATGAGCACAATGCAGGATGGGGGCAAGACTAGGAGCATGAGGATTCCTTATTGCTGTCAGTGTATGAAATTTAGTAAAGGTTGTATTTGAAGAACAGAGGATGGAAAGATGCACCTGATAGCTCTGTTTTCCTATATATTGCACTTCTTGCATATAGAAAAAGTATTCTAAATCCTAATTTTGAAGAGAAAATAGCATACTAGAGAAATTCTTTCCATTTTGTACCTAGACTGGGTGTTTTGACTCACAGCAAAGGCAGGATAGGGGTGAAGATGGGATGGGCCGTACAGCATGTCTCACCTGATCATTCTAAATTGGATTAAGTCTGGATTTAAGCAACCTTTTCTCCTCTCTACATACGGAGGGTCACTGCAGGCATCTCCAGCTGAAATTAATCTACAACAGCCTGTAAGGTTTACCAAAATTCTGGCTGTGCCTTGTTCCAAATTCATTCTTTGCAACTTGAGATAATGTGGAAGGCATGAAGACTAGGGTCTCAATCTGTCTATTCTTGAGATTTATTCACAAAGCCCTCTGGAGTGTTTACTATCCTGGCCTTCAGTTACAAGAATATTTTAACCCTTTCTCTAGATAACCTGAATCCCAAACTCATTTTACAGGTTTATGTTTTTGAAGTAATAAGATTTTTAAGATAACCTGACTCTTTTAAAATCATTGATTATTTGTTATTAATGCTGTCCCCTCAGAGCCTTTTCAATTTCTTAATTTTCACCCAAGGATGTGATGTAAATGGAGTTTACAAGGTAGAGACAAGGAGACAAGGTACGTTACCACGTACACATACTTACAGAGGATGGTGAAAGCCCACAACATTTTCTTCCCACAGTTTCCTCTTCATTTTTGGAAGTCTCTCTGGGGAGGGGTCTGTACCTTAAATCGCTCATATGCATCCTGAAAGTGCCAGACCTCCTGGTTTGAGATTGCAACACTTAGTCCCTTAAATTCTGTGTAATAAAGCTACCCACATTCCTCCTTGGTACATTTCAGGCTTATGTAAAGTTGTGAGTGTTGGGATTTGAGTAATTGTAAACCGTTCCTAGTGCTTAATATAGGAAGGGTTTAGATCACCCATACATGCATCCAGAACATACTCTGTTGTGCGTACTTGATTCCTATCATGTGCTGAGACAGGCTTTTTTGTTTGAAAAGCCAATTCTGGTAATGAAAGCAAACTCTTCCCCTCTGACATTTCTGCCAGTGTGTAGCAGTAGGATGTGCAGCACTAAAGCCCAGAGGGAGACAACCTGTCTTGTTCCTGTTTTTTCTTTGTGGACCAGACTTCCAGGCTGGCATCCCTGCCTGCCCTTATCCCTGCACGTGGAGAGGAGCTGTTGCTAAGCAACTGTGGACCGTGCACCACAGCCTGGTTTTAAAATGAAGAATTAACTAGATTAGTTTTGATGAAGACAAGGTACAGCTGAAGAACAGGCAGGAGAAAGGAAAAAAAAAAAAAGGCAGCTGTGATTTGCACTAAAGAACAGAGAGTGTCCAAACAGAAGAGGGAATTTTGGAAGCAAAGAGGAAATGATGTGTGTGGCCTAAATGGAAGAAATACATAGAGAATGAAGTGTTCTTCAGGGCAAGCACTGTTTCTATGCTTGTATGTCACCTAACACTGCAAAGCTCCAGTCCAGGGGTCTTCAAGGAAAATATCATACTAGAAACAAGAGAACAAAAAGTGCTGCCACAAGAGCTTTCACCTCAGCCTCTCACTGGTCCCGATTTAAACACATCCTCACAGCCACCTTTGATGGGGATAAAGAACATGGAAGGAAAAGTGCTGGAAATAAATAATTCCATTTTTTGTCCTGGGAAATTTTTACTTCCATTGACTCCTTAAACCATGCTGGTTTGAGTGACATCAAGGTTGCAGCAGCCTCAGGTGAGTGCATACTGACTGGGGACTCAACATATATTTTTTGTAACCCTAACAATGTCACTCAGCATTCATGCATAGCTCATAAAGAATTTTTCTTCCAATAAGACGTTCTGTGCTAATTAAGTGCGGCCAAATCTCATTCTTTTGTATTGCCTGAATTCCCAGGCCTGAGAATCTGAATCATAGCATTCCATGAAAAAGCACACTGGCTACTTGGCTTGATATCTTACAGTATTATTCTAGAGATATGAAGGCCGAACAAAAACTATGCAAGTTTCTCTGAGCATATTAATGTTTTGTCCTTAATTCATTGCAATAGTATTTATTCCCATCTATGTTCAGTTTTCATGAATATTTCAGAAACCTGCTTCACAGGCTGAAGTAGTCTCAGGAAAAAAAGCATGCAAATATTGAAGGACATGGTCAAAAAAATCCCCTGTACTATAATTGTGATTCTCCTGGTTATGTCTCCACCAGTCATGTACGTTATGTGTACCACACTGAACTTGTGATCTAGTTATGACGAATTAATATGAATGAGAATTCAAATATTGTATATTTAGACTGGAAAATTTAGAGCCCAAGAACTGTTTGTTGCAATTAATATGTGAGTGAATCTGAACAAACTTAACACTGTCTCCTGGTGTTTAGAACACTGAAAACAAAAGCTTAGAGAAATGAGTATGGGTGATTGCTTTTCACCAGTACAGCTTTGCTTGTAGTAGGTATCAGTCAATCATTTGTTCTGTTTCTTCCCTGCTTTGAGATGTCTTCAATAGATTCCTAGAAATATTAATTCACAAATATATCTTCAGACAACTCTCAGATACTACCTAGAGTTTTAATTAAAGAAAAATATATCAATCTCATAGGCTTATTCAGTGACAGAGTCCAATTGGATGGATCTCTTACATAATTCATACCTCTGAAGTATTTTTTTAATAAATAATTGGTTGTTTCAATAAAACATTATATATATGGATTTCCAGCATGTAAGCTAGACCTCTCTAGAGAGGTGCTTTAAATTTAGGGACCTCTCTTTTGGTTTTGGTATTGTTAGGAATGTAGCTGACATATGCATGGATGGAGTATCATTCCTGCTTTGCTACCATGTTACCAATCAAGCAAAAACCCCCGTAGTTTTCCGTATTTGAAATACATATTTTCAAGTTCTTTATTTATTTCAGTAAGACTTTGATGTCACAGATCTGAGAAAAATATCAGGGAGAGCTACAGAAAAGAAAGGATGCCTGATCTTCGTGATCCTTAATGAGAGAAAACCTGAATGTCAGCAGAGCAAATCTGCCATCTCAGAGAATGAGTTCAGACTGCCATCTGGGGGATTAGGGCTGAGAAATACAGCATGTATAGTGGATCTAATGGGATACCTTCCAGTAGTCAGAGCATTCCCTGCAAAACTTGTATCCACTTAAATTTTTACTTAGTTGTTCACAAATTATTTGCAAACCTGACCTGATTTCTGAGTACTTGCAGAATTGTTTGGATGAATAATTTTTGACCTAGAATTTTTTCTTTAACATCTCTTCAATATGTTTCTGATCTGTGACTAGTTACTTGATGTGCCGGGTCGGCCAAATTAGAGGAGAAATATCCTCTGAGGGAAGGCAGATTACCACCACCCCTCCCCCAAACCTAGGTTCGGGAAAGAAAAAAATTCCTCGAAGGAAAGTGAAAGAGAGAAACACTATTTATCAAACAAACACACAGAAAGGGTAACAAAACTAAATAACAAAACAAAACAAAACAAAACAAATCGAAATAAATCTCTCCCTGTGGAGAGAAACCTGGAAAAATTCAGAGTCCTCTTTGGTGTGGCCTCTTCCCTCCTCAGAGCTGGGTCGATGGGGGCCCCTTCCAGGAGGCCTTGGAAAAGGAGTTCTCCCCTGGTGTGGTCCGGTGTTGTAGAACAGTCCCAAAAAAGAAGAAGAAGGAGGAAGAAATCCAAAAAAGGTCTCAGGAAAACTCTCTCTCTCTGGAGAAAGGGAGCTGAGAGCTGTCTGAAGAGCAAGGTCGCTGCCCTCCTCACTCCGCCGCCGAGCCCAGAGAGAGCTGCGTGTGTCCTTGAGAAATTGTTTTGAAAGTTTGCTCAGTCTTTTTTTTTCTTGCACCCAGTCTTAAAGGCACAGGATTCATCTTCTGGGCATAGAGTGGTGATAGGGGATACACATCATAAAGTCACCCCAAGACACTTGACACGGGAGTTTTGCTCAGTTTTGATTGGGTGGGTTTTTTCCCCTTGGTTTCTTTTTAAAGGGGGAAGTAAAGGATACTGAATAGTAAAGAGTGGTTAATAAACAAAAATCATGCTATCATGGTTCATATGGTCGTATAGGTCATATCGCCTGTCTGTGACTGTCACCAGAAGAAAAGAGGACCAGTCTCTACCCAGTCTCTACCCAGGTGTTCATAAGAAGTTGGGGAAATGTTTCCCTAAAGTTTAAGTGTATAATATTGGTTTTGTGCAAAAGTTTTATGACCAATGTAACACAAAAGATCTGTGACAGCTGGCTGGAGAGAGAATTGCCATCCACAAGGGTTTGTAGGGAAATCTACACTGGAATGCAAAGCAGCAAGGGGGCCAGAGCTGCCAAACCAAAGGGGTATGCAAGACAGCTTGACATGGCTGGTTTTTCTGTGGTCATGATAAAAATTGGATTCACTGTCAACTCTTAGCCTAAAAGGTGACTCTAGTTAAAAGACCTGTAAGAGCTGATTATGGTTATTTTCTGCAGTAACTTAGATGATCACATGAACTGAACAGTACATGAAAATACTTGTGATTGCAGATCCACTCTACACAGAGGTAAGTAGGTTGTGACAGAGTAAAAAGCAGATTCTGAACAAATACTTCTATACAGTGTCTTTTAAAGTTTTTTTTTTTAAATAAATGTTCAGCAGTCATTAGACAAGTTTTTGTGCACACAGACAGAAATCCCCATCTCATCTGTGCCAGAGAAAGCTGCACAGCCAGACATTATGTTTTGTTTTTATCCATAGCTTAAGAACAGAAGACAGCACTGCACTTCAGCAGGGCCCTAAAGTGATTTTTTGATAACCATGAAATTTGTTTGTAAGCCATGCTGCCCTTTCCAGCTGAGGAAAGTGGTAGTACCTGAAAACTTCGTGCAAAACTGCAGCTTGTGAACTATTATTCTTTCTTTGGTTCATTCAATTTATTATCTCACACATTCAGAAGGAGGAAGAAAATGACAAGATCACAAGTAAAACTAATGGAAGCAAATCCTAGAGATGTACACAGCTACATAATGTTGTCTGCAATTTCTCTTTCATGTTTCTGCATAAATCTCTAAATTATTTCCTTTTTCTCATATGGAGGAAAAACCCCGTAGAAGGAAACAACTGAATTTCTCACCCTCAGAAGAGGTTTTATTCCTAACGGTTATTCAGGTAGCAAGGAACTTATCCACACATGCTGAGAAAGTTGCAAATCTGTAGTGAACTCCTGGAAAATCATAGCAGGATTTCATGGAAGGAAATGAAATATCAAAAATTGAAATGGAAGGGAAGGATTGGTAATTAGATGAAATCTTGAGATTTCATTTCCATTCATGAATTTCCATTCATTCATTCCATTCATGGAATGACAAATCAAAGAACAAAATGAAATTAAATGAAATTTTACAGAATAAAAGGAAGAGTAATGAATGAAAAAAATTAAAATAAATTAAATATAATGAAATGAAATCTTGGGATTTCATTTCCTTTCATGAAGAGATGGATATTTTAGAAAGGATAAAGCTTTCCTAGTCCTCTTGGCTCTTTAATCCATGGCAGTGACTGTTCATGGCCAGAGCAGAAATGTGATTGGCACTACCTATTATTTTAAATACTGTGGATGGGGTCAGTGTGACTGGACTTGCAAATTGGATTAAGTCTTCAGGCATAATATTTCTGCTGAAGTGCTTCCTCTATCACCTAACGTAGGTAATGAATCCTATCAAAATCAGAGTGCCATTTATTAAGGTGTACTTAAAGATCTGTGGATGTGTTTTTTCTCAAATGCTAAGCAAATAGTAATTTGTCTTTTAAATCCCAGTTATAATCATGGAGAATTAATGTCAGTTAAGATATGATTCATCTGTTCACTTCTGCAGGATTTTACTAACTTTTCCTATTTCTATGTGTCACTTCAGAGAAGCAAAGAGACCAAAGTCATTCTCTCATTGTTAGAAGACATAAGGAAAGGGAACATCCATAAATGCCTGAGATGATGTACTGCGTGCACAAAGCAAGTAGCTGTGTACTGCTGAGCTGGATGACATGGTTAGGGGTCCAGATCTCAGTTCTAACTATGAAAATTGCATGATTTGTGCCTTCTGACGGGAATAAACAATGTCTAGAGAAAGAGGGAGCACAGAGCAGCTGCTAGCTTTAAGCTCTGTGTAATTTATTTACCTTCATAGTGCCATGGGCTTGTTAGATTGGCCATTGTCACAATCACCAAGTGTGTCAGTGGGCTAACAGTTAATCCCATTAGCATTAGCTGCTTAGTTTCTAAAACTGGAACCCAAATACTGGATGACAGTCTTGCTCAGCTTCATTATTTTAGCTAGACTTCTCCTTCAGATTTGAAGAACTACACAGCATGAAAAATAAATTCTCGAAAGAAATTAAATTGACAGGGAAAGAGTTTCTCTTCACCTTTTCAAACTGCCTGCACATAGTAGCGTGTGTTTGCCATGCGGAACGAGAGTGTAATTACAGTACTTACATAAATGGCTTTCTAAATTGGCATTTTAAACAAACATTTCAAGAGGATGCTGCTTGAATATACCTATTATACTGATTTCAAACCATAAAAAAATACTAACCCCCTTTTAATACTACTGTACTTGTTTAGGTTTCAGGAAGTAAACTTTGTTTCCTGTGTTTCTATTTATGCTCTTGCCCTTTCAAGAGTCAATCAGAGTATTAAAATAATAAAGTAGAAGAAAATTGATTAGCTAACACAGATCCCTCTTCACAAGCTCATCTCAGAAATGGTATAAATTCTTTCTATATCATCCATATGGTTCTAGGGAGAAGATATCCTGAGTTCTGTGGCACAGACATTAGCCTTACTACCTTAGCCTCTACACTGTTTTTCACAGGTTCAGGAAGATAACATGCCTTTGAAATTTAGTTTGGAGGGTCTTTTTTAAAAATGCAACCACAATTTACTCAGTAGCAATCAGACTTTGTGTGCAGGAGGCAGAGCTGCTGAGGGGGGGGATAAAAAAATACAACCCAAAAGACCCTTTTTCCCCCTCAAAAGGTTGGTTTTGGTTTAAAATTTAGTGTTGGGGAGAAGACTCCAAGCAGTGCACCTACTGATAGTCCTTGTACTTGCAACCCAAGGCCATGGGGAGTTCCAGCACCTCAGCCCATCTTCTGTGCTCCACTGGTTATTCCTACTCAGGGGCTTTTACACAAAGGTATTGAGGAGAGAGTTTCTGCTGATCTACACAGCCAGGCCAGTGTAAAAGAACTAAGATGAGGTAATGAATGTCTGCCTTATTCCACATTAATCTGAGGGCTGATTAAAATCAGAGGTGTGATGTGTGACAGGCAAAAGCCACATGCAGGTTGTCTGCTAAAGCTGTAGTGAAACAGAAGCAGCGCACACTTCTGCAGGTACAGGAGACAGGAGGGGCTACAGCTCAGAGCAGGAGCTGGTCCCGTGTTTTCCATTTCACTAGTGAAAAACAATTTGTGATTCTTATATTTTGCTGTTAGAGGGCAGCAGATATCCAAATAAGGTCTGCAGACACCATGACCTACTTCTGCCAGGACTTTGTGGCATCTGCAATGGCCAAGAGATGTTGCCCACACTCTTTTCAATCCCTGGGTCTGGTCAGCTTGGAACGTTCAAAGTTTTCCTTTTTTCAGGTTAGTATTTTCCATGTCCTATCTTTCTCAGCTCAGGCTTTTGTGAGAATTTGAACAGTTTTACAACCAATACCTCGGGATGGCAATTAAACTAAAATTTATTATTCTGCTAATGCCAGCAATAGTCCTACTAAGCATGTCTTCAAATCACCTAATGTTTCTAACATTTGGAAGTGAGATTTTTAGAAAAAATGTAGTGCTGGGCTCTAGACCTATTTTAATTTTTATAAACATACTGAAATCGCAGAATAACGGAATCCTTAGGGTTGGAAGGGACTTCTGGAGAACATCCAGTCCAACCGTCTGTTGAGGCAACGTCATCTGGAACTGGTGACACAGGAACATGTCCATGCAGTGTCTGAAGGTCCCCAGAGAGGGAGACTCCACAATCTCTTCAGGCAGCCTGTTCCAGTGCTCTGAAATCAGGTGCTCTTTATCAATGTAAAGAAGTTCTTCCTTATGCTGAGGTGGAACTTCTTGTGCTTTAGTTTATGGCCACTGCTCCTTATCCTGTCACTGGGCATCACTGAATTCTATAATAAAATTCTGATAAAACTACTTAAGCTTATTGAATATGTGCTTTTAAACCTTGGAAGTATTCCATCAATACTGTGCCTTTACTCTCTTTAGCAGGATACCTCCACGACCTTCTCCTCCTTCAGCTCTCATCATACATCTGTTACCTTAGGTGGGGGGAAAGCAAGGAAAGAATCAAAAAACTAGCCTAGGTTTATGGAAGCCTTTTAAATGTCAACTCTTTCAATGGTAATAATTTAACAGTTAATTAAAATATTAATCAAACCTGCATATCCTGACCTAGGATCCTTTGGCAGCTAAGTCCTACAGATTCAGTTCCATAGTATAGGAAATTTATCTTCAATTTAATTTTTGTCCATTTGACTACAGGGATTTCCAAAGGAAAATTGTCTGTATGCTTAACTCTGATACCTATAAATATTACTCTTGAAAAATTGCATTTAATTGGTTCCTCTGGATTTTTAGTATAAGCAGCAGAAAGTTCAGACCCAAGTTTTCAAAATAGAAAATCTCTGGGAAAGTGTAAGCTCTCCCTCTAAAGGTGGCATGCAGAAAAAATAGAACAGCTTAATTGTTTACTGACTGCTTGAACTCAACAGCCCAAGAAGTCTAATAAATTAATCCAGGAGTCACTGCTCTCATTCCACACCCGTGTCATAGGGGCAAATGTGTGAAAGCTCAGTTTGCTTTCAAAATTTATGCAGGCAACAGCATCAAGATCAATCTGGGTTTATTTGTTATTATTTACATAAATAACCAAACATGAGATACCTGGAAACGCCACAATTGAGATCATAGCCAAGACCTGCAAGCACATTTCTCCCCATATCTCATGACTCATCCTCTGCCAACCAAATTTTATGTGTGAGGTAAGAAAGATTATACAGAAACCCAGTCATCCCAAATACATTCCTGCCATATTCTCCATCTGTCCTGTACACCTGAGAGAAAAAGTGTCTCCTGGAGAAAGCAGAACATCATTGTATAGGCCATATTGCAATGACCACATGTAAAGGAGAATGGAAGCTGTGCACAGGGCTTTAGTTTTGACATTTCTGAATCCAGGTGTTTAACTTCTAAAGTGCTTGAGTTACACATTGTTTTAAAAAGCACATCACTTCACCTTGTTGACCCTGCATTGACCCAAGATCTCACAAGTCCTGATTCCTTACCATGAGATTTCAGAAATTCTCACTGATTGGAGGAGAAGCAGAACCAAGCCTGGATGAAGATAATGGAGTGCCTGGGCCACTTTGGAAGCTGCTTCTCAAAGCTGGTGGGAAAATCACAGCCCGCGTGGATTCTCCTCTGGCCACAGCAGCACTTTGACGGCGAGGCCAGCAGCATCTCCCCTGTCTCTTAAACAATGGAAGGTGTTATTGATATCACAGCCAAAATCATGCATATAAAAAACACAGATGTTTTATTCCTTTCTGGCTTCTTGTCCTCTAGAAAGTATCTAAAACAGCTAAAACAGCTAAAATGAAACAGCTTACAGTGAGACTTTCAATAACTCTGAGTTGTACTAAAAACTCAAGGGATTTGTTATTGCACAATATCTTCCAAGTGGTAAACACTCAACATAAAATAGCAGAAAAGTTCAGCTGTAACTTGCTATGTTAATAAAATAATAATTTTTTTTTTCTTCCAGACAATGAAGAAAAAAGCCCTTTTAGCAGTGCAGAGATTTAACAGTTTAGGTCTCATCGAAATTTTGAAATTTTGATGTGCATAAATAAATCTAATTAAGTTGACTGATGAAATAAAATACCTTGCTTCAGTGTAGTGTCTTAAAAAAAATTCCAGTTTTCAGCTAAAGGAGAACATTTCCCATTGGAAGGATTTTACCTACCCCGCCATTACTCATTGCTGGATTTATTTAAATAAATAAATTAGTACCTCTTGTGGGATATAGGGCATCTTGCTGATAAAAAGTTATATAAAAGGAATACTGTTGGACTACTTTTCCTTGTTTTTGTTGAGGAGAAAGAAAATTCAGCAATTAACTGATAGAAAACTTTGCTTTATAAAGACCAAGTCTTAATTTGTAGAAAACAGATGCAAATCCATTGAAAATCTGTGCCCAGCAGCATTGGTTAAGCAAAGTAAGTATGGCAAAGGAGTGATCCATTTTAGTACAGAGTGGGTATTTGATAACCTCTTGTGGCACTTGCAACCCAAGGCCATGGGGAGTAGTTCCAGCACCTCAGCCCATCTTGCTGTGCCCCACTGGTTATTCCTACTCAGGGGCTTTCATGCAAAGGTATTGAGGAGAGAGTTTCTGCTGATCGACACAGCCAGGCCAATGTTAAGGAACTAAGATAAGGTAATGAATGTCTGCATTATTCCACATTTAGCCCTCTAAGTTCAGAGTCTTACCTCATCAGATTTTGGGGGTATTTCTGTTTGTTTTATTAATGCAAACCTAAGATGAAAACACGGTCTAGAAGTTCAACTTCATCATTCAATATTCTATAGAAATGTGTGTGTTCAAGAGTAATTTCTTCTTTCTCATCTTTCCTGGTAAGTCTATTTTGAATATAGGTATTGTTTCTTCCTGTGATTTTGCACTTTGTGGATTGCTATTGCTTTGGAGGAATTATTCAGAAGTTTTCTGCTATAAAAATAATTAGTGATCTGCCCAGAAAAGAAACGTTCAACAGTTACCTCATTTTGGACTGCTTCTCTTGGAAATCCTGCCCAAACATATCAGCCTGATTAAACATACTGAATATAAATATTTCCTTATAAATAAAGAAAATGAAATAAGTCAGAGGTTTGGAGGTACAACGTCTACTCACAAATCCAATATTTAATAAAGTCCTGTCACAAGGGGCGTTACTGAAGTGTAGTCTGCAGAGAGGACTGTGCCTTGAGAGATTTTTCATCTGTACCATAACTGGCGGCCTTTCTTAGAGGCTCTGCCTAAGTACAAGTTAGGTTTGAGGTTGAGAGAAAGAGAGAGCCTAGAGAGCTGCAGCTGCAATGGGACTGGAAAAGATCACCCAAAGGGAAGTGTGGGCTGTGGAGACACCTGGGTTGTAAAAGCCTTTTTCCTGGGTAATGGCTAGTTGCCATTACCATTGCTATGTGTGGAAGGATAATCCTCAGATTATGGTTATTTTTAGTGGTAGGATTCAGGTTTGGGTTGAATAAGCCTAGAGCTGCAGTTGGAGTGGGCCTGTAAAGGGGAAAGCATGAGCTATAAAGAGAATGGGCTGGGAGAAGTTTTCTAATGGGAAAGGTAATATGGGGTGAACATCAGCCAGGACAGTGAAATCACCTGCTCTCCTATTGAATGAAGATAATGCTCAGGCTCAGTGAATTGTAATCTAGTGTTGTCCTCATTCATTTTCTGACATTTCTGCAGATGGTTAGTAAGAACAGCCTATTTAAACCGAGTATCATATGGTTAAATATGCCAACAACCTGAAGACCCAGGCCCCTGTACCAGTTTTATCCTAACCAGTTAAATGAATTATTTATTACTTCACTAAGTATCTTGCTTTTCTCTTAAGCATTTCTGCCTGACCTGGTAATTTAAGAACTCATTCCTTTTTCCCAGTCTCCTATTTTTCAAGTCCTTTCCTAATCCACTTCTTTTTTTTCCTGGTGCACAGGTATTACACCAAGGTCAGTGACAGCAATAACTGAGCTGTATGTTTGGTATGCATTTAGTGTTATTAAAGAAATTAGTTAATGACTACAGAAACAGTTCTTTACTAATAGCAGGAGTAATTTTTTTCATCTGCAAGCAGAAGAGAAAATGTCAATGGGCTAACTGGTTTGTTTTTTGGGGTTTTGTTAGGTTGGTTGGTTTGTTTTGGCTTCGTTTAAACTGAAAGAACCAGGTAGTTCTAAAAAAAGAAGAGAAAAGGTTTCTTTGTACTAGTTTCTCTGCAGAGTTTGAGGCTGTCCTGGAATAATTCTGTCAGAGGTTCACTGAGACCAGCCTGCAGGCGGGGAATTAACAGTGATGCTTTCTCAAATAAAAGCTTCAACCTGCAATACAGATACAAATACCCTTGGATTTTCATAGTGTATAGAGCTGCACCCAGATGTGAATGTCACTGCTGGTACTTATCTCCTATGAAAATAAAGCTTAAATCTGAACAGAGTAGAATGCAACAATTTTCTTTAATGCTTTTTAGCCCGTGGGCACGCAAACAGAAAGCTTGGACATGTGCGCAGGTGCCTGTGGGCATTTGTAGAGTGCAGCAGACCTTCAGGAAGCAGAATCATACAAAACAACAGCATGGGCTTTTCACTTTCAGACTGATGGGAATAAAAGAAGAATATTAAATAAAGAAAAGCAAATATTAAATAAACAGAAAGGAAAGAAACATCCATTGCGTTGTGATGGATCTAGGAGCTTCCTCCAGAGGAGCCCTTACTCCATGCAATCTAAGCTGCCACACGCCTGCTGTTGCAAGCGTGAGGGGGCTGCAGCAGACACAGAGATTATTCTTCCCTAGGCAAAGCTTTCTGAGAGGTGTTTTAGGCTTGGTTGTGCATCACAGGTAGTACAGAATGAAAGCCTGGAACATGCAGCTGCTCTTGGGGTATGCAGGAGCACATTGGTTCAGGAGAAGGAGTGGGTCCTGGCCTGAGGCTGCTCCCTGGCCTGGCTGCTCTCTCCGGATGTGTCCACCTACTCCTCTCGCCACAAAATGTGCTCAAGTAATTTCTGGAAAATGGATGCAGTGAGGATAAAAGAGCAGTTGATCATGACTTTTAGAAGGTGTTTTTATTGTTTGGATACCCTAACCTAGATGAACGTAGACATATAATGTGAGCAGACAGCCAAAACACCGACTAATTAAGTTTAACTGCCTCCCGTGTCCCTAGGAGCAGGCTCTAGCTGGAAATAATTAGTTACGGGAGACCTCTAAAACTTTACTGTTTCATTTTGTAACTATTTTGTCCTAGTTGACTACAGTTTGGAGCCAAGGGAATGAACCTGTTTGCACTTTGCTGCTAACACTGGCCTGCCAGGAAGAGCCTTCTTCGGCTGCGTTTCTGCAGACGGGAGGAATGTGACTCAAATGTCAAGTCATTACATCAGATTAAAATGAGAGACCACCAGCAGAATAAAAGCCTACAGCACACAAATGTAAACCAGCAGATGAAGCACATTCCCTCAATCCAAGAAGCAGAGGCTGAACCCCTGCAAGCAAAGGCTGGAAAACACTTTTCATCTAGAGTTTGAAAAGGAACAGAGACAGAAATGCTCTTTTGCCTCTGTACAAGGCTGTTCCGGGTATTACCCCATAATCCCTCCAGAAATCAAGGAGAGTTTTACTTATGATTCTTATAGATGGCAGGCTGGGCTTTTATTTTCACAACGGGAAGATTAAAAGATTCCTTACAGGTGTACTAAGATCACACAGCTGCATTTATTCCCCTTCCCAGGGAGACAGGAGCTCCCCCAACACCACCCACTGCCAACTCCTACAGAGGAGATTTCCTTTCTCTGTTTCTTTTGATGGATGAACAAAAGAGAGGAAAAGAAACCCAGTGCAAATAGACTAACTTGGGGAAACCAGAGGCATCCTGGCCAAGCAGGGAAGTAAACTTGAACCAGTACTCCATTTGAGAACAGTTTTCTTCCTTTAGAGTTCAGAGTATCTGTTTTTGGACTGACTGAACTCTTCTTATTGATTGGGGTTTTTAATTGCTCTAAATGTCTAATCCTGCATGTTCTCCACACACTCATGCAGCCTATGTCCCAGCTACCTGCAAAGACTGCAACAATATGAGTTTTCTAGAGCTCTCAATGCCTCCCATGCCTCTTGACAATTGAGCTGTTGCCAGCAGGCACTTCAACTACAAAGGAACCTGGAATAAACTGTGCAACCCCCTGAACTTCGGAGATCTGTTTTACTGTTTCTCTTTCTGCCACATGGCAGAAAGTCCCCAATCCAATAACTCCTATATGCATGAGATCTTTTTCATTTTACTAGCGTGTATATGCATTTCTCACCATGAGGCAAACTGCTCAGCACAGTTATACAGTTTTACAGAGTTATACTGTTTTACTGGTTCCAGGTCAGGTCACTGTGCAAAGGGAGCCTGGGCAGCTGGCTCAGCAGGTCCTGGACTGAGAAACATGTCTCTACTTTTTTCTAAACATTAATTTTCAGTTCACCTGCACCTGTTCTGAACTACAAACCCCACCTCTCCTGAAAAGAAGACAGCCCTTATCCTCCTTCCTTCTTAGCACCTCTATGACTGCACTGCCCTCCACTCCTCAATAGGAGGCAAGCCTTGAGTGTTGCTCTTTTATTACCTAAACCACATCCCCATCCCTCCCAAAAGCACAGCTTACCTCTTCCAAAGAGAACTCCTACTTGACTGTAACATTCTCCACTCCCAGTTTCAAGCCCCCACCTTTCTCTCAGGTGGGTGTAATTTAGGTTTAACACCAACTTTGATTTCTTTTGGTTTTAGGTGAGATTTTTTTTGAGCTTTGAGTCTCAATTATTCAAAGTAAATTAGTGGGCAAGGCATCACTATGAAAAACCCTCCTCCATGAAAAGTAGGTTTCATTTCATTTTCACTACAAAGCTGACAGTTGTTTTGCCTTTCCTCTTCTTTAATTAAGTCCAGAGTCTTTCTGAACTTTATTTAATTACATTATAACAGCACTATAGGAAGTGATCTTATTTGATAATTTAGAGTGACCTCTCTTGAAATTAACTTCAATATGTTTTGAAATTCTCTCTTGAAATAAACGGTGCCACTTCTATCCAAATCTACTCCGTAAAGAGGGAAGTTGTTTGCCTGATTAATAGATGTTATATCTTGGAAACAGATTTTTCCTCAAATTGGGGAAACACTTCAGCTCCACATGGCCTTTCTCAGGCCTGGCAAAAGGGGCTGAATCAGACATCTATGTCTCAACCCTCTTCATTTTTGGAGAAGAATCTTCATTAGCTCTCCCCTCCACTGCACTGCACAGGCAACCTACGGTCTGCCCTCTGCACTGCACCCACGGGATTCTTGTTTCGACAAACTTATGCCAAAACCACTGTTGTACTCTCCAACACTGCACATCAAAATAAATCCAGAAGTTCTTCTACAGTGCTGCTCCACCATCAACAAATTCCTGCATGAAAACTCCCACAGAAGCACTCCAACACCAACAAACTCCTACAAGAAAAATGACACAACAGCATTACCCCATCAGCAAATTTCCACTTGAAGATTTCCACAAGAACATTCCACCATCAGCAAGGTCCTACATGAGAACATTTCTGTTACCACTAAGATTTTCATGAGATGCTATCAAGAAATGGTTCTGTAGCACCCCAAGTACAAGAGTGCCACACTGCTCAGACTGCCAGGAGGTGCTGAGGGGTCGTCTCCTTCTCCCAGGGGACAGGGGGTTTGGAGAGCTCAGGTCCCCTCACTGATGAGGAGAAAGTAACTCTCGCCTTCATTACACCATCTCAAGCAGCCACTTGGTAGATCAGGGATGTGAAAACCAAAAGAAAAGCACTTTAAAACAGATTTTTTTTTTCCAGCCTAAGGAAATGAAACTGGCTGCAGCCTGCCATGGCCAGCCCTCCCAGCCATTCTGATTCTGCACCCAGTGAAGGCAGGAGCTGCCCCATCCCGCGGGGGAATGTCCTGCAGAAGTGTGGGCATGCCACACACCGTGGTTGCTGACGCTGAAAATGATCTCAGGCACAGAGCGCAGCTACAGAATAATTTCTGGAGTGAGCTGCCAGTGCTCATATGGATGTTTTGCTTTCCTAGTGGATTAATAGGAGGGGGTTGGATTCAATCTCAGCTGTTAATCCTTTCAATGTCACAGGGAGCAAACGTATCTATTTTCTACTAAGGTTGGTTGTAAGGTTGTATAGGCCTACCCTTTTTCAAATTATACATAATTCCCTCTTTCCAAAGTATCCTGGGACAAGCATTGATCCCAGGAAGAGCTGAGAGACATCGCTGCCCCACAGAAAAGGTGCATTTCTATTTTCAGAGAAAACATTCTCTTCCCTTAGTGTACAATTGCAGGCTTGGGCAGATGATGAATATGAAGCAGCATTACAGAAATTTGTTTTCAAAGTCAATACTATGTCTTTATTTTCATTTATAAAGACAAATGTAGCTGCTCTGTAACACTATACAAAAAAAAATTGTTTTCAGTAATCCTACATTAAAAAGTCAAGTCTTCATTCATCAGATTTCCAGATAAGCAACAGTGAGAGAAATTTTCTCTTTAAAGACATATTCAAAGCATTCAGAGGCATTTCTGTCAATGATTGACAACTGAATAATGTACTCTTCTCTAACATTTTTGGAAATAAAAGAATTACTTTTTTCATCACTTAGGTTATCTATCGCTATTACATTTTAATTTATAGTTTTAACATTTTTTCTGAGTATGAATTCATTTAGTTATCCTGTATAAATTGATAAAGCCACTGTCTGCTTTTTTAGCCCAAAGCAGTTTGTTGTTTTTGTCCATGCTGAATTTTGAAAATTCTTCCTTATTTTTCCATTCCCATCTATGTATTCCATTGCTGTAGTTCATGGTACTTTATTACTGACAGACTGAAATTCCATTTGACAAATACCAAAACTAAACAACCCACCCATCAACTTACACATTAAGTCAATTTATTGATGTGCATCAAGTTTGACTTATTACCTATGATTCTCTAAGCTGCAGTTAGAAGGACAAATCTGCTCTTTATTCTGTAGTCCCTTCAGCTAGAGCTCAGGCATCTGTTTGTTAAGCAATTTTTTACAGAAGCATGGAGAAGCCTTCCTGGCACCCACGTGGTTAAAACATATTCCCAACTAAATTCCATTTTTCTGGTAAAGTAATTTATCCACTTCCTCTGTGACTTAAAATATCTTGCAGTGGTAACTGACTACAAATCATGTGTCACACGTGTCTTATTTCAGAGCTCTGTTTTGCCTGATTTATTTTGAAAGACAAGGAAGGAGTTACTGTAGCTACAGGCTTGAAAAAAGTACTTGTCTCACTTAAATAGCAAGTAAAATGAGAGCTAAACTAAATATCAACTACATCTGAGATTCAATAGCTATTAACTTTGTTTTGTAAAAAATAAAAATCTGTGTACATTTACCTTTGGTCAACAATTGGGTTTATCACCATTTAAAATTTTTTTTTTTAAGAATCAGCTGCAGGAGACAAGAAGTGCCAACATTGCTGAGGTGTACCTTGAGAACCTGTGTTTGGTCCCTGCTTGAAAGGGCTGTTACAATAAAACACTACCCTAGACCTAAATTACCAACCCTCCAGGCGGGTTTTTAGACATTTAACCAGTACCTACCAGTGCCATGATGGGAACTGGAGCAAGTCACAGGTAGTTCATAAGCAGGTTCCCTGATGTCTGTGCCCCCAGGCTCTGGAGACAACATCCTCTGTACCTCTGAATGTGGTCTGAGAGGAGAGAAGGACAATGTCAGAAGTAGCTGACTATAAGCTGTTTAAATGCCCTTGGAAATTGCATTCCTGGTTTTTGAGGGAGAACACACCAAGGAGTGCAACAACTGGCTGCAGGGCTATGACCAGATGCAGGGACAGTCCCTGTGGTCAGGGGTTAAGGTGAGCAGGGAGTTGTTGTAAGAAAAACTGCATCTCCATCCTTTTAATTCAAGGCATGATCATGACATTCTGATTAACTAGTAATTACAGACTGAAGAATGTACTATATCCTTTTACCTTGGTGGTTATGGGTTTTGGGGATTTTTTTGTTGGCTGCTTTGTTGTTGTTGTTGTTGTTGTTGGGTTGGGTTTTTTCATTTGGGGTTTTCTTGTTAGTTGTTTGGGTTTTTTTGTTTTGCCACTTAAGGTTTCATAAAAGTTAATTTCATGATCTTCAAAATTTAAAGCTTAAGCTTTAAAAGATATGTGGGTACCTATACACATGTGCCTTATTAGCATATTTGCAGCAGAGCTATGACCACTACTAAAAAATTCTGCCCAGATGCTCAAGAGGTATTATGTCTGTGGAGCTACACCCATGTACATTGCTTTTGGGTGGAGACCAAAGAATCCAATGACTTCTGAAATTAATCTGGTAATGATACTGCAACCATATTAAAAAGAAACGAACAGCTCCCCTGCCAGGTGCTGTTTTATGTTGGAATGTCTTATCAGTCTCAGCAGAGGCCAAAGACTGAGTGAACTAAAACCTTATTCCTAAGTACAGGCTTGTAAATTCCAGGCTAAGAAGCACTAGAAGAGACAGAGAAACTTCAGCTTGCAAGAAATGATGAGATGAGCTTCCAGAGTTTCCTTTCAATTGGATAAAATCTTATCTGTGAACCAAGCACCTCATGGTGGAATTTAATTTACACACAGATGTGGAGAACACAAGGCAATTCATTTGCTGTTTGACCAAAGACAAAGAAGCGTCAGTCCAGAAAACTGAAAACTGCCTGGAAATGACTCTTTCCATTTTTGGCCCAATTTAACTCAGGGCTGAAGCTGCGAAGCTGTATGGGAGTATTTTATAAACCTATCTGAGAGCATGATGCAGGTTTCTATATACATTTATGCAGAACATCTTGCACAGCACTCTACAAACAATGACTTAGATCCTGGTCATGCACCAGCTATGTAAGCAAATGTGGCAGCAGCTCTATTTCAGTAACAGCTGGCACCAAGTTCATCCCATCTTACAAAGGAAGGAATGTTGGCCAGACCGTCAGTGGGAGAACTGTTCCCTGGCTTGTTTCTAGTCACAGAATCACAGAATAGTTTGTGTTGGATGGGACCTCTAACAGTCATCCTGAAACGAGCAGTGACATGTTCAAATAAAACAGGTTGCCCAGAGCCCTGTCCAGCCTGGCCTCAAATGTGTCTAGGTCATCTACCACCTCTCTGGGCAACCTGTTCCAGTCTTTTAGCACTCTCATTATAAAAAAATTTCTTCCTTATAGGTAATCTTAATCACCCTCCTTCAATTTAAAAGTGTTACTTCCTGTGCTGTCACAACAGGCCCCACTAAAATTTGTCCCCAACTTTCTTGCAGCCTCCCTTAGGAACTGGAAGGTGCTCTAGGGTCTTCCCAGAGCATTCTCTTCTCCAGACTGAACAACCCCAACTCTCTTGGCCTGTCTTCATGGGAGAGGTGCTCCAGCCTGCTGTGCATTTCTGTAGTTTCCTCTGGAACCACTTCAGCAGGTCCATGTCCTAAGCTCTGTTTTTTCCAGCAGATTTGTACCTGTACTCTTGCTTTGTCATTATGAGGTCTCTTCAGGGGAGAAAAGCACAAGAGTTCCAAAGTTTCCACAGTAGAAAAGACCAATTGGTTGAATTAATGGTAGTGCCACAAGATGGTGCTGGACGTTTCATTGACACAAGTCCTTGAAGCTTTTCATTTGTCGCCTTTGTACGTTCCCTGACTACACCCTTCCCCAGCTGGAAGTTTACTCTGAAAATCAGCACTGGCTGGCTGCATGGGGATACACAAACAGGCTGGCATCTCACCCATGCTGGGTAACAGGGTTTCCTGTTTTATACTTTTCTGAAAACATCCTGCTTTGCAGGTGTGCATCCCAAGATGCTTTCATGGCAGGTCAGCAAAGCTTTTATCCTACTATGGAAAAGCCTTCCAGAGTAATTGCATTTTCCAAGACCCCCTGTTGGTCACAGCAACCCAGGATGGTGACCTGACAGCACAATGCAATTTTCATGGCAATTATGATGTCTTTTTTTTTGTTTTGAAAGAGAAAAAAAATCACACAAGCAGGAGCTATATCACTTCATTCAATTTTATAAAAACTCTAGAAAAAAAGGCATCTTGGAAAAGAGATTACCTGCCTGTTATGGGTTATAATGCACTCATGAACGGAACAATATGGTCATTCTATTTTTCCACTAATGCATTTCTAAAATAAAATCTTTGGCATTGGGAGGTTTAATGAACCATTTCTGACATTTCCAGTCCATGACTGATAATACTCCTAACATTTCCTAAACAAAGGTTTAGGGAAAAAATAGAGAGAACATTAAAACTTTTAGGTCAGATTCTCAGTGAGATTAATGGACCTACAAAGATTTACCACGACTGCAGATCATGCCCTGAAGTATAAAAATGATTTCGTTCATACTCTTATGAACTTGGTGAAGTTTGGATTTGGATTTTGAAAAAAAACACGCTGTATTTTATAATAGAAATCATCCAACTCTGGAATCTTCAAGTCCAGAGTGTTTATGTTCATATCTGAGCTTGAGGAGCACATCCTGTCTTTAATCTGTGGTGCTTCTGTGCTCCACAGGATTTGCAGTCTCCTTTCCCACAGACAACACCTCCTACAGGCTCTATTTCCAGCTGCTCTCCTGATTTTATAACCAGTTGACCCAGGACAACACAGCACACGCAGACTTTTAATATCCAGCATCCCCACTTGTTTGGTTTTTTCCTTAATGGTAGAGATTAGTGGTTTCAGTGGCAAAAAGAGTAAGTGGTCCAGTTCCACTTTCACCTCCACTTTGGAATATGGTAGTCATCTCTTCTCCTACTTCAGTTTTACACCTCTTCACTGTCACAGGGCCTTTTCCCCAAACTCCATGCCATCTGCTAAGGTGTATGATGAAAGCAGAAAGGATGTGACTTTTGTTTATAGTCAGCAGTGCTCCCAGGACAGTGCTAGTGATGTTAAAGAGGGAAGATTAAAACCCAGTGGTCAGTATTTGCTGAAAATATTGACTGTATTTTCTATATGCAAAATTAGAATGGTTTGTATTTATGAGTAAAACTGTATATGGTGACCTCATAATTTTTAATTCAGAATAAGAATACATTATTTTCTCAGACTTAAAGACAGAGAAATTAGGACATAGAAAATTCAAGAAAATAATAAAAAAATGAACTGGGTCCATTTTCACATCTAAGTTCCTGGATGTCTAATTGTCTGTCCATTCCTTTCATGATTTGCACACACTGTGTAGTATCAAATGAGAATTACTTAGTGTTTAACATTCCATTTTAAAGAAGTCAGTCAACAGAAAAATCAGCAGCTCACAAACTAGTAATTCCAGATCTATTTTCAAATACAGCCATTGAAATATTTTGCCATAGCTTCTTATTACTGATTTATTACTACTTAGCAATTTTTCACTAATTAATGCAACATTTTTTGGTTTTAAAAAATCTGTTATGTAAATGCAGTATCAGTTAGATTTATTGCAACCAGAAATACTGGTAAGAATACAAATGTTCCTAAAATGGGATTATGGTAAATAAACAGTATCTTTTCCCAGGCATTCTGCTGTGCATGTGTTGCAGGGTGTGAGGCTGGTTTTTCTCCCTTTACTCCTCAGTATGGATGGCAGAATGCATTACTTGGTTTCCTATTGTTATTCTAAACAATGATGGAAAAGTGGTAGATTGCTACATAAATAAAACTAAATTTCTAATCTTAAGAATTATGTGTTTTCCTAAGCACATTCAAGTTTGGAACATTACATGGATTGCAGCAGATTCTTAATGGGAGTGAGAAGCTTGGTGTTTGCATGATGTCTTCTGTACCAACCGTCTGGCTTCTGGAAAATGTGGTGGAATATTCATACTCCCCACCCTCTGTGAGTGATATAGTTATTGTAGCCTTCTTACTAGTGTAAATTACAGAATAAAATCTGCATTCAAAATCGTTCACAGTGCTCTCACACTGTCTGTCACTGCTGGAATATCTGCTTGGTGGAGGATTCCCTGGCTCTACAAGAGCCTAAGGTGGCCTAAATGAAAATTAAACTCTTGGCCTAATGCTTTGATCATCTCACTTGTCTCTCCACTCCATCATCCTTTCTATTACCTAAGCAAAGCCAATGGGAGGGGAAAAACCTAGGATTTAGCATGCTACTGAATTTATCATGACACTTGTTACAAAGCTATTGTTACAATACTTCCTAAATAGACCTGGCTATAAGTAATGAAATAATTAGGAACTAATGCTGTGACACTTCCTGCCTCATCCTTGGGATGTTTAGAAATTTGGAGAAGCCACGTCTCACTGTGATTTCAATAGGAATGACTGTCCTGGGTTGCAGTTTATTCTATTACCATCTACATGAACTGTTGACACCAGGTGGGTGGTGTTGCTTGCCTCCTCCCTCCGGACTATCTTCTGCTGATGAGTTTTACCACATGACTCATAGATAACCCATTCCAGACAATATTCTGTTAATGGCCTTACCACATGACTGACAAAATTACATCAACCCATTGTGAGATGCTCCGCCCAGAGGGAGGAGACAATCATTCCGTTCTGGATATAAACTGAGAATGCAAACACCACAAGGAGCCCTGTCTGCTGGTTTCCCAGAGGACGGGAGCTACCACTGGACCTTTGGCTGGACACAGGATCTTCCACAGAATCGCCGCTTCAGCTGAGCTGCTTCGTTTGGACTACTACCACCACCCTAACAGGGTGTCAGGTTGTATCTGACTTTGTCAGTGTTTTTCCTTGTTATTATTTCACTTATTTTTAATTTTTTTCCTTTTGAATTTTATTCTGACTTGCAGTCTCCCACTGGTTTGTTTTCAAACCAAGACAATGACCAAGCCAGCCACCATCCTGCCTGCCCAGGTTCATGGCATGAGGCAAGGGAGTGCTAGGAGATGCCAAAGAGACTCCGTGTTTCAGGCTGGATTTTCTGTTGTATTCAAACATGCAAATTGCTTATACCTAAGCAAAACAGGTAAAAACCCTGTACATATGGGTGGGATGTGGAGTCACTTTCTACCACCACATTTGTTGGTGGCTGGCTTGATCCTTCCTTGACTGGTTGTCCTCGTGCAATTGTTTGTGTCCCTGTGAGTTAGCTCATGTACATTACGTACCATAATGTAGCATTCTCAGGTGAAAAAGCATGCTGAGAACGAGGTTTGGGTCTACAAGGGAGCATTCACAGAACTTTGGGGAGGGTTCATTAGAACCTGTTCCTAATTATGTGCAACCACCATTGAGGTTTTATAAATCCTGGGGTATGTGTGTCAAAGGAATAAGGGTAATACTTCATACTGCTGGGGGTATTGTTGCACCAGATAATGTGCACCATCACGATACTGACTTAAAACTTGTCTTAGCAGAGTGTAATATATGACTTGGAGCAGTCATTGAAAACTCTTTGTGAATACTGTGGCAAAGGCTAATGTAAATAAAGGAAGATCAAAGTAAACTTTGAAGTAGGAATGGAGCCTGACATAGCTTAGCAAGACATACTGCACTTAGGCATAACCCAACAAACTGGAAATATTTCATTTTCAATTTCCTGTCCAAGACATAAGCCTTAATTTTAAAAAAATTATTATTTTTATTGTCCATTTTGGTTCTCACTGCTATTAAGTACAAGCTGTGCTGATAACTTCTTTTACAAGCTTTCCATAAACATATGGACTATATTTTCTTTTTGTAAACACTGTTGATAGTGCCTTATCATACTGCAGAACAGTGCAGTTTACCAGCTCCTCTACACATGGAGAATGCTGTCAGCTCCCCCACCAAACCACGGTGCAGCAAACAGCTGAATAAAGAGAAGGTGGTGGGATGTGAGTGCAGCAGCACACTTATCTCCTTTCATCCATCCCTATTTCCATCTTTGTGTAGCACCTCTCATACAAGCTGTGATGCTGCAAGCAGCTCTGCCAAGTCCCATTCTCCAGACCTGTCAGATATGCTCAGAAGGGGCTTATCTCATGTTTCCAGCCATATATGTCGACTCAGGCTCTTGAGGGAAACAACGTCTTTGAGTCTGAGCCACACAGATCTTCATAACTCTTGCTCTCCGATGCTGGAGGCTCCATGGGACAATCCTTCTGCCACTATGGCTATTCAATGTCTATGGATTGGGCTTTTTTCCTGCCTTTCAATCCACAGGGGAAGGTGAATGAGCATCAACTGCAAGTACCTACTACCCTTACACACAGTCCCACACCTGAAGGCATATTCCAGCCAAAGTGACTTCTCACTAACCCGTGCAGTAAAGCCTGTCGACCACTGGGCTATACCAATGAGCTGGAGTGCAGGCAGAGTCACTCGGGGTGAGTTCGGTCTGCTGGAGACAAGTCTGAGCAGTCCACTCCAAGTACTAACCTGGCTTTCTCCAGGACCCTCCTGTATCACATCCAATGGGCATCTTTTATTGCTGCATGATAGACAAAATACAAATGACTTTGATTTATTACTCATCAGGCCATTAAAAATTACTTCTAATAATTTTCTTCTTTGCACAGAGAGTGCTGGCTCCACCCTCCTCCTCCTCTGGAGCCACTGTGAAAGTGGCTGAGATGTCTTGCTCTGTCCATTCCTGGAAGGACGTGATGCTGGGGGAGTGGCATGGCTGCCCTGGACGGAGCAAGATGATAAAAAGCAGTCTGGCAGCCACTTGCCTCCAGCTCTCCTGGCTGCCCTCCCAGCTGAAAGCAGAAGCCACAAAGGTAACAGAAAACTCCTTTACATTCCCAACACTTCACTCAGCTGCAGCCGGCAAAACACCTGGAAACTGAGACCCCATTTTGAATAGTTCTTGAGCATAACATGAGCACAACCACTACAAAAAAAAGGTCTGGGTCTAAGTGATTCCCAGTAGACCAGCTATAGCATACACACCAACATTTTCAAACAGACCTAGTCCCTTGTGGAGATTAAAGTAAATCCCACAGTATTTCATTCTAGCTATAATCCTAAATAACAGCAAATCTGTATCTGCTATATAATATTATATAACACCCCCCCTTACTTTTTGTCTTCCCTGTGTCAAAGAACATCATAAGCTATGACAGCCAGGTGCTCAGAAATAAGGAAATACTAGAATGCCAGCTGTTCTGTTTATACAGAAGAGTGGCCAGCCCCTAACACACTGCACCACTAGCTGGATTAATTGCATTACATGCTCTCTTCTAGAGAGAGAAACTATACCCAGCTGAGCAATCTCAGGGCCTGCACTCAAATGCTGATTGCTGGGTCAGTGCTTTCATTATTAGGGGTCCGTGGTGGAAACACAAACCACAAGAGCAGAGAGCTCTCGTGGTTTGTACAGCTCAGCAGAACACACAGACTGTTCAGTTGGAATGTATTTTATTAATATTGAGCATTCACTTCACGCACAGATAGCTTTGACATTGTTGGCACTTAAGTAACAATTAAATCCCCTGTTATCTAGTGAGGTTTCTTTGGTTTTTAAAGTGTTTTTCAAAGGCATCTGCCTTTGCAATATGAGGTGTTTCTGTATCATCTCTCTGCCTTAAGGGATGTGGTCTGATTGGTGTATCACTGCTCGTAGGAAGCCAGGCTCTGGGGATGCAGCTGTGTTGCCAGAAAGTCTGCACATTATAGACAGATCTGTTGTGCATTGCCAGTAAGTTGTGGCTGTGACTATGTCCCCAAGGGGTCCCAAAAGGTTTGGAACCGTAGGTGTATCTCTGTGCTGCCAGAAAGAATGTGGTTGGGGATGCCTTTTTCTATGGGGATGAAAAGCTGTGGGCTGCTGATATATCAGTATGTGCTGTAATAAAGCCTGTGCACCGAAGCTGTATCCTTCTCTTCTGCTAGAGGTCTTTGGGCAATTCCAGAGCTGTTTGTCTCAACAGCCCTTGGGACATTCACTGCACTATTTGCCCTGGCACACCCACATGGTAAAAAAGTTGTAGGTGTGATAATACATTTGTGCCAAATTACTCACTGGATCAGTATATGCACCATCCCTCTGAGGAGCTCAAGATAATTTTAAATTCCTAATTAAGCTTCCTACACTGGAGACAATTAAGGATTATTATGCCTGTTTCACGGACGTTGTTGCCATGTTCCCTGGAAGGCCTGTGTGCTGCCTGCCGGGGGTGCATGTAAAACCCTCTGTGCCCATTCTGGGCACATTCACTCTGCCCATTCGCTCTTTACCATGACACTGATCCTGATAGCAGTCAAAACTGTGCACAAGGAACAAACCTTGAGGCTCAGGCTAAAGGGAGCTTAGCTGGCCTGTATACCACAGAGAAAATACCTCACACATTCATTTTCTTGCCTCAAGGACAAACCCCAAGACACTGCCCAGACTCTTGCAGAGCCTGGGCAGTCTCAACACCCCTAAATATCAACTTCAGTGTGATTTTATAGCACAGTATAGCAGTCTGTACTTAGGTACACCCCCAAAGGAAAGAATTATCCAGCAGGATACAGTGTGCAAACACACAGCAATGTTCCCATCCGAATCTTTGTATACGTGCCTGCTGTGTATTTCCCCTTGAACAGTTAATCATCTATAGGGATGAGTCTAGACACCATTTTCTCTTTCTTTCTCAAGCTAAAAATAAAGAAGGGTGAAAAGATTCTGAATCCAGACAGATGTATAACAGACTAAAATTTACAGAAGATTGTGAGGATTCCACTTATTGTTCAGTCACTACAGTTCTACCTTATTTTATCCTCAGCATGAAAAGAAATACTGATCATCACATTCAGTAGTAACACAAAGCTGACTATATTTTTCTCCCAATACTTAAAAAATAGATATATAGAAGTGTGTTTAGTCAGGAAATGCATCTGATCATATATCCAGATGAAAAAAACAGGCTCCAAATACCCATCTGGATTCAGGAATAAACTCAGCACCTCAGGCTCATCACTAATGGAAAGAATGACACACACAAGCATGACTTTGTGGTCTTAAGGCCTTGAAAATGTACATCCAAAATGTATATTGTAGCAATATACACTTTATCCCTTTTGGAAGCTGCTAAAAAAGAAAGAGCCAAATCATTGAAGCAGTGTAGACCGTCTGCAGGGAAAAGGTGCTTTGTGCCAGTAAGTCAGGGATATTACCTTTGGCTCATGAATCTGCACTATTTTTTTGGCCATACATTCAAACTTGACTCATGCAGACTCTACAAAAATGTAAGAGAAGCAGAAGATGTCACTTACTTCCTTAGGTTCAAACCCCACATTTTAAAAACCATATTGAACATTATACACAACAGGGTTTTGTACCTGTTTTTGTTCCCTTGTAATAAATACAGAAAAAAAGGCCCTGGAATTGTGTGAATACTGCAAGAAGTTTTTGCATAAATATTTCCCAGTTTGAATGTTTAACTGAACATGCTCCAGGCACAGCTGTTGAGCATGCACCTGCACTAAACTTGACAAGCTGGAGAAGCCCGAGAGGTGAGTTGTGAAGGAAAAGTGAGCAATGGCTTTTGTACCACTCGTGGCCAAGCATGGGCTCTCCTCCATTCCCACTGCCAAAGGTCCAGATGAACCCTATTATCCCACTGGTTTGCTTTGCTTTGAATGTGTTTCCACCCATCTTGTATTTCCACTTTGTAAGGATTCCAGTAAAATAATTTACTGGTGATGGTACATGGTAATAACAGCATTGTAAGGATTTGTCAAAGGTTTGGTTTTTGAACCTGCTGCCTTCAGGATTTACATTGCAAAGCATTTCCAAGAGCTGCCTTCCTCCTGTCAGAGAGCAGAGCAGCACCTTGTGAGCTGTGTGTGAAGGCGGCTTGAGATGGGAGATGCAAACATCCCAGTGAGCCGTGAATATCTCTTATCTTGCACAGACACTTGTTCAGCCCAGTGGAGGGGACCCTCAGCTCCACCTTCAGCTACTTCCATAAACATGGCTATTTCTACCTTCCTGGCCCTATCTGGGAAAGCTGGCACGACTCCTAAACCTATCCTAACTCTCTCACGAGGCTGCTGTGGGTGACCTGCCAGTTGGGCTGACAGCCAGGATAAGTGGTAAGTGCCAGAATGCAATGCTTTTCCCTCAGGCAACAACCAGTTAACCCAGAGTAAAATGGGTGAGAAGCTTGGGGCTGGATTGGAGGTGGTTTGGCTGGATTGGGGTTTTTTAACTCATGGAATAGGCTAGAATCTCTAAAAAAGGAATAAGGACATGTTATAAGGCAAGAGAGTCCGCAGCTTGTAGGGTATACCCAGGAAAACCCTATTGCAGGTCACCCAAGAGATATAGTAAGGAATAATGTGGAAAGAGGATGGGGAAGGAAATAGCTTGGAGGATCCTGTGTGTCTTTCAGACAGGAACATCACCAGGTCATGGCCAGAGAAGCTTGGACTTGCTCCTGCTTCCCAGACCTGCTGCTCCCTCTGCTCCAGCAGTTTCCAAGTACTGCCACATCGGTTTTCACAGCTGCCTTGGTGGTACGTGAATCCCTCTCCCAAGAATATTTGCAATCATCTACAATATGATATGCTGCCAATATTTTTTCTTTCAGCAATTCCTCCAGGAGTGAGGAAATGGTAAATTTTCAATCATTTCTATTATGGCAATACCTGAAGAGAAATTCACAGAAGAAAAATGAGGTATTTTCTGTGCTGATCGCTTGCTTCCTGCCAGATTTCAAAGCTGCCAGATTTTTATTCTCAGCATGAAAACAATTACTGAAACAACGAGGGTGAAACAATAAATAAACATGAAACAATTAATAAACATGAAACAATTAATAAAGGTGTTAGAACTTCTCAAGAGGTGGCAGGAACATTTCACTACATGAAGTGCCAGTGACAGGGATCACAGTGCATTGTCTAGCTCTATAAACTGGCAGGTGAATTCAGCCCATGTGGATTAAACAGACTTACAGAAGGTGATAAAGGAAATTCAACCCTAGATAATCAAAATAAAGACACAAAGCTCTCAAAATCAAACTCCCTTCTGTGAGAAAAATCACCTATCACAATGGTAATCTCAGTCTTCCCCTCCTCCCCCTGTCCCAGGGAGGTGTCTTTGGCAAGACCTGGAGAGCTGCTCTGTTTCTGTGACACCCTCTTGCCTGCAGATAAAACTCACGGGAGCTGACAGCGCATCAGAATTTTATTTGCAATTTTCCATAGCATCACACCAGGCAACTACAAACACAGTACCCAGTGTTAGCTGAGCTGGTGTGACATGGGGTTTGTTCTAACTCAAGTGTGTCTAAACCCATTCCATCAACACTTTTTGTTGGTTATGAGACATGCAATGATTAATGGAGAGAGACTTCACCAAGAAGGGCCATTCCACGCCCTCATCCACGTATTGCCAATTCCCACCTATAGAAAACGTGTCTGGGCAAGACTCGGCTGTATTTGCTCAGTGAGATGTTTTCTCAGGAAAATAATGAGATTATTCATCCAGAGATTAGGGAGCTTGATTTAACCTTTCCTTTGAAGGAGCAGACTTCTTAATGACACAGTGCTCTCCTGGCAATACCACACAGTGGTATTTTCCATGTTGAACTTGGACCTGACTCGGGCATATGGGTTGTTCTAATTGTGTAATAACTCCTAAGAACTGTGTAAGTTGGAGTCCTGGGCTTTTTAAAATTTTTTTTTCCCTAAACTGAATAATTAGGCATAATCACTGCTGCAGATGCTTCTTACCAGGGAATAAACCATATGCTGTGGAAATGCTTCAGTATTACAGTTGTTTTTTATTGGTTTGTTTGTTCTATTCTTTTAGTTATACCGAAGTAGTTCAAGCATTTTCATATGGACAAAGGCTTTAGGATTTGATGGCTAGTTCACTGAAGCTGCTATTGCATGTTTATAAATTCTGGTTTAGACATTGTAAACATTTATTTCCTGGATGCCATCGGTTAACTCAGACCAAACTCTAGGAGAGAGATATATTTATAGTGAGAATGTAGCTATTTTCACTATATGTGTTTATTCTGACAATTCTCCCTGTGCCCTTGCCCAGCTCCTTACTTGGGGGCACCTTCACAAGCATTTCTGTCCAAGCGGTTGAAGTCCAAGCACAAAAAGCAGGGCAGTATGCTTTCAGCTGGAATGTTATAGAAACAAGCACATATTTATAATTTTTTTGCCCCTTAATTGTCTAGAATTTGTAATTTTTTTTCCCCTTTATTGCGTAATATTTTTGAATTTTTTTTTTTTTTTTTTTTTTTTTTTTTTGAGGATTGTTACTAGAGAACAGCAAACAAATAAACTGGAGCATGGTTTGAAGCAGATTGACTGCCAACGAGATTTTTAAAAATGGCTGTAATAAATCAGTGAATCCTCCAACATTCACAGGAAAAATGTGGGATGTGCAGTAGGAAGGGAAAGTATAGAATGGCAAGGGTTGCTGTGGCGTGCCCTATTCTCCTGCTGTGCCTGTGTTACTGACTGCTGGAGACTGGATCTCAACCAGTACGGCCATTCTGTATCAGAAAGAACCTGCTTCACAAGCACTTCACAGGAGCAAGGGCAAGAGCTGAGTTCATAATTTGCATCGAGGGAATCGCTAGAAAGAAAAGGTCAAGAAAAAAAAATAATACAAATTACCTCTGGATATTTTTAAGCATGGGATATGTTGATAGAGAGCAGGAAACCTTTCAGAAAGCCAAGTGAAAGTCGTTAGTGCCTGGGACTGTGGGGTGATTGTAGGGCAGGAAGAAAAAATGTATTCTGTATTAATTACACTGTAGACTTTTTCCCGTGGGTTCTCTCCCAGTTGGAGTATTAATGCTTCGTAGTTAATTAGCTCTTTCTTCCTTCAAAGTGATTCTATGATATTAATTAATATAGCATTGTTAACCAATTAATCCTGCCAATTGGCTTGAGGTATTGCACAAATGGTTAAAAACAAACAGCAACTAAAACAGACACATTATTAATCAAAGATTTTTGAACTTGAAATGGGCTGCTCAGTCCTTTAACACAGAGACTCCAGGATCCCTGCCTGTAGGAAATTTCATGCAGACACACTAAAGGCCATATAGAAATGCAGATCCCAATCCTGAGATACCATCCCAGGCAAAACCGTAAGTCCTGATCCAAGAAGACTTTTCAGCTCATACTTAGCTCTCAAGCTGTGAACAATCTAACAGAAATAAAAAATTTTTCAAAGACCTAAGTGGTGCATTAAAACCCCAGTGGAGCTGGTCCCTATTTTTAAGATTCATTTCAGGAAGAATTTCACAGGGGTGTGGAGCTACAGCACGAAGACCACTTACGGCAGCAGATGCCAAAATATTTTTAAATTTTTGAAGCCAAGCTGCAGAGGTCATTCTAAATGTCTTTAGGGAAGATGTGAAATACAGTAGAGAAGGAGGAAGGGTTGGTTTTGACACAAGCAGTAATTTAATGTCTTGTAAAGGGTCATTGGTAAAATATGGTGAGGTCTGAAGTTGAGTTTAGACAGCACTTGTACTGAGCTATACTCATGGTATGACACACTGGCACCTCTCATGAGCTGCTATTTTATTCTCCAGAATCCCAAGTTTCTTTAAGAGAAATAGCGAAAGATAGGGAAAAAAGTGGATAGAAATAAAAATGCATAGAGGCAGAGCAGAGAGTAGAGTGGAGCCTGCACAGAGCTTGGAACTCAGCCATGGGCAGGTCTGAGGAGTTAAATAATCAGGAATATCAGCATTTTAACTGCTGGGTTTGCTTGTGTAGTGGCTGAATGCATGGACTGGGCACAACCTGCAATCACACCCCCGGCTGATGGGGAACAAAAGATCTCCGGTAGCTTTTGACCAAGCACATGCAGTGGCAAAGCTCTCCTTTTATAACAAAATCCAGGAGAGAGGGGTAGCTGTGTCCATTGCATCAGCACATTTTCATCACACAAAAGATGTGGCACAGGGTCACAGATCTCCCCTCTCACTGCAATTTGCCATCTCATAGAAATGTGCTGTGGGGTTTTTTCTCCCTGTAAAGATGTGACCATTCCGTCAACATCTACCAAAGTTCCCAGATGAATTTGATATATAAGACAAAACCATAATTCTCCCTTCTTAAGCCTTCCTTCCTCCCAGGTGAGGATAAACCAGGGAAAATCATGGAAATTTCTTGGATGGGTCAGTTCCAGGTGGAATTTTATCTGGAAGAAAAGCATGACTTTCACAGAATACCGGCAGCATTATTTCTTGTATTATTAGACAATAAGCTATAATGCATTGCATCCCAGCTTTAACAGAGAAGCTTCACAGTCATATTATAGGCAGGAACATTAAGAGTTTTATCATCTTGTTTCAAGTAATCATCTTGTTCCATATAATTATTTAGCTTTCGCTTCTTGGATGAAGCAATCTTTGAAAATCTGTTCGTATTTAATTAGCCACATTCCCTACTGACTGCCACAGGCATCTCCTGTGCAGGTGTAGTCTTGAAGCTGTAAATTCATTTTCAGGAGCGATTCCAGGAAGGAGCTGCTCAGGGTGGAATCTGCAGCAAAAACCCTCTTCAGCATTGGTCTTACCATGTAAGACAAGAAGACGACCTGCTCTGAGTCTCACTTCTGAGCAAGGAACCAACCAAGCAATGAAACTTGATCAGGGGTAGGTTTTCTTGTTATTCTTTTGTGCTCAGTGCTTGGAAATCTTGATCTTAGCTTCCTTGAAGCTACCTGGGTTTAGATGTACTCAAAATCACCCAAAAGTAGGTCCTAATTAACTGATCCAAAGGCAGGACATTGAATGAATAATGGCCTCGGGATGGGCTTTGTGTTCCCACTGACTGAGTAATAAGTCCTGTGATTGCACATGCACATTCATACCCTGCCCTTAGTCTGTGATGATCAGCTCCACGTGATCCCAAGCTTAAATGCCAATGAAAAGGATGTGCATTAAAGCTGACAGCAAGGTCACTCCCAGCATTTTAGTCTGCTTCATGACTGGCTGGGGATTTCTCTTTAGGCAAAGAATAATGGCAGCTGTGATTGTTGTGGAAAGAAGAGACTGGGAAAATGAATAAAGGGGGAGGAAAAAAATGGGGGCTTCAGTGTATTCCACAGCAAACCAGCAATCAGTGTCTGAGCACCTCTGTCACACTACAGGCCACTATCAAAACAGGTGACTGTGCTGTAGCCTTGTGACTAATGACAGCAAAGAATGAAAGTTTCTATCCTTCTTTCATTTGCAAACCACAACTGTGCCAACCTGCCTGGGACACAAAGATTATACAAGCTTAGAATATCTCCATTAGAAAGCAAAAATAAGGCATATAGTGAGTTCTACCAGCCTTGGTGATCCAGCAGCCTCCAGCATTCAATGAAATGAGGGACTGGAGAGAAAAAAAAGAATAGAGATACTCCAATGAGGCTGGACCCCTTGAGGAGGTCCTGATGGCAATGGTAGTGTCCCCGCATCAAATACCATCTTGAGGAATTTCCCATTTGTTGCCTCAATACAACTGCACATACTCTGGAGCTCCCATACCTTCATTTTAGGAAGAGGAAAGTTCAGTGTTTAACTCCTCTGCCTGATCTTGAGATGATGTCTGGCTTAGAGAACGTAATAACCATCTGCAAAGAAATATAAATAATTTTTGAAAAGGAAGGCTGGGACTTTCAAAAGAGCAGATGGGGTGCTTGCCTTAAACCAGAGACTTCAGAGAAACAAAACAAAAAAAAAATCCCCTTTTTAACTGCTCAGTTTATCTGTTAAGTTTTTAAAAATAGATCTCTCTAGTCTTGTCTCAGAGTTTCACATGAAGCTTTGGAAATCAGTTCCTAACTTCTCTCTCCTGGTGCTGCTTTTATAGGAGCACGTATTTCCCCTGACATTGGCCCAGCCTTTTCCCTTTACAGTGTTACACAATGTGCTTTGGGTAGTGGCAAATTCAGCTCTAATCTTTTCATCTCCAGAGGCAGCTGATTTTCTTTAGGTGCTGTAAGAAGAGACTTTGGGGATCCTCTGGAGGGGACAGACTGGTAAGTCCAATTCTGCACTGTGTTCACAGTTAGAACAAATAGCCTGAGGTAAAGGGAATCCTCCTCTGCTTCAGAAGGTTTATGCCCCTGGCCCCAGGCCATAGCAATAAAGAAGTCCTTTGAAATTATTCCCCAGTCCATGATAACCTTTGTAAATCCCACATCAGGAATGGATTTGGCAGAGTTATAGCTGCTGGTGTTGTAATTATTCTTTTCTTTGACCACCATCCAAAGCATGTTTGTGTTGCAAAAGACAAAGTGAGTTTTCCTTGAGTGCCTGTGCAGAGCATGGATAGGGAAAAGCTGTGAAGGGTCTCTGTCTCCTCTATCCTCTCTTTTCTCCATGCTGCTGTGTTGCAGTGTGTTATGGCCGCTTCCACAGCCAGCATACCCCCATAATTGGCCACTGCCATCTCCCCCCTTTTTTCGCCTGTGTTTGGCTTCTCCCTCAAGAGAGATCTCTCTCCTCCCACGGTATTTCTGATTGGTTTGTACCCTTGCCCGCCAGAATTCAAACCCCACGTCCCTGCATCATTGGCTGTATCATATTCTCTCCTCCCACTCAGTACGGGATAAAATACCTGGGTAACAGCCCCTCGGGGCTTCTCTGTGCGATCTTGGCACCCCAATAAATCCTCTACCACGAGAAGCCCCTCCGCCTCCTTCCTGCCTTCCAGTGCGCCCGTACCACCGGAGGGTCTGGTGAACCCGAACTGGGACATCACCGACCCTCCCGCGCCCGTGAGCAGCCTCCACCATCCTCTCTCATCCGGGCGGGTGCCCGGCACTGGCAAATACATAGCTAGCTGGACAGCCCGTGTTGCAGCACGAGGTGCTCTATGTGGGGCTGCCAGACCCCGCAGCCGAACCACCGCCCGCGTCGGCAGAGGCTGAGAGCGTTCCCTGACGGCCGCCGCCGCCGGGAGTCGCCGCCGGACGCCGCTCGCTCATCCGAGAAAACCGCCACTTTCTGGAGCGTGTGACCGGCAAAGACGCACCGACCACACGGAAACCGCAGACGCGCCGAGCTGCCAAAGCTGCCCAGCCACCACTTGGAGCGTGCGAAAGCTGCTGCCAAGCCACCCAGTGGGCTGAAGCGACGGTGCTCTCCAAGCCACCACTGCCTTCAGCCAGTGGAGCTGAAGCCGCGCCGCTGCGGCAAACCGCCCTGGAAACGGCAGCCGCTCTGGAACCTGTGCGATTCCTCGGAACTTGCAACACTCTTCGCCGAGGAAACTGCAACCAAAGGAAGGACCCCGCTGAACTTTTTGTTTTCTGGGGTATTCCTGCAGCTGAAAGGTATTCCTGCAGCTGAAAAAAGTTGGCTGTGTGAGTATAACCCCTGCGAGCGACCCACGCCCGCGCGGTTGGCTCCAGACCTCTGCATTGAGAGCACAGGCTAACATGGGGGAAGAAACCCAGGATTTTTATTTTGTTTTACATTTTTTTACACCGGCACAGAGGGAAATTGAGCCATGGGGAATAACCCATCCCAGGCTCGGCAAGAGGTGTACATCCCAGTTGCTCAAATCCTAAAAGGTTCGGACGTTAGGTTTTCAAAAGGACTCCTTAAGGCATTTCTGAGGTGGACTTTCCACCACTTCCCTGCTTCTTCTGCCGACCGAGTCCGGAATCTGGGATTCTGGATGCGGGTCGGGGAAAGTCTGGGAGAATTTGCTGCGACAGGGAATAAGACTGTTTTTTCTTATATGCCCTTGTGTGCAGCAATTATAAACGTTCTTAAAAAGCCCCGGGTAGACGGTAACCCCAGTTCCACCCCCAGTTCTGCCCCGGTATCTCCCTCTTCCCCAGTTTTTCCTGGGTAAAGTCTGTTAAATCCCCGCGAAGTTCAAATCCCTTCTCCTCCCCCTTGTGCTCCCCAGCTGCCACAGCTGCCTCCAAGCCCGTGCCGCCAGCCCAGCCACCTGTGGCAACCTGCCCCCGCAGTCCCGCTGCTCTGGCCAATCCCGGCGGTGAAGCACCGCTCTATCCCCGCTTCCTAAACCCGT
>VZRO01001545.1:523584-615973 GCA_013397915.1 Daphoenositta chrysoptera | reverse complement strand
ATTACCTAGGCTCCTAAATTCCCAGCAGTATTGCTAAGTCTCCTCATTTACAGACATGGAAGTGCCAGTTATCCACTAGGGCAGACCCAGCAACAAAATCAGCATCAGCAGGGCTTAAGACAGCTCTGCTAGCAAACACTCATCCTCACCTGTTCCTAAAGTTCCTCAAATATTTCTACTTGCTCCCTCAGGAGACTGCACCTGGGAAATCCATGAAAACCTGAGTTTATGGCAGGCATTTCTGAAGGGAACCCATTTAGAGGTGGATCAGCAGAAATGCCAGCAATGAACGTCACTTCTCTGCTGCAAAGGCCAAATGTCTCTGGCCTGGCAGGTCCCTTCCTCTGTCCCACTGTCCCTGGCAATCAGCCACATTCCTTGCCACCACTGCATCAAAGAAAGAACTGGTTCCAAACCCCTGCAGGAATGTTTCGTATTGAGGAGTGGATTAGGAAGGTGACATACTTACTATGCAGGACAAATAAACAAAGTGTTACTGCCTCTAGTAGTGCTGAGGAGGGAAGGACACGGATCCATCCCACCAGTTCCAGCTCAAGCATGGAAGTGGCTCCGGGCGGGGCTGGGTGCCCACAGGCAGGGCAGGAGTTGTTAGTGGGGGCAGACACATGCGAGAACACAGGAAAGGGAGGAAAAAGGTTCCCTGAGCAGGGAGTGAGGCTGCAGCACAGATGGAAAGGAGCAGAACGCCCTGTGTGGAGAACCTCAAGCGTGCATCACACGGAAAGGGCTCTGCATACAATCATTTAATAAGAGCAATGATGTGAAAGGTGAAGTTAAAGACAAATGAGGCAAAACCAAGAAAGAGGGGAGGGGGAACACTGCCAAAACCAGTAATAATCACATTCCACCATGAGGGTTCATGCGGGAATTGACACACTTGCTCTCATCCTCTTCAGGATGGCCAGCATCCACCTGTGCTATTTCACATTTCTACTTTAATCACTAAGTACTTGATCCCAGCTGGACCTACACTGGAGAGCCTCCTCAGGCTACAGAAGGGAGAGAGCTAATCAAGGCATACACTACAGCACATTCAGCTGAAGAGAATAAAGACTTAAGGAAGTTTAAGAGTTTTCCAAAGAACTAGATTGGTTCAAGGTGACAAAGGCTGCCAGAGCTTTGTCTCTCAAAGTGATTTTGTCAGGGAGCTCCCATCTCCTCAGGTCACAGACACAACAAACTACAGCATCAGAGCTGAGCTCTCACATAATGTCAATTTGAAACTGACTTCTCAGGAATTTCACATTTTAGCTCTGACACACTCACTGCCTGCAGAAACTGCCATCCAGAAGATTATGAAAAGCAAGTGCTTCAACTTGTAGCATTCCATGGAAACAACCCCCCACATTCCTGCTCGGTCACAGCAGCCGTCCCCAGTTCTGCTCTGACATGAGGGATCTGAAGTGAAACAGGCTCTCTCTCTCCAGCCCACTACCTATAATGCCTTCATTCTGCCCTTGGATTTTTTTCCCCCCCATAAACCAGCAGTCAAAAGACACCTTTAAAACAGTCTTAAATGACATGTGCACACACAGGCTTTTCTGAACATCTCTTGCTTTGGGAGACACACTGGAGATCTCTGGTGGCTTACTCTTAGGCTTTTAAAACGTTGGAGGAGTGTCTGCAATTGGATCCATCACCGAGGTGACAAAGCCCCATCGAAAACAAGCAGCTGCTCAGAGTACAACTCTAGCACATTACAGAGAGCAACTGAGCCTGCTGTGGCGAGAGCAGAGCTCCACAGTGCAGGGGAGGTTCTGCCTGCCTCCCCCCAGCTGCAAGAGCAGCACCCCACTGGCAATCTGCTAAGGACAGAGCACACATCAGAGGGCTTAACACAGACAGACAGATGCTGTGCTGGAGACAGAGTCAGGGACGTAAGGCTTCAGTGACCAGGAAAAGCTGATGAATAGCTTTACAATCAGGAATCGGAGATAACAGAAATAAGATAATTACTACAGAGCTGGTTGCAAGGACAGACTTTTTTCACCATCTTCCCTGAAGCACAAAGAGAGAGTAATTTGTTAAAGATAAGAGAAACAGTGAGAAATGTTTAGTATCAGGAAACATTACAAAAAGCTTGGTGAGAAACAGAGGACACAGCACAGCAGGGCTTTTACAGTCACTACTGGGACATTCTAGACAAACTCGAAGACTCGTCTGACAGTTTAATCACAAAGAGACGAGGCCCAGCCTCCTACATTTATTCTTCATAATTCCCAAACCATACTGAAGAATGTCAGGAGACACTGAGGTCACAACTGTTATCACACTGTCACAACTGTGGCTGTAACCACAAAAGGAATAGCAAGCACATCTTCCATTTTTGCCAGGACGTAGGAAGCATTTTACAACTACCAAATTTCAACCAGCAACAAATTTATTTGATAGGTCGAGTGCTTTTAGTTTGTCACCCTCTTTTTCAGATGTGTGAAAACAGTTCAGACATTCCCTGCCAAGCTGTACCACTCTGTTTCTCCAGCTGCACATTTAGGAGCATCAGTCACTGCACTGTTTCCTCAACACCGCTGATTCCAACCCAGTATCCTCTCCAGCTGTCACTCTCCATAGCAGTCTGCCACAGCATTCCAAGGACAGGGCTGCTCCAGGAAGCAAGCAGCCTGCAGCAAGCCAAGTGCCAGGCCAAGCTGAGCCATGCCATGTATTACCTGCTTTTACAGGACAGCTACAACACTCTTTTCAAAAGGAATCTCTTTCCCTTAGCATCGGTCCCAAAAGCAAGAGATACACATGCCAAAGTACTCTTAGAGCCAGATGATGGTCAATTTACAGCAAGCCAAGGCCTTGGAAGTAAATCATACTCATGTATGTTCCATTCAGTGTCAATTCTAGAAATAAACTGGCTATTCTTCATACTCCCTTCCCCAAAAAAGGACAGGCCAGACTAACAATAATTTTAAGTTAGCTTTGGTAAGAATTTAACTTCTTCCAAGAAAGGAACATTAAATCTTGAGAGTGCAGATGTCAGTGCACATCTGCACATTAATATACACAGCAAAAGCATTTAAAGCTGCTCAATTTGAAAAATTAAATACTTTTAGTGCATAGATCCCAAACCAGTGAAGTGGGATGGTGTTAGTGCAAAACTGAACAGCCAGGAAGAAGTTTCCCTCCCTCTGCCTCCCTTCCTTTCTCAGAGGATGGAGCTGGTGGCATTGCAGCTGTCTCTGCACAAGGCCAAGCACAGCAGGACAGACGATGTAGATGTGTGGTACTGCCATGCACTGCAGCGACAGAGAGCTCCTGACAGCTCCAAGACCTCCCTCATATCGACTCACTCCAGAGGGTGGGAAACGAATGTCAGACATTTAAAGGGTCCAGCCTGCAGAAGCAGCATGGGAGATGTTGCAGCACTCCCAATAAAAAGCATCACACCAGCAGCCTTAGCTCAAGCATATTGTTACTGCAGCCACATCAGAAGTTTGAGGCTCTCTTGTAAAAGTCTGGCCTAATGTAAGTGCAAATGAGAGGACTCTAAAAAGAGCTGCAAGCTAGCTTGTGAGGGCTGACAGGATGTCTGAAAATGTCTATTTGCCCACCTGTAGTGCTATTTGTTTTACATTTAATACATCTTCAATTCACAGGAAAAACTTCTAAACCTGGGCCCATTAGCAGGTAAGGTTCTTTAGAACTTTTCCTTGCCTGGAAATACCCTCTAATTATTTAAAAAACCCTTTAACACTTGAATCTTTAGCTAGCCCTCAGTTAATGAGCACAGATCATCACTACAAACTGCCTACAGGTGGCATCAAAGCTCTGCACTGTCACCAGCTGTAGTGCTGATCAGAGCATGCAAGCACAATGCTGGGGGAGGGCAAGATCCTGCAGTGCCCTGCTAAGGGATCATTTGGAAAACAAATCTTCCTCACTCTTCCACTAGAGAGGTTACCCCCGCTACAAGTCTCATGTCATCTAACAGGTGTGAAATTATTGATGGACCTTGCTAACTCCCCCCAGTCTGTGTCATTTCACTGACCTGTCCTGAAAGTTTCCACTAAAGGTTTAGGGAACGTGAGTGTTCCTTTCAGTGCATTTAACAGCAGAGAACACCTAACACGAGAACCCAAACTTCTAAAGGTGTGCTAAGAGCAGCTGAGCTGAGCCATGGGATGGGAGGGAATACAAGGTGGCAGATGAGAACGGACTGTGTGAAACAGATCCAAGCAGCAGAAACAAAAACCAAAAAGGCGAAACAAAAAACAGACAAGGAAGGAGTAAAGGTGTTACACACAAAGAGCCAAGCAGGGCGTACTCAGAAATCGGGTCCTCCTGCCACCAGGCTTGAAGGTCACTCTCTCAGATGCACAGTTAAACTTCGCACAGCCTGTGAGAAAACAAGAACGGGGAGAACAGAGAAAGGAGAGGAGAAGAGACAGAACACCACTACAAGATGTTAGCAACTTGAAGTTGGAAGGGTGAAATGCAATCACATGACACACAAGAGTAAGTCTCCAAGTGCAGACCAAAGAGTACAGAGACAATATACGGAGTGAAGAGACTGCCTCCAGCACCTCCAGACACGAGGCCACGTTTGCACTGCTACTCTCCAGGACATAAACCACCTACACAAAGCTGCAATCTCTAGGAAAGCCAAATCCTGGCAAAAGTACAGAATTATAAAATGGTACTGCACAACTCTAGGTGCAGGGAGATGATTCAAGTAGCTCCAAAATGCCTGAAACAGTTCCTTTAAAAGAAAAACTCTATAGAAAATTATTCCATAAAGTCTGTTTCCATTTTCTGTATGTACTTCTCCAGTTTCAGCAGAACCACGCATTAGAATTCATGTATTCAAACTGTCTACGGCAAAACTTTTCAAAAAGATGTGCAAGGGGAAATAAACCTGCAACAGCTAAGTTCAGGTAAGTAAAGGAATCATCCCCTTAATGACAAGCAAAAAAGTCCTCCTTACTGAATAAGTCAGAGCTGTGCCTGATAAATCATTTGATAACATACTAATAACAAGCAACCCACAACTTTAGAAACATGAGTAAATGAACAATTTACTACTCCCACCATTTCATCCTCCTACACTGACTCCTCCTTCCAGGATAATTCACAATTAAAGATATGAGCCTTTTACTACCTTTTACTGTTAAAAACTCCATTGACAGAAACAGTCAAACCACTCAGGAGGTCTAAAAGGACAACTCCAAGTCTTTGGACACCTCCAACCATTTCAGTTATCTGTTAACATCTAACCTGCTCTGCCCGTTCCTTGGTCTCACTTCTGATTTCCAATCCCCCATTCTCCCCTGTGTCTCTTCCTCTGAGCCAACACCTTTCCCCAGGTCAGCAGAACTTCACCTGCCACCACCCCCCTGCACTCTCCGGGGTTGTCTTTGGGGTTTCGTACCTTCAACCACCTCACACCTCACCTCAGTGAGAAGCTAGAAATCCAGTTGCAAAACAACATCCTTATCAGCCTCCACACACAGGCTGGGGACCCCAGAGCCACTTGAGAGCAGGTACTAAGAATCAAGCGTCATGAAGTCAATCATTCATTTGCACTGCTAATCCCGCTAATTGCGTTCAGGCCTACCTTGGCCCGGCGCCGAAAGGCTCGGTACCGAGAGGGCACCGTCACTGGTGAAGGCGGAGTAGAGGTTCTCGCTGGAGGGTGAAGGTTTGAGGGGCTGTAACAAATGGTTCTGCCCAGTCTCTGGCACGCTGCCAGGAGGATGCAGGGTCTGCTGAGGGGGCAAGACTGAGGGTGCACTTTGAGCTGACAGGTTGCCTAGAGGAAAAAGGAGGGCAAAAAGTTTTGGTTTACACACATTTTTGAACCTGATCAAGCATGACAATCCAGGTAAGAGAGGGAGAGTCAGGGGGAGAGAACTACTCCAGTTTCTGACAAAGCAGTAAGATCAGAAAAATTCTTCAGTTTTAAGACAACTCTGTGCTGGTTTATGTGCTCACAGAGCTCCTCTATCACATAAAAACCAGAAATGAGCAGCCAGGGTGACTGGACACCCTGGCTGAAATCTCAGCATGGCATGGAAATACCAAAGTGAATACCCAAGAAGCACTAACAAATATTTCTGCTGGCACTGCCTGCCCTCCAATATTGTTTGCTCCTGCTACAGGATTAGAGAAACATCTCCAGTTACCACAGAGTATCTGTCACCCATGTCACTCAACCAGTAAACAGAACTATTTCCTGAGTTCTGTTTATTATGGAAATGGTCTTAGCAAGAAAGGAAGCCTAGACAATTGAAATTCTCGATTTTTAAGTACAATAAATCTTCAATTCCATTAAAAAACCCACTAGTTTAACATCCATTAACCATGACTAAGTTTCTGCAGTGTAAGGACAATCATACTATCATGCTTAGGTGGTACTATATTAGAAAAGAAAAAAAATCTCTGCAGATGACTAGAGACCAGACCCATTCTGCAAAATCAGTTTCACAAGGGAACAAGCACAGTTTATCTTTAAAAAACAAAAGTTTTCTCCCATACTGTAAATTTACACTATTCTTCCTAGTCAGAGCCCAATGACTAATATCTAAAAAATACAAGTCACAGCTTTAAAACTGCTCTTACAGAACAATGTATGTCACAGTACCTTTCAGTGGACTGAAAAAGTCCCAAGGAAGACTACCAAATAGCAAAAGTAATTTTAAAAGTGATAAAAGAAATCCAGGGAGGAACTAGGACACAGAAAGACACTCCTCAGAAGAAAACACAGAGACACAGATCTAAGAATGAGAGATGGTACTTTGTCTATTTCATCTACTGAAAACATTGAAGGAAGCCTTACCTGATAGCTGAGGGCTTTTATGTCCCTGGGAGCTGCTACGACTGGACTTGCTACTTTTTCCTTTCGTAGGTCGTCTCCTCCTTCCTGACAGGGGTGCAGCTGGGGGAATAATTACTGCAGGTGGGGCCTTGCCCAGTTTCATGTAGAGTGACTCAATCTCCTGCTTCTGGCGACTCTGCAGCTCCTGGATCTCTTTGAGGTGCCTAACAAGTTACAAAACAGTGTGATTTACAAGAATTCTATGTGTAGACATACATGCAAACAACTCCTCCCCTCCAGTCAAGCCTGATCTACTTCTTTGGTTGAACTCTCAAACATTTAAGAAAGCAGGAAATAAATCTTTTCCACAAATAACCACTGACCACACATGGCAAAACACTTGCCATTTTCCAGTGTGCTTTAGCCCTGGCTAGAATTCCAAACCAAAGTTCCCAACATTGCAATCACAAAGCCAGAGTAAACAGAAGTACAAAAAAAGCATTCAAATGCTACAGGAATAGCTAGATTACTCATTTTCTGAGACATATGGCCTTGGGAGACTTCTACACTGGTACTGCCTTACAATTTGTTTCAGAGCAGTTGCATACACAGGATTTAAAACTGCCAGCTACCCTAAAAGAGAGTTCAACTTTCAGTATAAATAAATTACTAGGTCACATTGCTTCACTTCTAAATTTTTTTTCTGAGCCAACAAGGTCTCTTCAGGAAAAGAACCATTAAAAGTGCCAACAAGGCTTATCAGAAATGCAGAGACTTGTGTGTCATTTTCAAACAAGACTCCATTTTCCCACTGACTCCAGCAATATGCCAAATCTTCCTCAGATCTACAGTCTTATCCATAGTGCAGCTGTCAATCTACATACAACAAGGTTACACAGTACCAAGTTAAGCTCAGCAAACGTGTGTATTCCTCTTTAGTTATAACTATGTACTGCTTTCCACTGAAGAACCTTACTTTCTACATAAATGCTGACACTGGCTCCTGACACTGAGCAAAGGCTAAGGGAAGTACAGGTGAAGTTCCCATGAATCCTGTTACATGTATTCCACACACAACCCCACAAAGAAAAAGCCTTACTTCTCCCGTAACCGACGGAGCTCCAATTTCAAGTCCTCATCTTCAATGTCCGACTCGTTGTCACTGCTCATGTAGGAAGAGTTGAAGGAGTTGCTAAGGCTCTGAACAGGGAGGCTGATCTTCGACCCCAGGTGCTGGACAGAGTCAGGGCTCCCCGAGCCATCATCCAAATCCTTCGCCATCCCACTCAGAAAGGCGGCCTCCGGATCAGAGGACGGCCCGTTCATGTGCGGGGACCGCCTGGATTCCCGTTCTTTCTTCGGAGCTGCGGCCGCAGGAGCGACTTGCTCCAAGCCCACAGAGAGGGGAAGAGTCAGGGGCTCCTTCTGGGCGCAGCCGGGCTCGTCCTGAGCCCTGGAGACGGAGAAGCGTCCCACGCTGGCCGCCGTCACCTGGAAGCGCCCCACGGTGGTGGCCGGGGCGGCTCCGGCCCGGGCCAGGCCGTCCCCCAGGGCCAGCGGGGCCGCGGGCAGCGCCCCGCCCTGCCGAGCCTCGGCCTGCCTCACCAGCGTGCTCTCGGGGCTGCTGCCACACAGGCTGGAAGAATCCGTGGAGGTGGTTTCAAACTGCACTGGCTTGGCTTCGGGTTTGTCTCCCTCTTTTAGCACATCATCCACCGCCACGGACACCTAGAATAGAAACACGATCATGCAGCCTTCCTTAACATCCTTACCACGATGCTTTTATTTTCCTTAATGGTGAGATGCATCTGAGAGGGGAAAATAACTCATTTCCTAGGGTATGCCACAAAGCAAGCGACTGCTTCCCTCCAGGCAAAACACTGCCACACGAAGTAGTACTTCTGTGTAATCTGGAGGATTAACTCCAAGAAACAGCAGCCTCAGATGGGGCCTCCTTCACCAACAGCACATAATGCAGTGAACATCCCAGCACTGTTAGTGAAAAAGCAGCCTAGCATTAAAGACCAAGGCCAACAGCTAAGGCCTGCCACGATGAAACCCTGTATTCTCAACTCTCGACCTGCACAGACTACGCAATCTCTGCCCTGCTTGGAAGCAGCATCTGCAGAGCTGCTTTGAAAGGCTCTCCAGGGACAGCAAAGTCCAGCACAAGGCACAGAGCTGGCACTAGCAGCAGCCACTCCGAGGGGCTGCACCAAGAGCCAGGGAGTTCAGCACCTCCTACCTGGAAGCGTCCCATCTTCAGCACGCTGGCTCCTGCTGAGCTGGCCACGGCACTGCTCTCTGCATCGCCTGATGCCAAAGCTAGGGAAAAGGAGAACGGCATTGAAACCACAATGAGCAACAAATTATTTGAACTCCAACCATTTCTTTTTATGTCCTTCAAATTCAACTATCTGTTAACTCCAAACAGGCTTTTGGACTCATAGCACCATATTAATATTAAAATGTTAACTATTAATGTTAAGTTGAAACATTTTTCTACAAAGCTTCCCTGCACAGGGTATTTGCTGAAAGTACACGTTTACGCAACAGTAAAAAAAGCACACCGATTTCAAACAGGGATGTGAAATAGACAAATAATAAAAGAACTGAAATTTATGCAAGAAAAAGCTTATTTTAATTCAATACCCAGAGTGACTACCTAAATTTCACAAACTCTGGGGACAATTTATTCATAGAAAAGGGGCAAGTTGAAGAAATGCTATAAACCACATGCACTCAAAGCGTGTATCTGAAGCTTTCCAAGCTGGATTCTTAGGTGTCAGCTCCTGATTTTGTTGCTCTCTGCACTGGCAGTATAAAGTTACAAAGCTGAGAAATAACATGCTATTTTTAAATCAGTTCTATTGGACAGCTTGCTCTGTTTATTAAGCAACTTCCCAGTTTGTTTACCTTTACCTTTTAAATTTAAAAGACAAAACCCAACTCATTTTATAGCAGACTAACAAATTCTACATTATAGTTCACTACCAGTGTCCCAAAATGAGAGTATTTCATTTATTTTCCTTCATGGTTTTATTAGCTTCTGAAGGTTTGTTATTGAACTTCAGGGCACATGCATATTAAATAGTGTTTACTAGACAGTTCAAGCAAAAAATTCAACACCATATTAACAGCTTCTTTTAGAAATGGAAGATTTCAAAAATTAAAACAATTAGGTGAATACTGACAGGAGTGTGTCAAGATTATTTTGCAAGTGTTTGGATTCCTCCCCAGTAACTCAATTCATACAGATTTGAAAGTCATTGAACATTCAGACTTTAACTGTTGATCATCCAGTTGTTCTAAAGCAGAGAGAAGAAAGTCTGGGTTTCCTACTACTTTTCGCAAGTTTTTAGTAGTTTACCCTTGGTTTCTCTGTTTAAACAGAAATGAAACACCCTTAGGTAAGGGAGAGGTATCCTACATGTAGAACACAATATGATGACACTAAATGAGTCCTACTGTTGTTGCCAAGAACATAACACATGACAGAAAACAGTTTCTTCAAGTCCTGATGCTGTACCTTAGCAGCATAGTGGAGACTCTTTGTGAATCTTAATTTAGCATTCTGGACAGCTTTAAATCCTAAATGCGTCACTACAACATGCATGTATCTATGCTCCCCCCACCCTGGCCTGCAGGGGAAAATTTCAGTCTGGTTACTACAAACTAATGTGATCCCCTCAAGGAGCTGCCATTCCATGACTTACTAGAAAAAGCTATAACCTTCCAAGTGGTTACTGTGTTCAATTTTGGATTCTACCCCCATGCTGAGAAACCATCCTAAATAATGATGGCTGTCTTACCATCCTTCAGAGACTGCCTTGCTGCGGACACCGGCCCAGTAACCGTCGTCGATGCTGCCGAGGGCACAGACTGCAGGTTCAAGGGGGAAAACAAAATAGAGTTAAATTAAAATCATTAGCAGTTTCACTGAACACCAACAAATCCAACGTTCTGCATATTACATAATTATTTTGCTTCCAACAGGGACAAAGTAGGACCCAGGAAAAGACAAATGCAAGACAAGAGATTTTACAGGCCTTATAACCCTGAGGCTGAGAGCAGATCACCCCTTGGCCTGTGCAGAAATAATGCATCAACAGCCATTTGGATTGTCAATCCTTGTCTTCAGTCAGCATCCAAAGCTCTTTACTATAAGCTTTTAAAATTTCAGACCCACACTTGAAACATCCCTCCCAAATTAAGACTGACTTATATATTGCTTGTTTAGTGCTCTTTCCCCTTATTCCACAGTCACTTCCATTTCTAGTTTGGTGACATCACCAGAAAAGCTGCAATAACAACTAATACCAAAAAACAACCTCAGGAAATTACGAAATCTATTGCAATATACAGACTCTTCCGATTTTGGTTGACTCAGCCCCACAAACTGGAAGATGACTCTTAATTTTTATTTTTAAAAGTCTAAATACTAGTGTAGTGATACTAAAGGCAGTAACCTAAGAGCACGACTTTGAGAAAACACTGAGGTTTTTTAAGACTACTAAAACACCAACATTGCAAACATACACAGGCAGGAGCAGATGTCACTGGGACAGTCTCTGGACTAAGGGTTCTTCTCAGTTGAGCATCCAGATCTTCCAGTGGCTGTTGGGACTGAGAAAGAAAAAAGAGTAAAACAATGTCCCAGCTCAGGAAAAATAAACCATAGTTGAGAAACAGACATAATTAATGCTATTAATTTAAAGCACTCAGTACAGCTTCCATATTTCTATCAAGCTTCCTTCCTACATAATTAGATTTAACATATATAGCACAATAAGACTGCAAGTAACTTATGCAACATATTTGTTTAAAAACAACAGAACAGGACAATTAACTGGAACTTTAAAAAATCCCAAACAAATAAAACCAAAAAACTCCACAGTACCACTCAGAACCAATTAACCAAAATAAAAAAGCCCCAACCCACAAGTTCCCTCAGAGAGGCTATAAGGATGGATTGACTTGAAGAGGATGAAGAGGGGCAGAATCTCTCAAGTATGCTTATTACTTAGATTTCAGCTGTTTCAGTTGGCATACAAGATGTTTTTCAAGCTTGGCCAATTGAACTGGGGAGAGGAAGAGAAGAAGAATATTTTACCTAGAAGTATCTTGAAGATAAAAAAAAGTTTTAAAGTCTCAAAATTATTAAATTAGGGCCATGCCCATAAGATACAGTGAAAGAAGAATGTATTGCCAGATACCATTAAGTTGCAATTCTGACCCTACAGAACAGAAATTTTCATCCAAATCTTAGCATTATTAACCTTCCAAGTCCTTTATATTAAAAAAGCTGTATCTGTTTTTAAAACTGAAGCAGAGATCATGACAACATAAAAATACTACTTTCCACTGAAAGTTAGAGGTCCACAATAGCATAAAGATGTTTTCAACAGGTTCCCAAGATAACATTCTTCCTGACTTGTGGATTTCAAAGCAAAACCAAAAACCCTAGGAACAATAAAGCCTGTATCAATTCCATTATACAAAAAAAAAGCAGAAGATGCAGACTTCTGTATTCAGTAATCCAAATGCTTAGTGACAAGTGAGCTAATTTAATCCAACACTGTAAAATAAAGGGGACATGTCACCTGAAATACTAAATAATTCTCACCACTTATGCTCACAAGAAGATGTTTGCTTCAAGTAAACAAAGAGCTATCAGAATGATCAGGAAATAAAGATTTCCTTATGGAACAAGGGGACCAGAATGAAGCTTGAGAGATTAATCTAAATACACTTTAAAAAGCAATTAAGGAATAAATAGAACAGGTATTTAAGACTATGGAACAGACTGTTCAAAACAGGTCCTGTGATGACGTGTACGCTGTCTGCAAATTATGAGTCTGCTACTAAGGAAAGGAAAAAAAGTTGTGTAATCACCTACTAGTGACAGAGGCAGTATGGAAGGCAAGCATATCTGCTTTAAGACAAGCCAGTAATTTTCCAGATAGTATTATGTGATAGCAGCAAGTGCTCTTAACAGTCAATTGGATTTGATCCAGTTGGTCTCCTCCAATTTTGTCTCACTCCTAGACAATCCTTATGAGTTCAAATGAGAAGTGAAATTCAGTAAGTTGTTTGCAAAGGACAAGAAGCAAGGGATCTATATTTGTGACTCTTCCATGCCTCAAATCCTGCCAGAAATACCTATGACAAACAGGAAGCAGCCTTTTGCAGTGGTGCAGTGGCTTGAGTCATAGAAGTGGCTACAAGTGCTTTTGAGCTGAGGGGAAAATCCTACTAGTATACCGAGTTTCCAGCAATGAAAATGAAAAGGACTATGAACTCCGTATGACTGATTTTAACCAGCTGTCTCCTGATCCATCTGATACTTGACCATGGGAAGAACTGCAGGTAAGAATTATCACCAAATTGTAGTTGTCTTTTCAGTAAAACCATGCTTCAGAAAAACTGACTGAAAGAGAGAAACCAGCTTCTGCCTCTGAAGTCAAAGGAGGGGGGCAGGGGGGAAACAAGTGGTTTTTCTTGCTCAGTTTGGAGAAAGAAGACATCCATTTCCTTGCTACTCACAGGGCAGGAATATGGCCTATGGCTCTAAGATCAAGATGTAAAAATGAGCTACTTTTAGAAAATATTTCAGTTGAATAAGGCTTTTTCTTCCAGCTTCAGATGTCATCTGCCTTAGGTGTACAAACCACACTTGCAGACTGGGTCGGGTTGGAAGGGACCACAGTGGGTCATCTGCTCAAGCAGGGCCATCCCAGAGCACATGGCACAGGAGTGCACCCAGCTGCTTTCTGGGTATCTCCTAAAAGAGAGACTCCACACCCCTCTGGACAATCTGTTCCAGTGCCTGATCACAGCACAGGACAGAAGTTCTTCCTCCTGTTCAGGTGGAACTTGCTGTGCATCAGTTTCTGCCCCTTGCCTCTTGTTCTATTGCTCAGCACTACTATTTACACACAGAATATCCAAGCTAACTATTGTATACAAGGACAGAAGCTAAGCAGGGGAAGCCACTGCTGCATTTCAAGTCATGTTTATGATAAGGAGCTTCAAACATCTTTTGCAAATGTTAAAGCCTAGTGAAATCAGAATGTAGTAGTAATCACAAAAAACCAAAAAAAAAATAAAACAAAACAACCCCCAACCAAACGAAAAGGCTATCACCAAAAGAAACAACCAAACCCCAAAATCTCACAAGGAATTCACAAAGGCAGCAATTTTACATTTTCATAAACATTTTATGGCAATATATAGTATTTCGTATTATTTTGCTACTATACCCTTTTCAAGAATAAAAAAGGTTCAAGTTTTATGCACACACTCCCCTGCATTATATTTTTTTAAAAAACCTTTCAAATTCAGATTAATACACTATAACCCCTAAGCCTGATTAGGCACTGGGTACAGCACCCCAAAGGGCAAGCTGCATAGAACCACAGAATGGTTTGGGCTGGAAGGGACCTTGAAGGTCATCCAGTTCCAACCCCCTGCCACAGGCAGGGACATCTTCCACTAGACCAGGTCACTCACACCCAGTGCTGAAGCCACTTTGGCCACTGCTACGGTTACACAAAAGGGGTTACTCAGTCAAAAGAAAAGAAAATGAGAACATTAATAACATGCAATGGAGAGTTTAATTGAAACATGCTCTCTGAAGGGAAAAGAAGCAGATAAAATCTGCCAAGTTGTGTAGCACCTGAGTTAGTGAAGGTCCTGGGAAAGGTGGCAGCTGCTCACTGGATGGAGTGCCAGCCGGAAGGTCAGAACCTACTGGTAGCACCTACGGATAACGGAGAGGAAACGCGCGTCCATCAGACACGGAACAACAGCAGCATCAGGTACCAAGCTACACTCAGTCACTCATACAACACAAGCCTTAACTTTTCTGTTTGTAGAGAATTCCTTCCTGGACAGTTAGCATAGAGTCTTTATGGACTTCTGCAACCAAGTTGGGGGAAGCTGTTTACTTTGTTTTTATTTTATAATCCAGATTATCTTTGAGCAGCCACAATTTCCAGTTTAAACAAGCTGTAGTATCCAGGAACAGAGTATCTTAGGGATATTATTTTCAAGTCTGGAAGAAATGCTAAAATAATTCTTCCAAGAAGCCTAAATTCTAAAATGGTGCAAGAATGCACTCCATCTCCTTCCAACAGATCTATGTTAACTGTCCATTAGAAACTAGGAGCTGCATGCTTCCAGCAAATTGTTCCAAGCAAATTGACTTGAGAACAGGAACTGTCAGTGCCTGAGGATGTCTCCACTTGTTGAGAAACAGATTTATAGAGCTCTCACACCAATCTTTTGATCCATCACTTCTTTTTGAAGCTGAAGGGTATTGATGACCCACAGAGGGTGATTAGGCCATGCAGCTGGGTAGGGGCAAGTCATCCAGGTTACGTGGAGCAGGTTAGAGAGACTCGGAAGGTTAGAAGGAGGCACCAAAGCCTCCTCACCAGGTCAGACAGACATTCCAGTTAGTCATTTCCATTGTTAGGGAAGTGGGAAGTTCTAGGAATTAAGCAACCCATTAGACAATTTGCAATTCCTATTCTCAGCTGTCCTGCTGAGGTTGGGCAGTGCTTCTGAGGTCGGAGCACACACACGGCCCTGGGAGTGCAGGGCTGGCTGCCCCAAGGGCACTGCTGGGCAGGGGGCTGCTCCACTCTGCTGCAGTGCTCCAGGATGTTACCACAGCCTCAACTGGTGCTTCAAAGTGCAGCAGCAGCTGCCCAGTGAAGGTGCACTCCCAGAGTTATCTGTCCTCCCAAAAACGTTTCAGCAGGAAATAGGCTGAGTTGCATTAGCTCAACTTTTTTATGCAGCAGGAACACACATGAGGATGATGGATTTTTAAGCTGTGGTAACTTCATCATTTAGTTTATAAATAAGAGGCAAAACATATTTTAAATGCATTTGTAAGACAAGCTGAAACATTTAACTTTGATGGGTTAACAGTTTGGCCACAAACAAAATAAATACACAGACACAGAGTTTAGCAAACCCCAGGAAACTAAAGCAATAAGCTCCTTAATGCTCAGCAACAACACAAAGTGAAATTAAAATTAAGCTTTGGAAAAAAACAAACTAATTTTTAAATGAAAACTTCAGTGAGGAGGTAGGCTCTCTACAAATGACAATCAAAAACCCTAAAACATTTATTACATTTAAACCCAAGCCTTTGTAATTACAGGTTTGCAATTAGCAATTTTCTAACTGCTCCAAGTGTTCCTGAATGAATACCAGTTTCCATTTTTTTCTAGTATTTCTTTCCTAATTTTCTGTTTCATTGAAATATTAATGGATGCCTTTGTGTCTAGATTTCCTTATCAACTTTTTTGGCACATATTCCCACTCTTCCATAGCAGAAATCTTCTACTGTCTTTGACTACAAAGAGTACATGGGAAAGACTACTAATGAACAGAGATGCTGGGAGCATGGGCTCAATTTGAATGGCCTGAAACTGGTTAATAGCAAGGCTGGCTGAAGACAACCAACACAAAATGTTGATGAGTACAAAACAACATTACAGAAACAAAAAGAAGCAACTATGAAAGTTTCTGGTTTGTTACATACCTGGAAGTTTCTTCAATTTATTTCCATTTAAGGGCTACCTTTCCATTTAAGGAAAGGACTGCCAAAATATAAATACTATATTTATACTATACTATATTTAAAATACTGAAATGTGCTGTGTCCCCACACAGGCAGACATTTAAAAGAAAATTTCACGTATTGATATATCTGGTTGGTGAGCAGGTAACAACATCCACAGCACCTCTCAAGTTGTTACTGTGAGTCATTATTTCTTTGTGAAAGAGTGTTCGGCTTGTAGAGCACGAATCAGTAAAAAAAAGAAAAGGTTTGTTTTCAGGTATCTTTTAAACTTCTCAAAATCCTGCTCTCACAAATCTAACATTTGAAAGGAAAACAGTATCCAGGGATCAAATAAGTAGCAGAGAACTTTAAAAAAAAACCAAACCCTTTCAGTCATGTTCAACCTTGCCTGTAAGGAACAGGCTCATGACAGGAAGCAAAACCACACTATCCTGACCACTTTGTGGAATATACAACCGACCAGCTCAGTCTAGTTGTCGTGTACAAGATAAAAAGCTATTTAAAGCAAGACATCCAAATTCTATTTGAAAAACACAGTATCAAGAAAAATCCCCAAACAAACACAAAAAGCAAACCACAGTTGCTTCACTTTTTATAGTTTTAGAATAGGAAAAACTAACAGTGACATCAGACACATCTCAGAAGCTTAAAACAGAATTGGACTTTTTTATCCCATTAGGGACAAAATAAAACAAACACCTTTTGGGACACATCAAAACAACCAGAGCACAAACCTTTCAATACTACATTAAATGAAGAAGCTTCTTCCTGAATAAATACTTTGCTTTATCAAAAGGATGCTGCCCGAGAAGGCTGTTCCTACCAGAGCTGCACACTCCCACAAGGCCGAGGTCCTTACCGGAACCCTGCTGAGAGGGGGCTTGGAAGGAGAGGCGCCCGGCTTCACTGCTGCGGCGGCGAGGCTGCTCGGGGCCGACACGAAGCTGGCCGGGGTCATCACCTGCCCGGGGGTGGCAACCGGAGTCAGCACTGGCAAGCCAGTTGGTCCAAGAGGCAAACTGCTCGGAGGTATACAAGTGCTAATGGATGTCAGGGGTTTGGTGGGTGCAACAGCAGTGGTTGGGATCCCGGGAACAACTGTGGTTTCCATCACCAGCGAGGTCTCCAGAGACACCGACGGATGCACCGCGCCCACGTTTCCGTGCTCACTGAACAGAGACCGCAGCTTTTCCTCCAGGGTCTTTATGTCATCAATACCAGGGGCTTTAGACTGGGCATCAGCATCGGCCTCCAGACAGTGAACGTGAGGCTGGTTGGGCAACGGGGCTGGTTGAGGCTGGCTGTGTATCAAAGTCTGCTGTACTGCAGGCAAGTTAGTGACTGGTTGTGGCAAGACACCAGGTAAGGGAACCTGGGGCAGCATGGGTGTTGCACCTGAAATCTGGGGTAGGACAGGTGTTGACGTAATTCCTGATGGAACAAGTAAGGGGTGGATCACTGGCTGAGAGACTGAACCACATATGCTTGATGCTACTGAGGATGACAGAGGTGCAGAGATGGGAAGAGATAAGCCAGCTGCATTGCAGGGATGTGATTTATCCAGAGAGTGACCAGTCTCAGGCAGCGACTGTGGAGCACTTACCACTGTTGTTTCTGCCAGACTGCACACAGAGCCACTGGTACTGAGCTGAGGAAGCTGCAAAGCCACGTTCTGAGCCAGAGACAGGGCAACAGATGTCTGTGGTGCTGCCATGCTACTTACAATCTGAGGAGTAGACTGAGATGTCACAGCTGGTGCCACAGCACCGAGACCAGTGACACCAGGACCCTGGGTAGATGGCAGTGCCAAAGACGATGGTGTGCTGATACTGGGGGCAATGTCTGCAGTCACTGGTGCAGCAGGCTGGGATGTGGCAGATACGGAGAAAGAAGCAGGGGCGCTCACGCTGGAAGTGACACCAGCTGATTGCTGTCCAGATTGTGAGGCTGGAGGTGGGGAAATAGAGCTTGGCACACTTGTGCTTGGTGCAACTCCAACAGCTGCATTTTCTGAAGGCAAAGTGACAGATCCTGGAAGGGAAACACCTGTGCTGGAGGAAACAGATGCTGAAGAAGTAGCCACAGATGCAGGAGTTGCACCACTGCCCGCCATGGTAGAAAGTGCAGGTGGAAATGGTGGCATGGTTTGATTGAACACTGGAGGAGCTGTGCTAGGTCCTTCTGTCATCTGAGCATGCCCCATCTCAGAGAAAGCTTGCTGCAAGCTCAGTGATGATGCTGAGTGGGAGAGATTCATTCCAGGACCATGTATGGGAGATGCTGCAACTGGAAGAAAAGAAAATTATCAGTCCACCTGAAAAAGTTCATTACAGTACTATTGTCTATGGCTAGACTAAGACCACATTTACCTCTTAGCATAGGAAAAACCCCAACAAACCAAACAAAAAACCCCCACCAAAACAACAAAACACACAAATCCAGGCTTATAATAAAATAGGGAATTAAGATTTCAGAGTCTTGCAGACAGCCAATCAGCAGTTCTTCTCCAAGAATCCTGCACAGTATGATCCAAATTATGGTCACCTCTTGCCAGCACCAACAGCTCCTTACTTCCCTGAGTACTTTAGGAAGTCTCCAGGAACAGTTTAGTTCCCTAACTTCACAGTTTTGATGAACATGTCTTAGGCATCAGCTTTTCCGAGTTTAGACAACTCACCCATGTCTGAAGCCTCGTTTCCTCCAGAGACGGCGGATGTGAAAAAGCCCTGTTCTTTCAGTCGGCTCTCGGGGACGGGGCTGACAATGAACCGTCTTCCCGCAGAATGAACAACCTGGGTAAAGGAGCTAGAAGGAACCCCTAAACAGAAAGAAGGTGGATGTTTAGTGACACATGGTTGTAACTAAATACATAACCTGCAATATGGAATGTGCACTCCATCATACAAAATAAAAACTTGGCTGCACCCATCCGCTGAAACAGAAAAAGGTAACTGTTGAAAAAAAATCACAAAAGACTTACCTATTCTTTGTGGCATGGAAGATGTAGGATCTGGCTGTTTGAACTCTAATTTCTGTAAAGTAAGATAAAATTTAAACTTCTATTCTGAAACAGAAACCCACAAGATAGTTCTTAAAATGCTAGCTTACTGAAATGTGGGCATTTAAGGGAAGCAGTAACTGGGACCCAAGCACCATCACCAAACTAGAGGAATTCTGCCCAGATAAATGTCAGCTACAGTGTTTTCAGAGACTCTCAGATTAGTGACTGTCAATGTTAACAAATGGATTGAAAAATTCTTTTGGAAATCCAACTGATTTCCTTAAGCATTCTACAGATAAATGGATGTTCCAAACTAGTTCTGGGTGTAATTAAGTCAGAGATTCAGAAATGTTACCCTTTTCAGCACCCAGCTACAGTTTCAAAACCTAACCGAGCTATCCAATCTCTTAGTACTTCACTGGGTGGAGGGCCTGAGACCAGGCTCTCAGTGTTTAGTGAGCAGCACAGGGTTGGGGTTTTACTGTCCTACCTCACAATAATCTCAAATCCAAGAAGCATCAGCATTTAAGACTGTCTGTTTAGTGGCCTGTTAGGAAATTCAGCAGCTTCAGAAGTCTTCAAACACATCAAAAAGTAAGAGGTCTGTTATTTAGCTTTCTAACTTAATTTTAGGCACTCACTCTGATATGAAGCTTTCTCTTTTTGTCTTTTAATTATTGATCTTTGATATCTCTCATGACAGGAAGTTTCTTTTTCTAGCTAGTTCTACTCACAAAAGCAAACCACCCAAAATGGAAGATAGAAGCAGCTGAGGCAGTCTGTCCTTCACGTACCTGCGACCCCGGGAAGAAGCCATCCTCTTTTGTCTGCATACTCTCCAGCCCCTGATCCCCTTCTGGCTCCACGCTTGCATCCTCACTTAGCATTTCATCTGCTTTCTCAATAATCTCTCGTACCTGTTCTACAAAGGAGTCTCGCTCTGTTGCTAAAATAAACTCATTCTGCACCTGTAAAGAGAACAAAGCAACATTAATTTTCCAAAAGCAATTTAAAACAATATACTGAATAACTACAATTTACTCTTGGTGCTAATGTTTGGCTTCCCTTTGCTGTTCTTCTGAACAAGATGAAGGTGGTGACACCCTAGAGAAAAACAATTGTTTCTCAAATTATCTCCAGGACAGAAGTGTGTGCCCTGGTTTAATCTTTGCTGTAGAACAACATTCAATCTCTCTTCTTCATCCAACTGTCACCTCAATCTTTGCTTAGCACAGAGAAATGTAAAATTAGCAACCTTATCTTACTGCAACTCCTCCCGTCTAATGAATGCCATGTGCATTAAGGGACACATTTAAGGAGAATTATAATATAAAAGAAATTGACAGCAATGGTGAAACACTTGAAGAGTAAGAAGATCTAGCAATGTCTGCTCTCAGAAAAGCAAAGAGAATTTTTTTAACCTGGCACTTCCAGAAGGTTGCTTGCAGTTTTAAAAATGTCAGATTAAAAAAAAAAACAAAACAACCAAAAAACCAGAAGCAGTTTTACCTGATAAAAACCTCAATTCTAAGGTAAAAACTTACACAAATTTTCATGTGACTCGTGCATGCAACATTAACTAATAACCAGACTGCTAAACCACTCTGTGCCAAATTCCTAGTTGCCATTGTATAACAATAAGGTGAACACACAACATGCTATATGCAAGAGCAATTCTGAAACATAAAAAAAAAAAAAAAAAAGGCTGGATTCTTCATCTCTAAAATATATCTTACCATAATTGAAGCTATTTCCTCAGGGTTGTCACCATCCAAATCAAATTTGAAAGTCACCATTTTCCTATTGTGTGTCTCTAGCTGGCATTCCACTACCCGATCACCTTTGTTTGAAACCTAAAACAAAGAAAATAATACCTCAAACTAAAAGCACAAGAACGTAAGACTTTTGCTTTAAAGTTCACTGAGACAAACTAACAGTACTGGTGTAATACAAACATGTTCTATCTTTCCAGTCTAATAAATGATGCCACGTAGAGCATGACTTTTGTCTGAGTGTTGCCTCAGGTTTTAACTTTTATATGTTTCAAACCCTGTACTGCCTGGTGTGTAACCCTGAAGTTTCACGTGGCCTGTGAGCTGCTGTTCTCTCATGGTCAGAAATAACAAACCTCTCTGGGTTTGCTCTTCACGGACACCTCCATTGTCCCAGGCCCCAAAATGTGTAAAATAAAAGCCTTTGAGAGGAGGGGCAAACCTGGGGTAATTACATCATTAACTGAGATTATAATTGGAGAATTAACCCCGATATGCAAATGGACCAAACCTATGACAGTGTGAAGAACCCGTGACCCAGTGTCCATCCTGGGTGGAGCCCCTTGGAGGCTTTATACTCCCAGGGTGTACCTTTGAAGGCCTTTCAAATAAACACCTATTTTGATTCTCTGATTCTTGTCTAGCCTCTGTTTTTAGGTAGCCACATCAAGGCATCGTAAGGATACATCGAATATTCTGGAATATTCTGTGGAACCACTGGTAGCTAAGCAAGCCAATTTTACCATATCTAATGCTCCAAAAAGCTCTTAATAGATGATATTTGGAATGCTTGCAGAGGCTCAAAACCACATCACGACTACTGAACCGTGCCTAAACTGAAACATACTCACATTTAGGATTCTCAGTTTCGGCCGAGAAGTCTTCTCGTGGCGAGAGCGGCTGCGGACGGACCTGCGCAAGTGGCGCTTGGCCGTCCTCCCTTCGTGCCTCCCGCTGGACGCTGGGACGTTCTCGTTGCCGTCACTCAAGCCTGAAGCAACATCAGAATGTGCACTGCAAACAAAGGCAACTGCCCGTTAGTATCCCTGCCTTGCAGAACTGCAACAATGCTCTTCATCCTATCACATGGTGCTCTGCTCTGGCAAGTGGCAGATGTGTGTTAACCACCGAGCAGAGGGAAAGTGTCACCCCTTCGGGTTGCTTAAATAGAAATTCTAACAGTAATTATTTTGCTACACCCTCTTGCAAGCTGAGTTGTACAAATCTATCTTATGTTTTCAAGCTATTTGGAGTTTGAATACTACTTAAGTGCCAAATCAAAAAAAAATCACTTATGATCCATTTGACACAACAAAGGAAAAAGGACTAGAAGTTAATCACTATACACAATCTTATTTATTCCCTCCATACTCCACCATAATAAATCACAACCTACTCCACCCTTCATGACCCTATTTTTCCTCTAGGAACTTTAGTTACTCACATCCTCAAGAACATTCTCAATGAAAAAAAAAATATCCCTGGTGAAAAAATATATCTGAAGATTACCCATGGAAGTACAGTCTAACACATGACATGGAGATTTGGTTTGGTGAAAAGAAGCAATGCTCACCTATCCATAGAAGAAGCCAAAGGGGTAGACTGAGCAGGCTGTGTCGTTGGAAGAGTCTCTGAAGAAGCAGTCTGTGAGACTCCCTGAGTACCCTATGAATAGAAACCTACAGTGAAGAACCCCCCCGCAGAGTACAGTTCCTCTTCAAGCAACCCAGTAGTCTTCAGTGTTTCCTCCCAAACCAGTTGTAAAGCTGAAAGCTCTGCCTTTTTAGAAGTTTAAACAGCTGGCATCTAGACAGCTTTAGTTTACAAAATACCCTAGAGCAAACTGCAGTGAAGCAAAACATCACCTGACGAGGGGTGAGGAGAGGACACCAGCCATCCTTTCTACTGCCACATGTCACTAGTTTGCCATGCAGTCACAGTCTTACTAACAGAATGTGCAAAAGGCAAGCCAATGCAGAACACAAAGACAATTCAAATTCTCCCTGCAACAACCACGCTGCAGGGAATAGGCATAATGACAGGTTCTCAAAGGCTATCAACTGCAGCTCATCTTTGATATGGCAAAAATGTTCTACAGTACTAGCAAGAAGTGAAGTGTTCTACTGCTTTTTGCCTGCAGGATGCACACTCACTTCCCAACAGAACAACCAGTGGCAACAAGGTCCCCACATTGGCATGACATTCTGCTGTAAGAAAAAGGTAATTTGAAATATTAACTTCCAACTGAAGACAAGCACCGAAGGGATTAGTTCCCCACAGAGATACACTGTTGCATGAGTCAAACATCCAAAACCTATGGTTACATTACATTCCATGTATTTACCTCCACAACTGCCTGCTGAGAGGAGGCAGACGAGGCCTGTTGTGCTACACTCACAGGAGGCTGGGGCACCTGAGCCTGTCCTCCCAGGCTGCCCATGGACACCAGAACGTTCTGCTCCCCATACGGCTGCACAACAGGAGCAAGGTAGCCTGGCTGGGCCACTGCATCTGCGGGCAAGGGAGGGGACAGCACGGCAGAAGGGATGCTGGCAGAGGCCACAGCAGAGGAAGGGGCTGCGCTCGAGTCCCCCGGGTACTGCGGCGTCAGCCGAGATGGGAAGCCCTGCAACAGAAACGAGGGGCTCAAGTCAGTCAGTGTCAGAGCTAATCAGGAAACAAGGCAGTAATAAAAAAAAAATCAGGTCCAGGGGCATGTTTCAAACTTCTGTACTTGTTCAAGCACTCCCAAAATCTTCCCGAAGATGTGGAACAAACTGCTCATGCAGCCAGCATGCAAGTCACCATGCCTGAACAAGCAAATTCCCACTCATAGTCCCAAGTCTCAGGCAAAACAATCTTCATCTCCCAACTCTTGCAGCTGCCTATACAGCTTAAGATTTTAAAGCCTGAGATTAGAAATGAGCTTGAAGAATTTTCAGGCTGAACAACTACAGCTCAGATGTTATAGAACTGCTACTGATTCTTGAGATTAAATAGCAAAAACACTCTTGTGTTCTTCCTGTCCTCTTGCAATGAGCTGACCCAGAAACAAGGAACACTTTTATCATTATTTAGGTTGCCACTTTTACAGTGAGTGATCACACAACGTCGCTGAAGCAGTCTGTGCCCACCAGTTTAGCAGTTCACAATCAGCATCAGGTACTTACGTCACATCCAAGATCCGTGCTGCCTGACTGATTTCTACAAATTCCCTGTCCCACCCCTTCCCAGACTTGGAATTAAATACTGACATTGTTGAATATGCTGCCATTGATTTTCTTTCCAACACACATCTCCTATTTTTAAAGTCACAATTCCTTATTTTCTTTTTCCTCAAGATGACAGATCTCTTGAATATATAGCTGTCCTCTCTCACACAGTGGTTGAACAAGGCCCTGCACTATGATTCTGTCATTTTAGACAAATTCCAGTGCCAAATATGAAAAATTCAAAACACATGGTTGTCCAAGGACTTTTTTCTTCTCTCCTCCTTAAAACGGTTCTTTACAGCATAACAGAATTTATCTTAGTGGTTTAATGGCTCTCATATGAGAAGTGAGCTGGCCAGGGCACACGGCTCAGAGCTGGTACCTTAGAAGAACGGGCAAAAATGCGGAGAAGATGTCTGCTGGCCTGCAACAATACCTGGTAAAGAGCATCTCCAGCAGGAAGTGAAGCTTCAGCAGCTTGTCCAATGCTGACTGGCAACCCCACGGACTGGACAGCCGGCTGCAGGAGCTGCGGGAGAGCCTGGCTGGGCAGCTGAGCCACAGGCTGCATCAGCGTGGGCAGCTGGCCAGGGTTGGGTGGTCCTACAGGAACGGCAGCCGCCGCGGCAGACGTGGCCAGCGTGAGCAGGGGCTGGCTCATGCCAGCTGCCATCGAAAGGGGCAGCGACTGGAAGCCTGCCTGAGCCACTGTCACATGAGGAGCTGCTACAGGCAACTGAGCCACTGGGAACTGGGGAACCACGGGAGCCGGCAAGGCCTGTCCCATGGGTAGAAAATGAGAGCCAATGGGGACTGATGGGGCAACTGAAGGCTGAGGGAGAGAAGATGCTGCAACAGGTAATTGAGGCTCGCCTTGGATGATCGACACTGGTTGGGAAACAGGAAGCTGGGGAGGTAAAGAAAATAGAGATAGATTTTTTTTTAAAGCAGGGTTGCGGAAAGCAGAGTTTTACACATTAGTCAAAGAAAGCATTACTCAAGTTACAGCACTCTGTTAAAGTGGCTGGGGAGCACAGTTGGCAGAGTGGCTGGGAAGCTGGCTGGAGTTCCAACAGTCCTCACTTTGCAACACTTCCCTTGAAGAACTCAACAGGCTCTTGAAACAGACACCCACAGAGGGTGAAAGAGCAACATTTGAATATCCTGAAGCACTGATTTGTGCATAAATAGAATCGAATTCCCCTCAACTCTGTCCCCAGACCCAAGCCTGCCTTCTTACGGCAAAGAAGTGCAAATCTTACAACAAATCTGTCAGCTTTGAGTATGGGGACTAAGGAGAGGAGTATCAAAATCCACTGTGCCAGCATTCAGAGAATGGCAGGGGATATGTCAATTAAAGCCAGCAAATGATGCAACTGGAAAGGCAGTTTAGATGAACAAGCAACAAAACAATAATTTAAAAAACAAAATTGTGGCTCACACATTCAACAGAGATATGAGCCAAAATGAAGCAATATTCAGTAAAAGAAGCTTCTTGACCACAAAGTAAAGGAGAAGAGCTGAGTAAGAAAGATGACAGAATGAAGAAAGGAGTCCTATAGTTCACTACCTAAATAAGTGAATGTTTTATACATGTAATGGATCAGAAGATAGAGAGTGTATGGGAAACAGAAATGACAGGTTCCTGAAAATCCGTTCACAATACACCATTCATCAATACACCTCCTGATATTTTTGACCCTTTAAAGATCTTTGTGCATTGAAGTGCTCTCCTTCCCTCAAATTACTCACGACTGCCACGTGTGAAAGGTTTTCCAACACATTTTCCAACAAAATTGACAGTTGTAGTACACTAAGAATACTCTTGTTTGGATGAATGTTTTGAAACCATTAGAAAAGATGAAAGAAGTGAAAGCAGCAGCATATTGAATTCACCAGCTGTGAAGAAGAAAGAAAAATCTTCTGCTAGAAAGAATTTTCTTTACCTGTGTCCCAGCTGCTGCCTGAGGCATTGGCATGATCTGTGAAGTTTGATTTTGAGGGACAGTTTGTGCAGGAGTGGTGCTGGCAGAAACTGAGGGCTGCTGCAGCTGGTATTGTCCAGGCTGTTGGGAAGAGGCTGGTTGCTGTGCACTCTGTAGCAGGAAAAAGAGGCAGAAGCTGTATTTCCCCCCCAACAGAGATTTTTTTAAAGCATATCCTACTTAAATTCTGCTTTTTACTCTCTTCTAAGTGATATCAGTGTTTCTTCAGAATATACCAAGTCAGTTAAGCTTTAGGAATTACTTATTAGCATTACTAATACAATTCCATTATCGGCACCAAATCTTGCAAAAGAATTCTTTCACCTGTGAAACCAAGAATGAAGATTCTATAAAGAAAGACAAGGCACTTAAGAGAAGAGAATGTTGCAGATCAGATTTCCAGTTAGAAGAAATCATGAAAATGAAGTCTGACTGTCTAGACAGTCTAATTTGCAAATCCTGACACGTCTTCTCTTGAACGGGACCACCACTGCAAGCTCACGTGGAAGCTGGGGAAGACAGGCATTAACATGATTTTTAAAATAAATTTCAGAAAGTCAAGGCATATCTCATAGCATGTTAGACTGGGTGAGAACCAGGTGATTCCTCTGTTGCAAAACTGTCAAATAGTGACAGACGTAGTCAATTGCTCTTAAGAGAGTCACCAAAATTCTATATGATGAGTACTTTAGTCCTGAGTTTAGGAACTATGAGCTCACCTGCTGAGTGTGTTGAGTAGGCTGGGATGGCACCGATGCATTGCTTGAGGCTGGCTGGCCTTGCACCTGTGTCTGGAGGAAAAGAAAAAGAGAATCAGCTGAGAAAAACCCCATGGTTTCTGCTGCAGGCAGTTGAAATCATTTCTGCCTAGAATGATCTGGTTGGAATAGGTTTCTAGCTTGTCCTTTTGGACAAGCAGTCCTTCTGGCCAAATTCCATTATGACAACCAGAACAAAGCAGAGTGATCTGGAGGAGTTCTGAACTTTAAGTCTTCTACATTTTAAGTCTTCCAAAATAACCAAACCAGAAATACTCTGCAACCCACATGCCCCTCAACATGAGACAGATCAGCCTACCAGCTTCTTCTTCCACTGGTGATGCTTTAAGAGCAGGATGCCTTGGTATGGTAACTGGAAATAGATGCATTAAGTTTTACCTTTACATGTGTTCTAAACACAGCCAGGTGGGGCAATAAAAGGAGGCTACATGGAAATAAAACTATCCATAAAAAAACCAAGCACGAAGATACACAGAATGCTAGACCAATCACAAAGTACCCAGTACACACAGATATCATGAGTTTCCTTTGAGAGGCATGTCAAAACACAGGCTAATAATTATTTCCAGAGTCACTACCATTCAAAGGCTACCAAGAATCGGATATGGAAAATATGGGGGTTCACATTCTAGCTAAGACAGAATTTTAGAGTAAGCAACGAAAAAAATGGATGAGTGGCATACAAATGAATGTGGAAGATGCAGAGGAAAATGGAATGGACTTTCATTATTATTTTTGTGGCTGAAATTTTTTTTCAGATCCCAGGATCTGCATTATTATTTTTGTGACAACTGCATTTCTTTATCAGCTCCTGGGAGAGAACTAGACAAAGACCTCCAGATGAATTCCCTCAGCATGCACCACTTGGATGAACTGCCTTTGTAAGAAGCATATCTGGTGCATATGTGTCATATCAGAAATATCTATGAAAATTCCTTAATGCTGTGATCATTCAGCTTGCAGAAGTTCATTAGGAACAAGTCTGTTAAAATTACATACTTTTCTAATTATGGAAACTTTGGGGAAAGCAGACTGCCAATGAAGAGAACCATTTTTTTCTTTGCTGTTGTAGAAGCTTGAGGCCCTTACTGGCTACGAACTAAATATGTTCTACATCCCACTGCTGTAACATCTGTTCACATTGACTCAGTTTGGGTTTCAAATTCTAATCTTCTAATGAATTAGATAAAAGATCCCAGAACTTATATTCTGAAAAAAGCCACAACCTCTTTTTTTGTTTTCCAGATGTATTCTATATCCATCAGAATTCCCCTCCTGAGTTTAACAAAGGTTTGTGGAGAAAAAAATCTCCACGTAGTTTTCGAAGTTCTTGAGTAGGAGATTCCTTCTACAAATTCTACAGTACAGCAACTGCTATCTATTAGGCTACAGATTAAAGCTGTTCCAGCTTTACTAAAACACCTTTATTATCCCTTACAGAAAGCTTTAATACTTAGTTCTTGATCTTAACACAGAAAGCAAAATGATTGTCCTTCACACAAATCCCAAAGTTGCTAATACTCCAGTAACTAAAACGTCAAAGCCCCTAATGGCCAAGGACAAAAGAGGTAAGAGAGAAGTCTACTTAAAGCAAATCCTCTCTTTTCACAGAAAGTTATGAGACTTCAGACTAGGAGTGCAGACACAATGTATATAGACACACACCTCACAGTCACAGTGTACAGAAAAGTGACCATTGCAAATGCAAATACCACACAGGCTGATAAAACACACATCTCCAAACTAAGCTTCAGGCCTCATGTTTTGCTATTTAAAAGGACACCACATAAGGCTTATAAGGTGGCAATACCAATTAGCAACAGTTGTTTGTGCCATTAATTAACTACTCAGCCTGTTTAGCTTCTTCAAATACTTCAACAAATACATTTCCAAATCCATGTACAGGTACATAACACAGCTCCTTCCATTCCTCTCTTCCCACTTTCTTTCCCCAAGTCTAGAAAAAGCTCTTGCATTTTGGACAGTCACCAAAATAACCTTTTTGTCTAATGAAACATTATTTGTATGAAAGTTCAACTTCAAGTAACACATTAGAATGGCTAAAGAGCAGCAACAGAAACACAAAGGCAAGTTTTACTATCACTGCTGATTCTAACTGTGGAGAAGACACATTTCATTAAAACTACTGTTTAAAAGCCAATTTGGTACTCCAGCTATCTCTCAACAAAAGAGCAGCTAGTCCCAGGAGGAACACTGACCATTTTTTACTTTTAACACAAAAGCCCTACCAATATTTCAGCCAAATCTGAACACAGACCAAACGGTTGCTAATGCCTCATTATTTCATAGCAACCTGGTCAAGTTAAAGAGACCCTGGTATAGACTTGGTGGAAAGACACCCCCATGAATGCTAATTCTTAGAACCACATGGAGCAGGTCTAAAAGCAAGGCTTCCCTTTTAGTGCCAGGTATGACTTATAAAAAGCAGTGAAATTCTGCAAGGGTTTGCTCCTGTAACCTGAGGATAGGATGCAGGTGGTCCTGATGGAAGCGAGGTGGACAAGGCCTGCTGAGTTGAGGCTCCCTGGGGGAAGCAGATGAAGAGCTGCGACTCTTGCAACACCTTCTGAGGCAGCTGAACAATGGGCAATGAGAAGTCTGAACCAAAAGCAGAAGATGATCCCCCTGTAGGGGGAGGAGATTGGAAATCACCAGTGTCAGAGGAAGTCAGCTGTGAGGAATCACTGGAGTATTCTGGGCTTCCTTCTGGCCAGCTGCGCCTGGCAGAGCCCCCTCTGGGGCCCGCTAACCCAGCACCAAGATAGTTACACTGCTCCTCTGTCACAGGCTGAAGCCGACCATGCGACCCTACGCCTTGGGTGGACTCCTCTTGACTGGTCTCCATAGAGCCCCGGCGACTTCTGTAGACCCACGGGGGTAAAGCTGCCTTTTCTGCCGAAGCAGAGCTCTGTGTGTGCACATGGAACTCAAAGACACAGCTGGCTCTGCCATCAGCGCTGTGGGAGAGCACAGCCGGGGCAGAGTGCGGAACAAACACCTGGTGGAACGCCATCTGAGCTGGGTCTGCACTCAGAGGAGCTGACACACTGGATAATGGAGAAAGGGGACCCAGCCCAGAATCCAGCCTCAGGTTCTGAACGTGTCTTGCCAGGTACGTTTGCCCCGACTGAAAGTCGAACACAGAGCTTTGTGGAGGACCACCTTGCCCATGGTTTGACTCAGAGACCTGCTTCAAATGCTGTTCAGTCGCGTGAGCGTTATAAGCTACTTGATCATACTGCTCCGATACCTGTGATGGATAGTGCATGCCCACCAAATACACAGCTTCTGGATGCATTCTGTAGTGAGCATCCTCTGGAGGTGTTGGTCCAGATCTATAGTCATTGTGGACAGGAGCTTGCTCAAACACAGGATTAACTTGCACATGCAGAGGCTCTCCAGCGACTCTCTGAGCTGCTGTGCCCAGCATAACAAATGCCTCTGGAGTCCAATTGGTGGGACTACCACCAGGTGGAACTAAACTCTGGCCAGTCTTCAGCAATGGCTGGAAGTGGCAAGTTTGAGCTTCCAAAAATGAAGTGCTCTTGCGCCGCTGAGCAATTGCCACCTTCGGCGGGCAGACAGGTGGTGGTGAGAAAGACACCGGCCGTTCATGAACGGTTGGGAAAAATATCTGTGAATCTGGGAACGGTGGTGTTCCCCCACGAGGATGCTGAGGCTGTATTGACATGAACAAGACAGGTAATTCATACATTAAAAGTGAAAGCACATCAACATGCACAGTTCACTAGGCAGTTCTGTGAAGTAACTTTATAGAATTCATACTCAATTCATGGTCAAAAACATACAGTACTTAGGAAATTTAGGTGAGTTGTAAATATCCATTAAATACATCCATGGCAGGCATAGCTACAAATGGGAACATTTGCTAGTGTTAGAGCTGCTTTTCCAGTTCAATTCCAATAGTTCACAAGAAGAAACCAATTTTGCTCCTGACAATGGAATGAGACTTATTGTCATAGCCTATCCATTGTGATCAGTGCTTGAAATCCAATCAAACCCCTGAGGTCACTGCCATATGTGGAATATGAAATTCAGAACTTGAGAGCAGCAACAATGCAGAGCCTCTAATTTGCACTCAGAAGATGACATTAGATCTTAGTGTTTGCCAATACAAAAACCACAGTGCTAGAGTCCTGTATGCTATCCAAAAAGCTAAAAAAGAAACAAGATATATATATATTTATAAGACAAAATGGATCCATTCCAGCACAGAGGTAAAAAAGCCCCTATGATAACACTGAAGAACCTTTGGGTTCTGCCCAAATTGATCATCTTTCTTGATCCATTTAGTCACTTGTGACCATACCTTTTCACATGGAACATGAGCACTCATTGAAACAAACGTAACTCTTGCCTGGACAATAAAACATTCACAGGTTTAATAACAGCAGAGTCCTCAGGCAACTCCACTTCATCTGATGTACTACTTCAGATGAGGCTCATCTTATTTAAGAATTGTAGGGAATATTCCACTAAAGAGAGTGCTATATAAGAATATCAAACAATTAATAATTTTGCATCTTTTAATCTCTGCCTGCAGTATGTCGAGGGACAATGTATTCTCTTCCCTAATGGAAAAAAAACTGTAGGAATCAGTAGTAAATACATTGTCCAAGACAAATGGCATTTACGACTTTTTCAAGTTGCCATTTCCACATTGTTTACTTTCTCCCCAGCCTCTTTTGTCCGGAAAAGCAGCAGCAAATTTCCATATTGACCGATGCTAATGAGAAGGTCCTACAGACGAAGTACCTTTCCTGTGTTCTAAACCTGGTTCCACTTACTTAATTTACACAAAAATGCTTCTGAAGACTTATTTCGTGTAAACTGAAGCTCAAAATTGAAAAGCAACTACCTCCTCTATTGCATGTTATCTTTGCATCTGACTTTCAAAGAAACATGAAACTATGGCTTCTTCCCATTAAGAAGCAGCTGAAGTGGCATTTCTGATAAGAATTTACAGAAAAAGCCTCAGAAGTATTCATACACTAAATGTCTAATATCACTAAGGCAGCTCGCCAAAGCTTTAGGAATAACCAGCCATAGCAATCAGGCTTTAAAAGCTGGTTGTTTTGTGCAGGGCTTAATTAACATTCAGTGTTTATTTAGAAGTTGGAAAATAAAAGTCTTCTGACTTTGGGTAATTAGAACTAGTCTTCCCTTTACCTTCTGTGGTACAACTGGGTAATTTACATTTATACTATCCTAAAAACCAAGAAACAAGCAGTCAGCCACTGTTTGATAAAGTTTACATGTACTGCTTCATAGAAATAATTAAAAATAGCAGAATCAACATTACAGCAGCACGGTGTAAGGAACTGACTCTTCAATTTCTCATTATAAAATGCCCAGAGCCCAGGATGTATTTAATGATAACTTATCTTACTGTGCCAGGAGGCAAATGGTAACACATACAGGACTGACAGAGAGGGAGGGCAGGCTGGAGCGTCGATGCTTGCGTGGAGAGGCAGAGTGCATGGGCAGGACACTTTCCAGGGCTTTAGAAAGCTTTTCTGCAAAGGTTTCTTCAGGGACAGTCCGAAGGTAGAAAGGAGAAAGAGGTGCAGACAGCGCTGGTGGTGGGGTGCAAGGAGCACTGAGAGGGATGCAGGACATACAGGGAAGAGCAGGAAGGTGGGGGACACAAACTGACATGCTACGACCACGTTGAGGCTAAAGGAGGAAAACAAAAGTTAAGAATTGAACACTTCAAAAAAAAAACAAAAAAAAACCAGCAAAGACTATAATGAGGTAGAAAAAAAATGAAGACACACAATGAGAGGGCCAATATTGACTAATATGTGGTACCACAAGATATGAGAATGCTGAATGAATGGCAACACACACTGGGAACAGGCTGTGTGCATCTCTGAGGACCCACGTTTGTCTTAGGTTACTGAGCAGTGTGGAAAGCTCCCTAGTACCCTTATGAGAAACATGTGGAGAGCAGATCAGACAGAGAATGTTTTCTCTGGGGCCACAGACACAGCCCATACTGTGTGTACTCAAAGCATTTGGTAGTCTGACAAATAAAAACTTAGATACTAATGAGCTTTCAAACATTCATTAGTTTTTAGAGTGAATGTGTTTACAGGTATCACCTCACCCAGTTCCTCTACTGGGGCAGTCCCTCTGCTCGAATTACATTAAGTAAATGTATGCAGCTGGCTCTTTATTAACTAAAACATTACCCTAAAAATTTAAACTTTACACCCTCTACAACATGAATTGTGGAAAAAAGTCAGTTTAATGTGTGGAAAATTCTGTAAAATTAGTCTTAGACAAGTGTCTTCCAGATGCTGGGCAGATAAAAGCATCCGGATTTTGTAATCTTGCCACAGTCCAGAAGGCCACAGGTCAAAAACCAATCAAATCAGAAGAAAGAGAACAAAGTTTTGAGGTGGGAGTTGTTATTGTCTTTTTTTTTTGGGTGTTGTATTATATTTTGCTGTGGGTTTTTTGATTTTTTAAGTGAATGGAAACATGATATTTTTAAAGAGGCAGTATATGCTTCTTATGGATGTAATCCACAATATCTTAAACTAATTAAATCAAATACAGACCTCCAGAGAGAAAACATCAAGATACTCAGTGGAGATCTGACTTTGAGGATTTCTGTTGTGAGAAATCTTGCTAGACTGATTAAGAATTTGGGAGAGAGGTAGAAAAGAACTCAAATGGTTAACTAAATACATCTTCATCTATTCCAAGGCAGGAGCAGTTATACACCATTCATGACTCTAATTTATCTAAATAGTTCAGAAACATCTCCACTGATGGAGACCACAATAGTTATCTGTCTTTGTTGGTTATTAAGAAAACCCTCTCCCAAACAATAATTCCATGCTGCAATTTAGGCTTAGCATACCTTATTCCGTCTCACAACAATGTTGTGATCAGATTAACCTCCTCCTATTTCAGAGCAGCCTTTTACAGCTTTCTCTCTCCTCAAGCTTATCTTGTATAGACTCAATTATTTCAGTCTTCCCAAATAAACCACATTTCCTGTATTTCTCCCAGGGTTTTTTTAACACTCTCCTCTGGATTTTCTCCCAAGCCACCCTCCAATTCACTCAACCAAGGTGTCCAGGATAGACTTACCAATAGCCAAGAGCAGAACTACTACTTCATATAATGGGATGTTTGCCTTTTTCATGACAGCATGATGTTTTTGACCATGTCCAGTTTGTGGTCCAATGTAATCCCAGATTATTTTTTAAATTTATTTTTCAAAATGGCTGCCTAGCCAGTGGTTACTTATCAGGAACTTATTTCAGTTTACACATGAACCTTGTCCTTGTCCTGATCAAATGGCATTCTATGACTCTTTTTAAGGCCATTTCTTCAGTTGTCAATACAATTTCGACCTGTCAGCCCCTTCCCAGCAAAGGGTTAGTAGTTCCTGTAGTTCTGTCAGCCTCCTGGTAGCACTGTTGTCATCATACAGCATGAGCACATTTTTGCAGCAAACTAAGCAGCTTAGCTGTACCTCCATCATATGCTTGTACTCCCTCCTCCTCTCAAAAGATTATGGTCTTTCAACCTGGAAGCCAGCCATCCCAAGAGAGTGACATGGCTTCTGGTCCAGTATGTGCCCACACACCAAAATATGGCTTACCCAGAAGAGCAGCTTATTTAGAGGGATTAAGAACTCATCATCAAGGACTAACAGTACCACACACCTCAGGTTAAGTGTCTTTGAAAAAGATGGAGATGCTTTGATTGTGAGTGATACCAGCCTGTTTGCCAAAATCCTAGTTACACCAGTGATTCTGTAATAAAGCCTACAACCACAGGTACCAAAAGAAGTGAGGACCCTCAATCTTAAGTGTCACATCTTCTCCTTTATGGTATTACTACATTATACCATAATGTCTGCCTCAATCTTGGATTTTTATTTGTGTAGAACAAGCGACAAGGGAACCACTGAAGACAATATAAAAGTAGCAGAAGTTCTACTCCAGAGTTAGAATAGATTTCTGCATACTCTCTTACTCAGATCTAAAAACATACCAAGGAAAAAACATACCAAAATAAAAGGGCAACACAAATGAACATAGTAGGAAAAGTATTTGTGCCCAGTGCAGACTTTCCAGGGAAAAGGAATACGCATGATGAGCAAATCAACACAAGCTAGAAATAAAACTGGGAACAAGGATGTGGGGTCTTTTCAGTCTGGAGTTCTCACATGCAACATTCTGTAACAGTTAAAAAAGTCTTACCTGCAAAATCTGTAATCAAAGCCTCACAGATCACACACAGCAATTTCATACAGTAGCTTCAATTATTCTAATCCCTTCTTCAAACTAAACCAGTAGCTTGATGCCTCGTAATTTCATACACACACACACACCACGTTCCCAAGCAAGATTAAATGCTTGTTTTCATGAGACAGTCTTGTTCTGAGGATGTTACTTCCATCCACAAAAACAACTAAGCCATCATTCTGCTTAACTGTAGCCAAGATTAAATAAAAACTTTAAAGACAAAGATGCTCTTGCACTTTTCCCTCCCCCTCTAAAATCATTCATCTTGCAACAAAAGCCCCTGAACTCCTCCCATGCAGAATTTGTAACCTGTGCAAAACAAAACATCCATGGAAGATGGCCTGGCAGGCTTTCCTCTCACCTTTCAACAGACACACAAAACCAAGTAACTCCATGCATCTGCAGTGCTGCAAGGCCTGGCTTACCGCTGCAGGGGGCTGATATCCTCCATGCTGCTGGGACTGCACTTGGCCGGCTGAAGCTGAGTATCCCTGGACTCCAGTGCTTGAGACTGACTGGTCGTGCTGGGAGCCATAGGACACAGTCTGCTGGCTGCTCACAGATTCCGTGTACACAGATGACCCCTGGCCACTGTCAACTGTTCCATCAGCTGGAAAAGTTAAGGAGAAAAATCTGCATTTCAAGAACTGTGGTCAGGATTCAAAATCTGAAATGTCCTATAATTGATCAAATATTAAATTGATTTTTGTGCCATGTCATGTGGACCTTCATTAGCATTTTACCTCTTGTAATATTTAAGCTGATTTTAAAATCTTTTTTTCCTCCTTGGTACAGTAATTTATTGCCATTACACCTTCCCCTAAAACTCTGACAAAATTAGTCATTTCAGGAGTTCTTTGGGAAGATATTTAATAATAAACTATATTTCCTACAAAAGGCTAGACTAGAAATAGAAACCTAAATTCCACACTGTTATGAATGATCTTTCAGGGTTTATTAATCATTGTTTTTATTTAACTCTATATAGACATTTAAAACAGGTGTGTTGTGCTGGCTGACAGATGTACCATGTAGGCATAGTAGTGAACTAGGCATAACAGTCAATTTAAAATCCCTTTTATCTAAAGAGCAGACAGTAATTTGCTTTTTAACTTCATCATTCTAATATGGAAGTTGTCATCTTCCATCATTATTGAAATACTGACTCAAATGCTGGGATGGCAGAAGAGAAAAAGACAGGATTATTAATTCATCTTTTCATGTACAGTATGTAAAACAGAAAATTAAGACTTTTCAGAAAGCAAATTATGAGCTGAACTACTTGTAGATTAATCTCATTTCCACTTTAAACCTAAGTTAACAAGGATTCAAATAAGTGGTTTTAATAGCTTGATCTGCACTGGTGCAAGAACATACAGCCTTCAGCAGGGCCAGAATATACTGTCCCTACAGGAGGGCAGCAAAACCAAGGGCGCGTGGTCATGCTTTAGGTGCCCCAGTTCATCTGGCATATTACCTTGAAACAAAGAGAAATCGCTTTGTGCTAGGACACTGGGCTGTGAACTGAGCCAAGCCTGGGCTCAGCTAAGCCACAAGAGTGCACCTCATGTTGCTGTGCTTTCTAGTGGCCTATTGTCCCTCAGCAGACAGTAATGGCAGACAGCATCACCTCAAGGTATCTACTGCTATACCCACCGGAAGTGTAAGACCAATGGGAGGAACTGTGTAAGTGCAGGAGTTCCTAAATAAACCAGCTGAGGCACTTACAAAGAACAGATATACTGGGTTGCTGGAACTGCAGCTGTTGGTGTTGATCAGCCTCCGGTTCCTCGGGCTCCACTTGCGTAGAAACCGATGCTGAAGCAGTGGGGACAGAAGCACCCGTGACAGACTGGGGATGCTTTGACCCTGCATGGGAAGCACTTGATGGCTGCTGCTGCTCCAGCTGCTGCTTCTGACTACCTTCTTCCTGAAGTATGTTCTCCTGTTCTTCTTGCACCGACTGGCGCTGCTCTCGCTTGCGCTTAATCAAAGATACCCTGTCCTTGATAGCCTTCGCCATTGTCTTGTGATCCCCTTCACAGACATAGCCAGACTCCACCTGAAGGAGGACAATTCACAGAATTCACACTGCCACAGACAGCTGCTGCCCAAGTGCTACAACAAAAGCTACCACCTTCTGGCACTAACTTCATCTGCACGCTTCTGAACCCGTTCATTTCTAGGCACTAACAGCAGAGGCAGAGGCTGACACACCACATTTCACTATCAAAGAACAGCATTACTTCCAAGCTTTGTAAGACCACCAGCACTTACCATTTCCTGTGCTACATCCTCTGGGACATCTCTCTCCAAATCAAATGAAAACTCTATTGCCTCATTATCTTTATATTTGCCCTTGAGTTTTTTGATGTCTTCAATTCGCAGCCAGAGTTTAATGGCAATTTTTTCTCCATCATCTTCCTCTGCAAGTTCTACCCGTACTCCAGTCTCTTCTTGGAAGAAAGCATGATTCAAAAGGTCCTTAATAGCATATCTAGCATATTGGGAAAGAATGCAGAAAGCACATTTAGTTATCAGGCTTTCATCAAACATTAAGGAATAACCTTGCCAGACAATCTCCTGATTTATTCTCTAAGTTTTACTCTATTTTGAACTACCTCATGTGCATTCTGTTTGGCACAATTAGAAGCTTTGTCCTGAAGGTACAAAAGAGATTTACATTCAAGAAGCACGTCATTAACAACAGTAGTTAACAGCTTAAACTAAATGGCAAGAAATAAGTGATGTGCAGCCACAAAATTAACTTCAAATAAGAAAAAAATACTAAATTGTTTAAAAGCAAGAAAAAGAACTGAAACTAAAAATACATAGCAATACCATCAGATGTAAAACTTCAATAGTTACTAAAAGGGGATGAATAAACCTCCATAAACAAAACTAGTTCTGAACAGAATAGAGGGTGGACAAAATCTGAAGCAGTCTGAAATCAGATGTGGTAAGTAACAACCATGTAAAAGCAGAAAACAAAACAAATCCCACAAACAAGCCATCAGAGCAGTTACAGATTTCCTGTAATGTATAAGTTAACCACTTGAAGTAGAAGTCATATTGCAGAAAATGTGAATAAAAAATGAGCAGCAAGAGTTTAAAACTTAAGAGTCCTCAAAATAATCAATCATACCAACAGAATCAAAGGGACAAAAAATCCCAGAGGGTTACAGAACAACCAATTAACCAATCCAAATACGTGGAAACCCAGAAGGATTGCCCTCCACTATTTTGCTGACTAGGTCAAAGTTTTAATAAAAGCAATAGAATTTCTGAATAAACTGACATGGATGGTTACTATGGCATTTGCACTTTTCCTGACACTGTTAATTCTCTAAAACAATAGGATTTCTATAGAATAGAACAGAATAGAATAGAATTCTACCACAGAACAGAAGCTGCAGAACTAATACTGGCTTCCCAACTTTCATCAGAAGCAAGAAGACCGCAGGAACTAACTGGATTTGATATCATCACAGATAAAGGACTCAGGCAGTAATTAATGCCTCTATCTGCAAAGCAAGTACTTACCTTTCGCCTTTGTTTTGCCGAATGCATCCCTCAATAATCTCCTTCACTTCAGGGATTGCTACTTTATCAAAGCTGGCTGGCTTGACACCCTGAAAACACAACAGTAACAATTGAGAAACTGCAAGGCCCACTTGACTGAAGTTTTGTTTGTGTTTACAGACCACCTATTTTTACTCTCTAGATAACTGACCTAAATAACTTGTGCAGATTAAGGTGAAGTCCGACCCCAGTACTACTGGTCATTTGTTAGTGACTTTTGCCCACGTTCCACACACACCCCTTCCCCAGCTACATTTCTGTAACAGAAGGCATTGGCACTTGGGTCCACAAGTTCAGATCAGAGAACTCTTCAGTTTCCATGGAAGTCGTGCTGGCTAGTGGGAAGAACACAGACTGGACTGAGAGTGGAAGGAAATGGCTCCTATGTAACACCAATGCAGGAAACCACAGATTCACTGAACAGTCTTCAAAGCATTCTGTTGCTTCCCAGAATGTTTCCAACCTGCCATTATATGAAGTAATTTTTTTACAGGAAAAACCTTAGCCCAGGAAGATCTGACAGATTCATTAAATAACTTGTCCAACGTTAAAAAAAACCCTAAAAAACCAAAAACCTTCCAGTATCTTAGCTCTCCCCCAAAGACCTACTATACCCAAACCCCACTCCTGCATCACTGCTGTTGTAAGTTCAGGGAAATGAGCTTAGCAATACAGGTCTGTACAAAAGCCCTTCCACAATACACAGCAACCCTTTTTCCAATACACCTTAAAGCCACAGGGGGAAAGAAACACAAAATCTAAATAAGATCAACCACCCAAATCAGTAAAACAAACATGCCAGGAGATATGACCATCTGGGAATTCTGCAAAACATTTCAGGCTGAGAGCCAAGCTTCATCATTTAATCACAGCCAAAAGCTGTATTTTGGGGCCAATTGTCCACAACAACAAAATCTGGCACCCAATTTTACTCGATTCAGCCTCTAGTTTCAAACTCTGTATTTTAGACACCAGAATGAGAGAAGATGAAGATGTGCTGTTCAAATGTTTGAGCAGAGCTGGTGTTCTCAAGCTGCACAATCCTGAAATTATATACCTGATACATCTGACCCTGTCACTGGTAAATGACAACCAAACACAAAGAGAAAACCATAGCTCTGAAGTACAGAAATAAATCAAGTAGCAGTAGTAGCATTGTGATTCGTGCCCTAAACAGAAAGTACTTCTCCCAATATCCTACAAAATACTGGTGAAATCAAGACATGATCCTTCCCTATTCCTCTATTGTGAGCAGGAAACAAGTCTTGAACCAGAAATGTTTGAGTCTGAACCCCAGTCTTTGCAACTACCCACCTTGTACTTGGAATTCTTNAAAAAAAAAAAAAAATCGAGCCAACACAAAAACACCACACCACAGAGAGGAAACAATTTATTTGATAAAAACCAGTACGCTCTTACAACAGGAAGGTTATCTATTTATTTGGTCTAAAATTTCCCCTTGTGAAACTCTAGCAATTGTAATTCACAGAACTGCAGACTATACTGTGACTGGAATAAGCCCAGAAACACAGGCTGTCAGTGAACGCTTTTAGAAGCTTTGCTGACTATTAAGACTTAAGAAAATCAATTCCTCAGGTGGTAAAACTTCAGACAGTAACCAGGCCTTACCATAAACCTCCAGCTTCCAAGCAGGACACAGAGCTCTCCACTCTGAAGGGATTTATAAAACTCTGCTCATATAGTTGACTTGTCAAAGACACCCACCTTTCATTGTGACCACGCTTAAAATGGTCCCAGGAGTTCAGGGTCATATATGGAGTAGAGATATTTCTATATGTAATTAAATGCTCTCATGTATAACATGCAGATATAACCTATGCAATAATTAGTGAACTGCTTATTGCATATGTTCCCATCTACATTTGCCCAAGGTTAACACATGAAAGTCTCCTAAACAGCTCAAGCCTCAGACATAGCAGCCTGCATTGACATTCACTTACACTGTGGCAGCAGAAGGATGATGTCAGATCTGTGACAATCTCATTTCAGAAAACTAAAAGCTAACATGAGGAAGACAACTGGTACAGCAAAATAGCAGCATGATGGAGCCAGGATATGATTTTTCTTGTTAATTATTGTACCACATGCTCTGTTCTTGCACTGAGCCTGAAAAGTTAAAGCTAAGGATAGATTTTAAAATCAGTAATTCAGTCTGCTACCCTGCTTTTCTCACTCCTGAAAGAAATTAAACACTTGTCCAAAATCTTCAGGCTCTTTCATGAGGACCATTTTACAATACCCCATTTTGTGAATTCCTAACCACGAGTTCAGTTAAAAAGTCAAGCTCCTGCCAGCCTCCTCCAGCAGAGCTTCCATGTTCCAAACTGCTTCTCAGAAAATGTGAGAGAACGTCACACAAGGGCCTAAAACCAACACGGGATTCCGTGTTCAAGCAGCTCCCTCTTTCTCAGTTTGCTCCACAGTCCACGAGAAGGGCTGCCTAAGCCTCCTCTCCAGCTCTGGGCAAGCACTCCCCAGATACCAAAGTTCATCAACTTTTCAAACCTTTTTTTCCCTCCTGCAAGCACTAATGGAAGTGTTGAACTATTTTATACAAAAAGACAGGGGGTACTATAAGTGATTAAAGATCAATAAATCAGTGAACCCTTTTCTACCTAGAGCTGCCTACCCTCCTTAATCTGCCATCACACAGAAACCCAAGGGAGGCCAGGCCCCGAAATTCACATAACCTTGACATGTCCTTAAGAGTGCATGAGCTGGGCAGCCAAGCATGCCTTCAGCAGTTTCTGACCCCAAAGGCACCCAAGGAAACGTCAAGCCTGCCAGTGTTTCCTGGTTTTACCACACTTGAGATGGTCACATTCCTATCTGCCTCTCCTGGTCCCCAAACTCCTTAGAAGAACCACGGGACAACTCAAATCTTAATCTACTAGTCCTATGTCCCAGTGGCAGCTCATTAAGAATTAAACAGCCAAATCCCACTAGCATTATTTCTGAGTTTGCTAAAGCAGCAGCAGGAAGAGCTCTTTTAAAGGAAAACAAAAAAGCATAGACAGGTATAACAGGCACACATGAAAATCAACATTTTCTCAAGCTACCATCTAAAATTGCACAGACCGGCAGTGCTGCTGAAAGCAACAGCCTCCTTTTCTCCGTTTCCCATTCCCACACCCGTGTAATTTCCTTTCTTTTGCCATCAAACACATTTATACAGTTGCATAATGACCCATATCATAGCATGTATCAGACTTGAAACAAATCCAACCAAAAAAGGCTGCAGCGGCTTCCAGTGAGCTGAAGTTCCCCACACTGCTGCACGAACTCTCAGGCTTCCAGAAGGACAGTCAGGGCAGAACTGCTTATTTTGAACGAAGCATCAACTTCAAATAAAACCCAGTGAACACTTAGATTCTGAGAATATTTCTAAAATATGGATATTTATGTAGGTAGCCACAGACACAAAACTAAAAACCTCACAGTTTGCATGTTAGGCATAAGAAAGATTTATTTTTTCACTTATCTTAGATGTGATAAAGTTTGTGATTATATCAGATTTTAACCAGGTGAAAAAAGCGTGTTCCAAAATTCAACATATATGGTTGTTCGATCAACTAAAGGAAAGTTAGGTATTCTTAAAAACACTAAATTTCCAGGAAAATTTTAAACCCCAAAGTATAAGCTATCCAGAACTCTTCTTCACAATTTTTGCCTAGAAACACATAGTATTTTTGCACTAGTTAGATCACCAGATTACTGAGTTGGTAGTTTAATATCTTGTTCTAATGCAAGAGATACTGAAAATATCATTCACTTCATTAGTGAATGTACTAGTGAATGAATTAGAGAAGGTACAATCAATGCTGTATAATTTCTACAACAAATCAAAATGAAGGCAGATGAAGTGTTACATACCCTCAGACATTCTAAATTTCAGAAAAAATACTTGGATTTGGAATAAAAACGCAGGTGGAAAATAGCAGAATCAATTATTGTTCCAGCATTGCTGGTCAGGATTTTAATTTACATTTTAAAAACTACAGGAGAAAAAGTAAAGTCAAGTTTAAAAGCTAAAGACCCAAGCTATGCAAATGCAAAGCAGTTCAGCAGATTTGAAGAGAACTCTAATTCACCTCCAAAATACTTTCCTGTGGCTACATGCACTCGACAGAGCTGAAATTCTTACTTACCTCTTTAGCACAATCCTTGTGAGAGCAGCAACAGTGGGAATTAACAATTACAAATATGGGACAGATCTCTCTTTTTGTGAAATCCATCAGGAAAAGAGAGGCACACACACCACAGAGCCAGCGAGGTGCTATTTTCCCACGGGACGCCGCTGGGCTGGGCACTTAACGCACAGCGGAAGGAAAGCAGACATCGAGGTTAGAAGGGAGCATTGTTTTCTCTTTGACACCTCTTGCTATTTTCCAAGTCCAGTACATGAGGCTGCAGAGATCTGAGCTCAGTATCTGCTTCTGTCACTCTACCACCGACTAGAAAGAATCGATCCCAGCGAGAGGTGAGCGTGTCCCTCCTGCCCGCCCAGCCAGCTGCAGGAGGAGGCGGCAGTGCCAGCAGGGGATCCTTTACTCCCCGCGTGTCCCCGCCCCGCCACTTGGCTGCTCTGCCTCTTCTCCACCCAGGTTCTCTGCAAGCCTTGAAGGCTGTGAGCGGCATCATCACGCAGCTGGCTCCTGCTGCTGCAGAAGTGCCACCCTGCCCAGGGCAGGCAGCTCGGTCCGTGTGCTGCCCACGCTGGAGCCGTGCAGGGAACGGAGGCAGCCGCTGGTCCTCCCCTCCGTTCCACGGACCTCCAGCAGCACACACCGCTGACTGCAATTCAGCCCGAGCGGAACACCAGCCAGCACTTACAGAACGCATTTTGCTGCTAGTGGCAACACCACCTGTTTTCCTTTTTCCTTAATGTAAGGACACAGAGATTTGAAGGTGATTTTCGAACTGCTGGACAAAGTCAAAAAGCTGCATTGTCACTTGGTTCACACCATGTGCGCACAAATAATCCAGTTATATTTTCTAGTACCTCTCGCTGGACTTCAGACCTCAACCTGAAGTTCGATTTTTTTTTTTCTTCTGATATCTAGTTCCAAGCAACCATTGTAAAACCCATTTATTAATAGAATGAGCTGCCAGTAGCTTCAGGGTTCAGGTTTTTATACTGTAAGGACATAAGGAGCAATGCTATGAAAGATCACATACACTGCTTTACAGATGAAGTTAGCAAACTGATTCTGACAAACTAGTGGTAATAAACTGTGATAAAATTCAATCTAGAATTATCAAGATCACTTTTCACCTCAAAATAGCACACGCAGCTCCTCAAGTCTATCACAGTTACACCATTAGTGTTTTTATAGTATACACCATCAGTGTTGCAAAAGCAACATTCTGCACATTTAATTAAAGCTACACTTTTCTGGGGGACACAGCATGGCCTGCAAAGAACATTAGACATTTCAGCTTTTGACAAGCCGAGTCTACCTGTCCCAGTCTAACCACAACTCTTGTTTGACTCTTTCCAAAGATGCTTTAACTCTAAGAGTCTGAAAAGAATTCTACAGTAACTTAATTAATCTTCTCAAACAAAATGTTCTAACACTGCAGTCCAGAAACTAATAGCACCAGCAGCAAAGTCAAATCACACAAACAAAGTAATTAAAGTGTCTATATTTCCTTTCTGTTGTTACCATTCTAGTTTGAGCCAGTCCCAGGCTGCCACAAACCATTAATTCAGGAATTTAGAGAGTATGATTGCAGTGGAAAAAAAGATCCTACATCTTTCCCCCAGTCTCAAAGAAGCCCTCAGGCAATGTTATATATAGCGTTTAAATTGGCTTACCCCGTGATCTCCTAAATTTCACTACCTGCAATTACTTACCCAGCCCTCAAAACCTACATGTTTAACCATTTCACCACCTCTAATCCTTCATCTTAATCTTGCTGCCTGTTCTAGGAATAATCTTTCAGATTATTTTTTCACACAGATACACCTGAAACTGTTTCATAATTCTCACCCAGGTCAACTGAATACATACTATGAAAAGAAAGACTTCAGTTTAGGATTTATTCAGTTCAAGAGAGACATGGTTTGCCTACAGAGGACTGATTTTCTTGTTTTGGTTAAAAAGCAAACTAGAGTAGTTTAAAAAAAAAAAATTGAAATGCAACATATTAAACAGAAGTAAAAATTTAGCTTCACTGATGTCAGTATTTTCATAGCAATTAATTCTGGACAATTGATAATTCTGCCAAGAATTAAATTGGTAAATCCTGCAGAATAAGCTCTGTACCAGATCAGTATCCTAACAGAGTAAACAGCATTACTGCAATACAAGCAGTGGGAGCAGATGGAAGCTCTGCAGAGCCAGAGCCAGCTCATGAGGCACTGCTCAGAGAGGGACAGGCCTCGCTGTCTTCTCTTCTGACCAAAACATCGAGCACACAACTTGAACCCAACACCTTTTGAGCTTGATGGATCTACCATCACCCAGATCAAAGTCTCCCATCTCAGCTGTCTGAGAGCTCTAAGCCACTGAGACACCCTGACCACCTGGCCTCCATCCTCTGCAGTGAAGGTGTGTAAGTTATTTAAGTCTCACAATCCTTAACTTTTCCCAAACAAACAGGTAAGCATGTGTGCCCAGATTTCAGAATCACACTGTAAGACAATGGCAATGCTGTAGAATTTATACAGGCCTGCTGGCTGCAACCTCACCAGTCACAATTTAGAAACTCTTCCTCTTCAATTTACCACCTAATCTCAAAAAAATTTTGAGGCATTAATAAAAAAATCAGAGGTCAAACACAACAAAAAATTGCCAGACATACAGGATTAAAGTTGTTATACACACAAGGTGTATCTGTATTTTGATTGACACACTCAAACTAAATGCTTCTTCCTAAGGTTAAATTTGTATGAGAAGTTTTGGTGAAAAGAATAAAACAGACTCCTCATTCAATGAGCAACCAGTGCTCACTAACACCTTCACATACATATCCCTACAACTGATCTCCAAGCCCGAGAGCTGGGGAATACTGACACTGCCTGCCTAACCAACTTCTCCATCAGTGTCTCAGTACTGAATTTTATCTACGAAAACCAAAGATTTTACAGCATTCAAAGCTTTACAAGACTGCTATAGTAGGCTACAGCTGTTGCTTTGCTCCCACACAGTTAAGTTTAAACAGGAACTAGTCATAACTCTTGCTAGAAATCACTGACTGCAATCCTTTCCAGCACTCTGAAGTAAAAGGCAGTAACTAAAGTCAAAACCCACTGTATTTATAATAATACTGAAATGCTAGGCACTACTGCAGAATATACACTACGACTCAGAGCTACCCCACTGACAAGTGATCTAGCCCAGCACACAAGTTATTTTATAAGTTTTTACTTTAGACATGCAAGTCCACTGTTCTTCAGAACCACCGGGTAAATAAAGTATCAGTCTACTTCAGAAGCCCAAAGAATCTGAAGCTAAGAACATTGTTCCAGTTTAAAAAAACCTTTGATTAATTAATCACAACAGCTACTGTAATTGCAGCAATTCTAATGTATAGAAGAAATTAATCAAGCTCTAGAACAGGAAATTTTGTAAGCAGGACACAGTTTCTTAGTGCATAGCTGGCAAACAATTAGCATATTGGTGCATTTAACAGTGAAAAGGGCCTTGTTTAGAAACACACAGTGTGAGGACAGAGGTTCTTCTGAAACAACAGTAAAGCCTGATTGGACAAGTAGGTCAGGTATTAACAGTTTTACTCCTGCACAAAAGCATAAAGGTAAGATCAGCTGCATCTATCACACACAATTCTTTAACCTCACCCTTAGAAGCAGGGATGCTGCCGCTACAATGGGAACACCTTGACCTAGCTCAATGACCCTTTGCTTCACTGGGACTTCAACTTGAAAATGGCTTTCAAAAAAGAACTAAACCCAGACATGCCTAGACATACATTTCAGTTATATAAATTTAGAAATGCCACAGTGACACAATACTAGAAGTGTCTGTCTTCTATTTTCAGTATGGAAAACATGTTTTTGAGAAATAAAATTGTATTAGTTGCATTCTCTGCTTTGATCTGCTCCCACTCTGGTAGAAAATCATCATCTTGCACTCATTTTTAAGTTCACATAGAGTAACTCAAAAGCCACAGATTAGTTCCAGTGGACTTAGAACTGAATTTAAAATAAAGATATAGCATGGGCCACAAAACCCATTTGGTACCAGAACTAGCCTTTAGAAAGGATTATCTACTTAAAAGGCCTAAGGTAATGTTGCAAACACCAAAAATAGTGCACAATTCCAACAATGCACCAAAAGTCACCATGCCTTTTATTTTCAGACTTATTCTAATAGGACTGAACACTTTCCTGGAGTTATCCCATTCCTACCCCTTGCAACTATAGCAGTGCAGCTGGCAGGACAAGAAATAGTAGCCTATACATTCTTAACATCAGTATTTTTAACTAGTGGCACTCTATGACAAATAACATTGAACTATCAGTCTCCCCACAGAAATGCTTCAGTGATTCACCAATGACAGAATTATAATTGTTCTCATCAGACTGCAGAGCCAGGCATTTTAAAAACACTTATCACCTCCCTGTTCCTAAGAGCCACCTTCCCATCTCTTGTTAAAATAATCTCAGTTAATGTAAGAACTAAAAGGATCTCAGTGCAGGACAGAATATTAACTACTAGTATATCATAGTTTTAAGAGGCCTGATCCTTAAAAGATAATTTTAAAACTTCTCAAATTTTTAAAGATACATTCCACTTTTAAGGCTCTGTATTTCTGAATTGATGAGTCTGACTGAATCCCCACACAGGAAGATTCTGCACTCTTACAGCTGCTACAGCAAAATGCTTGTGAACGAGCTGAACAGCTACATGAGGCAAATGCTACACGTTTAACCATTCTTTAGTTCAGTTAGTGTGATGCAAACGAATTGCACATGATGTGCAATTTTTTTTACATTTCACACTTTACTACCAGAACTTTCTTCTTTGAATAAGTACAAGAGTTTGTCCTTTCCTACAATTAATCTGTTTCCTGTACTTGGTTAAAGGTTTGTGGTCTTTCAGTACCTGCTTAAACAAAAGACTACCTTCTCTGTTGGAGGGTTTTCTCCCCTACTTTTGCACTGATTTTTTTCCAATGCTTTTTCCACTAAAAAGGTTGATAGGAAGGATATCTATCTAAACCAGATCAAGCAACCAAGTCATTCAAGGTAAAGAAAACAGTTTTATTCATGCCAAAAAAATGCTGGATATTGCTTCCAGGAAGTAAAAGAGGAAATTAATCATTACTCATTAGGCACTGCAAGTAAAATTAATCATATGCGTAAAGGTTTAGCATTTTTTATTTGCTGCTTAAGACCCCTCAGGAAGAAGAGCAAGAGCTGGAATACTTTGCCCACTGCATCTCTAGTAAAAATGAAGCCGTTGACTGGTCTAGACAGTTATGATGCCTAACTTTTAAGACACTAAAGAAAAAGATTCATTTTATCTCAACTGACCAAACTACAGCACTTTGTAACTGCCTTGTTTCCAGCAAAGAGAATGACCTTCACCCTAACCAGTGAGTTCCAGTTCCCACCAGTTAGGGAAATTAAGGACAGTTAGACACTGCCTGCTCAGGTTACTCATTATGTGCCTTGTTCCCTTAGGCCCTTTTTTAAGCTCTGGAGAACAGAGAAGAAAAATGTTATGCCCGCTGTGGAACATTTTAGTACTGAACAACCTTTTTTTTTTAAAGTCAAATGCAAAATGCTTTTTTTTTTTACCCCTTCTCATCTTAAGACCAGCTCAGACAGCAGACATTTGTTTCAAGAGAAGAGACCGGACTTTTGGTGAAAGAAAGGACAAATGCAAAACTTCACTCCGTCAAAGTACGCATGGAGAAAATCAAGTACAGAGCACAAGTCTATCAGGAGATCTTAAAAGGTAAGTTTATATGATGGGAGGGGGAGAAAAAAAAGGGAGTTTTCTGCTTATACTCAGACGATTAAGTACATTTGAAGCTGAGGATGGTTTTACTGATTTTTTTTGCAATGAACAAAATTGGATTTTTGTGTTAGTGGTAGATGTGCAAGAATGAGAAAAATCTGCATAATAAACACATTAATTGTCTTTTTACTAGTCCAGGGACTAATCAATCACCTAGAAAATTTAAGCCTTGGGACATCCAAGTATTAGAGATCTAGATTTTGAGGCAACAGCTTGGGTTTCTGTCGTCCCACCAGAGGCTGAGGCAAAGCAGCTGAAGTTACTGCAGTTAGTTATGCCTTCACTGCATTGATTCCCAAACAGACTAAATTAAGAAATCATACTTAAGATGTCTGTTCTATAAATACCTCTTTTTCCATTTAAATGCACGTGTAGCCCATTTTAAATATCTCCTGTGACAAACTGTTTAATTGAAATACGCATGGAACAGGTCAATGAAAAAATACCAGTCTCCTGAAAAGAATCAAGTCACACAGGGAAACTTTCCTGAATTTTACCAAGATCTTACACTTTTTTTTTTTTAATGCAAGCAAGTACATAACAGAATTATGTATCTTGATTACATTTTGCATTGGAACTCTCTGCATTACTTGAATACAGAGCAGAAATGTAAAAACAAAAAAAAAAGGGGGGATCCATTCCCTAATCTAGCAGCACACCACACAGGTGTGCCTGCACAAGAGGGCAGAGGAGAAAAAATAAATCAAAGGAGCAGGAAACAGTACTTTAATAATAGTGCAGCTTGTTATCCATTCACTGCAGGCTCAGATTATTTCTCTTCTGAGGCCAAGAAGGCATCACTAAGTGCTCACTGGATGCATTCAGTCCCAGCTGAGCAGACATACTGCTTAAACCTCAGATATTTTCCCATCCCACAGGAAGGTAAAAATCCGAAGAGCTGCAATTTCTTTAAGCACTGACTACTAATTTATTTGGAACCATTTCCAAAGAACAGCAGAGGAGGGCTTCAATAAAGAAAACAGGGTTTTGAGACAAAATTGCAACACTATGATTTAATGAAAACAAAGAGCAAGGCTAGGCTCCTTTATGTTTGAGTGACAAGCCATGCAAATGTCTTTCCTTTCTAAAGAAACTGCTGGTGAAAGGGTCTGGACTGAATATGCTAAAGGGTGCAAGTACAAACAGAGGTCAATATTCTGTGTCAAAATGCTGATTGTTTTACCATTCTGGTAAGGAAAAGTTCAGCGTAACACCTTGAGCCCTCCAAATTATATACAGTTGTGGTTTTTAAGATAAGTATATACCCAGATTATTCTGTTAAAAGAATTCTTCTAGATAAAGTGAGCCAGAATACCAATTTAATTGCACTTGTGTTTCTTGGGCCGGAGAAAATTCAAGAACTTTATCCTACAACTGTTTTAAGGAAATACAGGAACTTCCCAGTGAGACAATGTAGGCAGTATAAACAAGCATCCTAGGAACAGCAGACTCATGCAGCAATGCTATTGTCCAAGATGTGATACAACAATTACTGCCTGGGCCAAAACCCATCTCATCTGTGAGAGGAGCTGCAGCCCTTGGATCCAAATTCTAGATCTTTGCTTGCCAAGGTGTATTATTCAACAAAAAACTGCTTCCAACCATGAGGAAAGACCCTGAAGCAAAGTGGCAGAACAGGACTGAGTACTCTGAGCAATCTTGGCAAACACCTCCAACCCCAAGCTGCAGTATCTGGGCATCAGCTAGAGCAACCCTTACCACAAAAGGTGTCAGGTCAAAATGCAATGCAGCTGAAGGCCTCCTAAAAGAGACCAATGCACAGCCAAAATGGGAGAAAAGAACATAAGCTGGTATTACAAAGAGGTCCTGAGAGGACACCCTGGGCATTAAGACACCTTTTACAGGATTCTGTCCTAAACAATAGCAAGGATTTAAGATAATGGAGCAACTTTGCTTTTTACTGAGCCTAAAAGTTACTGCAAAGAGAGTGAGGGAAATGAAATAATTTAAATCCATATGGCCAGCAGTGAGTGGCTGCACATTTTGATCTTATTGCCTTTGGGGTTTCGGTGGTTTTTAAGCTCCCACATGGCATGATCTTTCATGACTTTCGATAGCAGACCATTACTGTTGTCCTTCCTTCTGCTCTCTCTGTATGCACCTCGATAAAATAATCCTTTCAATTAAAGGCACAGCAGGACTGCAGCTGCTACCTCCAAACACCCCTAAACACCTCCAGGGAGCTAGCAACAAAGGGGTTGAAACAGGGATGCTAAACACCTTCCACAGAACACACCTACCTTCCAACACACATCAGGAGGAGAGGTGTTGGTAAGTACTGCTGGAGTCACTTTGCAGGAGGGTGTTTCCTGCCTCCACTCTGTTACACTGTCCTTTCAAGTACAGAATTTGACAAATGGTTCACCCACAGCTGTACACATGGTCTAAACTTCTAAAATCTCCTTTGAAACCAAAGAAAATCTTACATTCTTAAACAGGAAGCAAAGGACAAGGGCAAAAATGGCTCTATATGGCTCTTTTTCACATTGGTTCACAGAGCTTTCATTGAGTGGTAAAAAGAATGCCAGGAGTATTTTATTTCACTTTCATAACACAGGTCTCTTTCCACATTATAGAACACCAAATCCTCCATTATCAGTTAAGAGAGGATTGTGCTTTATTTCCAGATAACATTGTCTTGCCTTCATTTTTCCTTGAAAATTCTTCACGTTTTGGTTCTGGTTGCTTTTGTTTTGAACAAACTGCTTTGCAACTACACTGAAATAAACAACCCCAAATATACCACAGCACACAGCCTTTCAAAGCAGAAAGATGTACATTTCATTTTCTTTACCTTCCTGTCCTTTGCTCCTTCTGAAAGAAAATAAGATTTGCTGGATTTCATATCGAAGTGTATCTTAAGAGTTCTCAAGCAGTAAATTAAACAGTAGGGAGAAAAAAAAATCAACCAATGAATGTGATTTGTGAACCATCAGCAGAGTAGAATAGAAAGTGGTGTTGGACAGACCAAAAAGTTGCCAGTGTTTCTCATCCACTCAGAATTTCCACCGTCAGCCAAAAACAATGGGGAGAAAGGAGCACACACACAACAAACAAGTGGTAAGTGGGACTCTGGTGAGTCTCTAGGTAACTCTCTGCTACAAGTCCCTACAAAGCTTTCCAGTTGCTAAGTACTTCAAAGACCAGAGAAAAGGCAGGTCTGTAAGATGTGGGGATTTCCAAGCCTGAGATTGTCTCAGCTGCTGATTGTCACCAACAGCCCAGCTCCTGGCACTCCTTAAGGAACAGGCAGGACAGTTCCATTAGGCATCTGTCCTAAGAAAAACATCCATCCAAATTCTGCTGCTTTGGCTCTGTCCAAGATACATCCATAAGCACAGTCAAAGGTACCACTGAGACTGTTCTAGTAGAGATATAGAGCTTTCTTTCACTGATCCCAACTGCTTCCAGATCAAACTATGCTGTACACAGACTGAGGACTAGACTTTAGCTTAGTTCTTAAACTCTATTTAGAAAATTAGAGGTAAGTTTGCCAACATGCAAAAAAAAAACAAAAAAACCAACCGAACAAGCCAAAACAACTCTGTATGTATATACATGTATATAAAACTTATTCTAACACCTGTGCCACCTATGTGACCACCTATGACTTTTTAAAAAATTTTTTTTCTTCTATGCCCCTCCAAAATTTCCCTGAAGAAAAGGGATAGCCTTATTTCACCAAGTCTTCTTTCAGAATTCATTGCTTCTGACATGAAGACCCTTCACCAACTCTAAGTCAAGAATTTTACCTGCCTTTTGCAGTGTGAGGCATCAGGAATGACAGAGCATTTTATTTTTCAAAAGCTAAGCAAGTTGTTTATTAAATCTGCAACTTCTCTGAGATAACACGAACCAAAAAGATCAACAGGATTTTTTGTGATCTTCTGTCTACGGACAAAGAGCTAAGTCTGAGTTTCTTTTTTCTCCTTTGCACGTGTGCAGAGGTATTCTGAGAAATCCGATGCAAGTTTTCACCTCCCCAAGCAGCCACCTCACTGTTCTTTCTGAATGCTTAGGTCACAAGGTTGAACATGTTTGTTTCACTGCACTGGTACAGTCTTCACAACACTGCCTCAGATACTGCAGATTAAATCTAGCCACACCATACTGCACATTTCTAGCACTACAGCTCTGCTTCCTCCATGCAGGGTCTGCATGTTCCCCTCAGTCTGGTCAGATGGGCCAACTCCAATCTCCTGATTGCCTTCTCAGCCTTATTTGTGCTCTCCCACAATGCCTCTACCTCCACCACTACACTTGCCCAGTACTTACCAGGGTGGAATAGCTTCCTGCTATTTATCAAGTGTTTCCACTTCATCGTTGTAAGAAGTGCCCCCAACACACAGTAGCTAAGGCCACTCAGAATTGAATAAACTATTAAAATCACTCTAGGTAACTGGCAGGCAGCTAAGCCAGTGCTTGAATCTGTGATCCAGCTTTATTGCAGAGAACAAGGTTACCAGCTCATCTTCAAGATGGAACTATTTCCACCATCCCCCAAGTGGCTTAGAAAATTATGTTATTATTCTAGCGTTTTGTTTTTTGGTTTGGAGGGTTGGTTTCTTTGTATTTTTTTAAACCTTGTGTAACACCTACTTATATACTGAAAGAAGAGTATGAACATATGCAAAATTTTATTTCCATTCACATACTTTACAAGCTTCTGACAGATGTTCCGTGAGTTCAACCACTCCGTAGCTTTGTACTCATCCCAAAATAACCTCTTCTCAGCTTTTTTTCCCCACACACACTTGCACAGCACTGGTGCTACCCAGCTGTACTCCTTTGCTGCTAACAGCAGTAGCTTTAGACTCAGTAGTGAGGAGGGACTTACACTGGTCACTCGACGGTAGATCTGCGCAGCATTTTGGCACTCGGAATAAGGATATTCAGACGTGGCCATCTCTAGCATACACATCCCAAAAGCATACACATCAACGGATTCATCATATTTCTCCTCATACATCTCGGGGGCCATGAACTCTGGGGTACCTTAAATTAAAAGAACGATTCAGACTCTAAATGTCTCAAAGCGAGCAGAGGCTGCTGGCGTTACTCACCGCAGGGGGAAGCGGCTGGGCAGACCTGTGAGACAAGAGAAAGTGGAGGCAAAAAGAAGAGGGAGGAAACCCTTAGTGACTCTGTTGCACCAATGCACTTTGTGAGTCTTCCATTGCAAGGCCTTTATGGAATAACATGGCATGTAAGATCTCATGCAATTCCTGGTTTAGGTATGTTAGTGGATACCAATATCAGAGCGGACTGGATTCGCCTGAAATCAAACGGAACAGGAGGGGACAGGAAGAGGGGAAAACCGTAGACTAGCCATAGGCTGCAAACCAAGTACTAAGGAGAGTTAAGGCACTTACCTTTTCTCCCTGTAAGAAAAGAGGCACATTAAACCTTGTTTCATAAACTACCCGACTGCCCTCTGCTGCAAAAGAAGTAGTACTGGTAAGAGCCCACAGCTAGTCTCTGACCTGCTGCTCCCCATCTACTTGCTGAAGTAGAATGGTTCGGGTAAGGCCTTGCAATGAAAAGCTCTGTTGTTACAAATATAAATCTCCGTGAAAAGAGGATAAAAGGTAATTTTCTGCAAAGGCCACTCACCAGAGCCCTTTTCTTCACATACTTACCTTCCCACCTGCAGTATATTTATAGGCCTACTGCAGATACAGGCATTAGTGAGGGACATCCTACAGTCAAAAATACTCAGAAATACGAGAGATTGAGTTATAGGCATAGAGCGTGAGATTCAACAAGTCCCATTTAAATAGTGTGCAGAAAATTATTGCCCAGTGAAGCATCACAGATCCCCTCTGTAAACAAGGGGACTGCATTGCATGATCAGATTTACTTCAAGCCAGAGATGCAAGTTTGCTTTTTGTAAATCTAAGCACAGAACTATTTCCTGCAGACACCAGATCCAGACAATTTACAGACCATTCTACAGCCCATTGCTTGTTTTCACCCCGCTAAATCAAAAAGAATGTAATTGCAGTCATTTATCCAAAGGCTAATCGTTAACAGATAACTATGTAACAGATGGTCATTTTCCAGGGAAAAATTTGAAGATGTGACAAATATGCTTAAGAAATTATGGTTTTTTACACCATTCTCTTCTTCCCTATTAATACTCTGACCTGGTTAAGAAGCAGGAAATATTTCAGCAACAGCTTGCAAGAAGATTTACAGGTATACAGCATTGATCCCAGCTAGGAATCTGGCATAGGACTGTTGAGTAATGCTGAATTTTAGCAAGCTCTAAATACTGAGAGCGAAAGAAACTTCATTCCCTGCAGTCTATCCACCCAACTACAAAAACAAAGCTGATAAAACCAGTTCTTTCAAGAATCCAAAACAAAGATTACACTAGTTCCATCAAATCAATTTCTGAAAAAGGTTATGAATGGATACACAGGGACAGAGCCAGAATAAAGCAGTATTTCCCAATGCACCCTCCTAACTTATACAAATCTACATTCTGTAGAATCCCTAAATATGGCATAATACCACAGTCTTTGTTATTATTTAAATATATATATAATATTGACTTTCGTCGGTATACCTTAGTTTCTGATTACTCACAAGCTGCAAGAGATTCAATATTAACCCCTGGTGACAATAAAAAAAATTTGGCTGTATGAGCTAATGCTACACTAAATATCAAAATGTTGTTTGGTCACCAAAATGTATTTGTACATTTCTTGAAGCAGCACCGTATCAAAGGTAAGATTTGCATGGAGTCAAGAGTGGTTTTATCAACAATGTTGCATTAGATTGTCAGGCAGGACAAGAACTCTATATTCTGAAATAGTTAATATACAAATATCAAAAGCACAACCAAAATTTCAACGTGTCATTGCATCAGGAACACAGAATGACCTCAGCAACCAAGAGACAAAGCCTACATATTTTCCAGCTTTGACCATGGACCTTTGTAAGCATGTTTTTAGGAAAGTTCTTAAAACACTCAAAGTCTCTAAAGAGGTAGACTGGCTCAGCAGCCTCCAAAACAGGACAGGCTTACCTATCACACTTTTGGCAAAAGAAGCTCGTTTCAGGGTTGCCAGACCAAGGTCTCCGATCTTGACTGATCCAGTGGGGCCAGTAATGAAGATGTTGTCACATTTTAAGTCTCTGTGAATGATGGGAGGAGTGCGTGTGTGTAGGAATTGCAAGCCTTTCAGTATCTGACGGCACCAGCTTCGTAGTACTTTAATTTTCATCACTTTAAATCTTTTCAAATACCTAATGAAAAAAGTAACAATAGGTTAAACAGATTCTCCTAATAGCAGATTAAACTATACCATTTGCTGTTTCGAAGCAAAGAAACAGTAATTAAAGACATGTATAAATTTAAACTTTACCTTCTATTTTAAAATCTACCTGGGCATTTCAAGACTTCAGAGGAGCTAAAGGTGATTCCCCTTTACAAAACCAACCCCCTTTCTTCTAGCAACAGGACTATCATGATGAAAGAAAAATATGAAAAGCTTGGTATACATAGCTGATAACTCCTCTGCATACAAAATCATTCTACAGTAATTAGACAGTTGGATTGCTAAATTTCAAGGCACTGCTTCAATGACAAATAATTCAAGGTTCATTAATTACAATTCTTTATCTATTTAACTTCTTAAACACTTACAACCTTTACCTTGATTAATTATAACTGGGTGGGGAGGTGTGCCACTAGATCCTGAATGTTAATAACCAACAAAGAACAGAGCTGTGGAAAACTACAAGAGCTCTGAAGTCATTATTCCCCCATTTTCAAGAGCAGTCCAAGCACTCTGTTCAAGGTTTCCACATTACATTTTATATCTGCTTCAAATTTACCTGTGGAGTTGTCAAGCAAATTGGAAATTTTTTGAGACACCCTCCCTGCTGCAGGACAGGGTTTGATCACCTGAATCCAACTGGTACTCATTACTTCAAAACTATGGACAGATACGGACAGGACAGAGAAATCTTTAGAAAGGCTCTGTCAAACAATTGAGATGGAAGAGTTCACACACAAGTCTGCATCCCTTTGCAGGTAGAATGCAACCCGACCGTAACTGTTCTATCTTTGCCACACCTTGAAATCCAGTGTCAGAAGAGTCAAATTTCATACCAAAAATACTTTTCCATGTGCGTGACCTAAGACTAAGATCTTATTCTGTTACTTAACTTCAGCAGATTAGAGATGGCACACGTGAATAACCTCTGACAGTTTTCAAGTGCTTTCCAGCAGGGTTTTCTCTCAACCTCTCTTTGAGTAACACAATGTGAAATGTTGTTTTGCTCCTTCTGAAAAAGCATGGGCTGGAATTCATGTAGAGAAAGGACCTAGCACGCTCTGTAGAGCAAGGACTTTATTCTTGTTTGGGCAATGTTACTCAGTCTCAGATAGAGACCAGTTTCACACAGCATGGAATCTAACAACTACAATCTTAAACTAAAAACAAGTTGTGTTCAATTATTCCACGGTAGTGGTCAGTCTCTTCTGCAGGTCCACTTCGGAGATACAGTCCTGATGAAATCACTTCAATCAGTTCCAACACACAAATGCAGATTATTCATCCCTTTCACTTCAATTTCTCCAGTTCAAAACAAGATCTGGAAAACCAAGTTGCTAGCAATGATCCTGCTGTGAAAACAAATCTGTAAAAGCAATTGAGACACAGTTCCAGAGGAAATCGAGTCTCAGAATGTAAAGAAAGGCAGGGGAAAAGCCAAGCCAAGGAAGGAGACAAACTGAAGGAGGTTCTGAATCACATCAGCTACCACTCGAATTCTTGCTATTGACACAACCCTCATTCATCTCTCTTGAGCCTGTTCCAAAGATCACATGGTAGGGGCACTTCAGTTCAGCATCTGGAATCCCTAATTACATTCTTGGTTACAAATATCCTAGTCCACTGCCAGCTTCTCACTGTTAAAGGAGCTGGGTCCGACCATCACCCAGCATCCTGCAGCGTGGCTGTCATTTTTCCATAATACTGTCCTGAATTAAGTCACATGTCACTTAATGCAGAAAGCAAGTTAAAATGGAAGCACATATAAATGCATAAAAACAGACAAGCCTACTAGCCAGTATGTTTTCACTTTTCCTAGTATCATAGGATAACTTGGGCTTGAAGAGACCTCAGGAGGTTTCCAGTCTAAGCTTCTGTAACTACAAGTACACAGAGCTAAAGGAGTTATAGGAATCCCTACTAAATTAGCAGAGGTAGTTATGAAGGGACAGCCCCCACCAGATAGCTGACACGTTCATTTAAAGTGGATCAGGAACACACACTAGACACATACTTTATCTAGGCTTTAGACAAAACCAGTGGCTGAGACCTATGTCAGATTAAACACTGTTGTCTACATTAATAGTATAATTAAAATTTAAATAGACAACTCCATTTTCTCCCAGTATTTTAATTCCATGATAGCACTCCATATCAGAAAGGAGTCTTTTTCTTCACAAAAAGTCAGTTGTAAAATTTTTCTATTGACATATGAGGTTTGGGAACTTTTCCTTGTACAAAATTAGAAAACTGCCCAGACAGGATTTGAAAAGAATGACTCCACAAAATTTTAACACTATTTCTGGGTAGGTATATCTCAATGTCTACAAATACAAAAAAAAAAAAAAAAAGATAAGATTTCCTTTAAGATATCATCACACTTGTCTTCCATTCACTTTTCTACATCAAGTGACAATGTCTATGTCCCAAGTACCAAAACGAGAAAGTCATCACTTTCATTAAATACAGGTAAGGTAAACATACTGAAAAAAGATATGGAAGTAATAGTTAAATATATGTAAACACAAGTGTACAGTGTAAATCTAGGAATATGCCACAAGCACATGAAATACTTAAGGCACACCTGTAATCTCCCATACAGTTGACCTGTCAAGTCTCAAGTGAAGTGGGCTAGAATAAACTAAATCACCATTACAACATAAGATATACAAGAATGGGGAAAAACCCCACCCAGAACTCTACAGTTTAAAAGACCTTTGATTAAAGAGCCTCTTACTTTTTACTGGATTAAATAACAAGACTTTCATATTTCAAGGCACAAAATAATCCCAGAGACAGAAAATCTGAGGTATTTCTTCCTACCAACACCCTACTTTATAACTGCCTATTACTACTTCATCATCTTGCTTATGACACCACATAAGCCAATCCAAATATTACAGTCTGTGAGAGGAATAAAGGAGCAAAAAAGGGAGAAAAAAATAAATCTAGCACTACACATTTAGCTCAGCCTTCTACACACCCCGAGGTGCACTCAGCTGCCTCACAGGGCTGAGCTGCAGGCTTCCTGATTTTTGGTAGGTACTACTTCAGCAAGCTTCAGATAAACCAATAGGTGGTGAACTTCTTTTCTTTTTACACGTTATTTGTATTGTGGTAACAACAAAAACCTCCCAAAAGTAGGGAATTAATTTGTGCTTTGAACTTTACGAAGTACCTTATCCTAAATGGAAAGCAGCTGGAGGGAAAAAAAGAAATTCTGAGAAGTAAAAATTGAGTATTGCCTTCCTGAGCTCTTTAAAACCAGAAGTCTTCTGCATGTGCTTACTAGGACATCACAAGTAAGAACTGACAAGCTCACTAACTTAAAAGATGTTCTGCCATACCCTGCAATGCTAGTAATGTTCCTCTTAAACAAGAATGTTCCTACAGTAGATTATCCTGCAGCAAAAGGGCTCTGTTCTCATCTATTCTAAATATCATCTCTTTCTAGTGCTCTGCTGTTGTGCTAATGAAACTGAAATGCTTTGACGTGTCTTAATTTACTTACGTTTTCAATGTTCCAGACGTCATGAGTTCCGTCACAAGAACAATACACTTTTTTCCTTTGACTGTAGATTCCCAGGAATCATAGAACCTGACAATGTTGGGATGCTGAAGCCCTTTCAGCATCCCAGCTTCCTCTTTAAACCTTTGTCGCTCTGACTTGGACAGCTTCCGATCCTAATGAAAAAGAAAAGGTACATCAGAAAGTTTTGCTTTATTTTCTTATTGAGAGGCAGCAACTTGGAAACAGTTAGGTGAACACAAGAACCAGGTGTCTTACTTCAATGCCATTTGGCTTGCAATTACCTTTAACTATTCTGTTTTGAACACATTCAATTGCAGTCTTTTTATACTTACTTTTACTTTATATAAACTTTATATAAACTTACTTTACTATACTTACTTTTTACTTTATACTTTTTATACTTATTATGTTGTTCTTTATAATTCTATTGCTCTCAGGGTTAAAAACTGCAAGTCTGTAGATAAACTCCTCTTTCTTCTTCCTCCTCTTTAATCTTAATAAATTTAGCTGTTGCCTGACTTGGGGTGGAAAGGGGACACAATGTCTTGAACACTTCAGTGTTTGAGAATGAAATCAGATAATTTAAAGCATCTCCCTCTCACGTTGCACATAACAACAATCTTTCATTACTCCTGGATGTCCATCCAGACCACTGGTAACAGATGGGATTAGCCACCCCTAGAGGGGGTTAAGCATCAAACCTCTGTTAACATACAGCATGTTCTTGTAGCTGTAGACCATCAAGCAAATCAATTGGATTTTCTTTGATTAAAAGCAGAACCTCATGATTGAGCAAGTTTCCTGAAATCTCACATCAACAAAAACAAAAACATAACTCCCACAAGCGACAGAAAGCAATCTTTTGGCCAGAGACAGAACACAGAAAAGCATTCCTGGACAATACTGTTGTATTACCTACCAACAACTGGCTATCAGCTATCACCACGACTCGGAGCAGCTATTACCAGAACAAGTAGCACATCTCTAAGAGAAGACAGTCTCCTTGTACCATGCAGAGTTCTCAGCTTCCCAATGCATTACCAGTGCACTGCTCACACCAGTCTGACCGACTGACACAAATTGGGTCCATATGCAGTTCGTATTAAGAAAATATAAAATATTTCAGTATATACTTAAAGCCAAGATTTTCAGAATTATTGTTTCTAACAGTTATTTAGCAATAACCAAAGACCCATTTGTCAGATCTGAGTAATAATTTTAAGTCACTTGATATCACGTTGTCTTTCCCATTAAAAAGAAGCAGTAAAAACATGCAGGATTTACTTATACTCCCATTGTCCTCCAGACAGTAATTCCTCTTCCTTTGTTTACAGGTCATGTGTTTTCTCAGTACAGTTCAGCCATGAAATATCTAAACCATCCTACATTCACTTAGATCATCAGTTTTTTCTAAAAGGTTCACAGAGTATCTTCTGGCATGGACAAACTTCTTTTTCAGATGAAGCTCCAATTTTCTGAAGTGTACCATTTCCCTGGGTGAAAGTCTGAAAACAGGTTTTAAATCACCTTAGGGATCAGTTTCCTATTGGTGTCTATGAATGCCACTCACTTTTACAACTCTTAGGAAAATGCAAAATCTTTAAGTATGACTAATTTAATCTACAGACACCTAAAGTATTCAATCCTACAACTACTTCACTCTGCAGAAACCAGCACTACCACCTCTTCCCATTCTTTCATAAGCATACTTGCACAAGTTTTGATATAACATGTGCAGAAACACTCCACCAACAATTGAGTATTCATGTCTGCTTAGGTGTTGCAGGGCTTTCAATACGTAATTAGTGCTCCCATTTGAGCTGTCTTACCCATCTAATAGCCTCCCTTTCATTATAATGAACAGGGCAGCACCAGTTCTGTTCCAAACCTCGATCTTAACTGCTTCAAACTGCTGTGAGACAGAAGAGCAGTGAGCTGCAAGAGGTACCAGCTGACCATACACACAGGCTTCTAAGCGACAGTGCTTCAAATAACACAATCACAACATCTTTCTTACAGGAAAATAAAGCCATTTTCTCAGCCTCTGCACTTGACCCATATAACTCACTTTTTACAGGCACTGTATTTAGCTGTAAATTCCGCTATTATAGATAGTTATTATACAAAAAAGGCTGCAATAATTACTTTTCTACCACTTTTAAATAATTAATATGAACACCTGCATCCATTTTTGTCCAAACCCAAGGTTTTAGATACACATTTGGATTACGTTTCCTTTATTTTGTGCATACTAACAAGTTATCTACCACAAACATTATTAACCAGTTTTAGCCCTACACTTAACATTGAGTCAAGTGTATTTCATTTCATTCTCATATTAATACACTTAACCTAATGTCCCTTAAGGGCTTTATTCAGTTTTCACTGCCTCTGTACTACTGACCACAAATAGAAACTAACAAGTGCTAATCACTCTTATCAATGAACAGACTCCTAAAGAGGCACCCACATTTGGGCTCATTTCTCTCTCTGGTCACATCCATGGCAGCACCATGTTCCTGCAAACACAGCTGTGACGTTCAGCACAGACACTCAACACTTCAGTGCTGGCATTAAAAATCCACCAAGACCATGCAATAGACTAAGTAAAACAATGCTGCTTTCAAAGTCACAGTGCCCCAGTGATCTGGGACAAGTTTGGACAAAACACAGGCCAAAAACTTTCACCCAGGAACACAGCCATGTTTTTGCAACCAAGGAAACTCCACACCCTTCAGTACATAACTGCAGCAGCAAAAGGGAACATTAAACAGAGCTGGAAGAAAAAGACAGAGAGGCCACTTGTTTCCTAAGCCCAGCAATGCATAGTATCTTTTACTACCCTCATTTCCTTGGACACACACCCCATACCTTCATCTGTAACAGGTTTTTATATTCTTCTCCTAAAGGAATACTAATGCTAGGTTACAGAAGACTGTCAATATACTTTATAAGAATCCACAACCCTAACATTCAGGAAAATACGGGATCTTGTGTACAATTATACCAACAAAACCTGTATAACAATGACTGGTTATAGCTCTACGAATTACATTCTAATGCAACTTGCAAACAGCTGGCCTGCAGGCCAACATACAATTTAAAATGACACTTCCACTTTCAAAACCTGAGTAATTAAAAATATTAGGAACAAGATCTCCCAGGCTGCATAGAGACAGACTAGAATAGAACCCATCCCAAATACATTTTGGCATCCTTTGAGCTGTTAGTATGGGCAAAAGTGACAACTTCACCTCATGCTTGTTCTTGCACAAAAATGCAACTTAAGCAGCTGCAGCTACTAAAATATTGAAATAAGCAAGTAAAATAGAGCACTGTATGTAATTTGGGAGACTGAGATCTGCTGTTACCAGCCACGTTAGGTATAAATAGTTCAGGAAAAGCAGGGGAATGAGAGTACTTTGGCATCACATGGAATCCACAAAGTGGCTGCTCAGTGTAGCCATAGCAGAGAAAAAGAAGCTATCATCATTTAATGAGAATTCAAAACTGTCTTGCAAGACTTTGGGAAGGAAACAGTTTTCACCATCCTCAGTTATAGCTACATACTCCAAAAGACTCAAAAGCCCAGATGTGTCTTCCCAACAAGGCAGCTGCTGGGGGCAGTACTCAGAATCCACTGTGGCCTCTGAGCAGGAGTCTGCAGAAATGCAAGACCCTCTGCTCTATCTCCACTTATAAAGACGCAATGAAATCTGTGGCCTATCACTCAAAATATGCCCTCCTTTTGACTAAATTATCCCAAGTGTGAATCAGATAAGCAGATTTATCCCCCGCAGCCTTTTTCCTGTAACTCACAGTCTAAATAGGTACATAGATGGATCATTTCTACGTGTATTTGCTGTTTTCATTCGAAAACGAAAATATAGGTTTCACAGATTAACATTCCAGTTTCACCAAGTAAAAGATAAGTTAGACAATTTTAATGTTTTTGTTGATTTTTTTAGACTTTATTTTTAAATCAAATAGCCAGAAACTAAACAAAGTAGAAAGACACACAAGTAGTTTTCCATAAGCCTAGGAAACTTGAACAATTTTATAAAGAAGCCAGCACTTTAAGAACAGTTAATAATATACAGCTTGATATCCTATCCTTCAAAGACCAAATCATTTTGGAATTCCCACTAATAAAATTTAAAAATGGACACATCCTCTCCTCTCCTGGTCTTTTTTTACCATAATGAAGCAACCTTAGGCAGGCAAGACAAAGTCCTAAATCTAGAAGTTAGCAAATCACATTCTTGTAGTAGCTCAGTTAGCACATGCTGAGCAGATATAGCCCAAATATTTTTAAAAATATACAAAGCTGTCAAACTGTAGGAGAGCTTGCTTCCTAAAATGGATTTAACTATCTTATAAAATGGACAGCATTGTTCTTCCTAAACTGATAGCTTCCCTGGAGGACCTAAGTGTCACATCGCAATCACTGGGCTGCCCTTCGAACAAACTGAAACAGATGCATCGAGCCTACTCCGTTCATTTCATTCATTCCTTTCCACCTACATTAAACTGTTTTGACAAGCCAGGACAAACAGCAAGGCTTCCCAGCACGTGACTCGCAGTTCTGCAGTGCCAGGGGCCTGAGAGGAGACAAGCAGCAAATGAAACGATTGTTCAGCTCAGAGCCATTCAATACGCTTTTTCTTGGCTGTTTCCATTTATCCAGGTCCTTCCCATCCGATTTGTTTTGGTCAGGAAAGAGCTATCAGAGGTGTTTACATTTTTCAGTGTAAAACAGGGATCTTGGGCAATCATGGTAAACCAGGTACAGGTTAACTCTTCCACTGATTTCCTTAACGTACAGGAGCGTGAATTACACACAGCATTGTTGCTACCCTCTCTCTACCCCTGTGCCTACATGCCTTATACAAATGAAAAACAAACCAACCCAAAACAAAACAACTCTCTTCCCCCCCTAAGATTAGCTATTGTACCAAGCCACAAGAAACAAAGCTCACCAGCAAAAAATGTCTATATTCCTCTGGTGACTTTTTTCAGCCAAGACTTACTCTCTACTCAGCATCCTTAATGAGGAAAGAAAATACATTTCTGGCACCTAAATGAATCTTAAATTTCAACTAGGATATTCGGATAGTCACTGAGCCTGGTGAGTAGTTTCTCACCTGTTTCCCTCTCTATCTTTCCACAGTCCTTCCGAGTTCAGTCCTGTTAGCACCATGCCAAGAGCTCACACATCTGCAGAACACACCGCGGTGCCCAGAGGGGTGGCAGAGCCCAGCCCGGACCCGGGGCAGCAGGGGAGCCTCCCCAGCGGGCACCGCACCCTGCTCGGACCGTTTTGGGTCTGCTCTTGAGCCCCCAGGCTCAGCCAAGGCTCCAGCCTTTCCACTGACTGACCCCGAGGGCCTGAGATAAAGCCTACAACAATTCAACTGGCACCAGACAGACACAGCTTCGCAGAAGTGGCACAGTGCACTTCACCCTCAAACACACACTACAGGATACCAAGCAAGTGGCTACCGAGGGAAATACTCTACGTGGAAGGAACTACTTCTGCCAACTCCTGTTGTACAGCCTCCAAGGTGATTTTCACTTTCTTAACATCAAGTACAATTTACATCACTGAAGTGCCAGGGAACCTTCATGCACAGCAGAAGAAACCAGACTCAGAAAACTTCCTGTGATCTCCATCTACAAATAAGTAGACTCATAAGTGATACAGATCAACTTTAAACTGTTTGGGTTTTGTTTAAAAAAAAAAAAAATCAGTGGATGAGCTGCTACACAATTTAGAGTTATTCCATTTTCCACAGTATTAGGAAGATAAGCAGTAAAGAGGAAACAGAAAGACTGGACACTTCATATGCTACAGACAGGTTTTACTAGCTTTCCACACATCCTAACACTAGATCCAGAAATTATACACTGCTATGTTGCACGGACAGTTAGTGGGTTGTTGTTTTGCAGGGGGGTTAACTAGACTACAGCAACAGTATGTAGTTTTCATCTAGACATGCACTAGAAAAAATAGTAGAAATGAACTGTCTTCAAGTGATGTGATCTGTAAATGTACAGCCATGAGAGACTTTAAAGTGCTGTTGAATTATAGATAGTCTGAATCACAACCAAGGTAAATTATCTATCCGTGCTGAGGTTACACTGAGCAGCATTTTATCAAGCATTCAAATGTCTGAAAATTTGAGTGAAGACACTGCAGCTCCCGGCCTATTATTTGGAGGAAGAAGTAGCATACAGAACAGACAAATGTTCTTCTGTGTGCATTTCTGCAGCATATGAGAAAGGCTTTGCAAGCCTTTAAGCGAGGTTAATGAGGGGTCATCAGAGGAGAAGCTAGCAAGACTGTGCTGATACTCGGCACTGTTAATGGATCTGAGGCTTTGTGGGCTGCAGTGTTCTCATCCTGAAAAAATCTAGCAGTTAAGAGGAAAAAAGAGCACAGTAACCATTGAGCTAGATTAACAAAATATCAACAAAGAGTCCACTGAGCTTAAAACCCATCCAGCATTACACAGTTGGTGCCTAGAAATGGAAGTCTTAGTCCACAAGAATTGCATCTACTTTTCTGTGTCAACACATAAACCACTTAATGCTTTGCAGCATTAAAGTCTAGGTAGAGAGATAAAAGGAAGGGGAAAGAGACTGCTCAAAATGCTTCCTTGTACAGTAACAGACAAAAACTGATTAAAGATCTGCACAGATCCTTCCACCACTCTACTTTCTACAAACCACTGAACACAAAAAAACTGATTAACAGCTGCTGTTCCAAAAGTACGTATCCAGGCTAAAAAACACCAGTTCCCTCAGCCACTCCTCATAAGGGCTTGTGCTCTGGACCCACTGCCAGCTTTGTTGCTCTTCATTTGACGTGCTCCAGCACCTCAATGTTCTTCTCTTAGTGAAAGGCCCAGAACCTTTCAGTCACTTTCCTCCTCATCTTGGTTTAAAGATGGAAGACAAAGCTTCTGACAGGTAGCAAAACAATGCAAGGGCAAGTTAAAGCTTACTTATTGAAAGAACGATTTCACATTGCTCCTTGGCAAGTCTCCACAAGAATCTATGTTATGTAGGCTACAGACAATCTTCATAGAGTATGCAAATAACCTTAATAAAGATAACACTGAAGTATAAAATACGTATCTAAGACAATAGAAAGGAATAGGCTTGAAACCGTTACACGTTTTAAGGTTCCTGATTAAGGGTAAATATTTGCTGTAGGTTTCCTCTTACACAAGGTATTAAAAATGCTTTAAGTTCCAGGAAAGTACACAAGTAGCCAACCCAAGTGAAACACAGAGATTATTCCCACTACTTGTCAGTTTCCTGGTGAAAAGCACCTGCCTTCAAAATTTTTCACCACTGGTTATGTGGAGGGCAAAGGAAAATGGGTAATTGATTTGATAATTCTCTTCTGTATTTTCATTTCTGGCATTTCAATGCACTACAATAGTAACTAAATAGAAAATTCATTGGAAGATGAAGTTAATTTGTTAAAAACACAAAAAATACAAGTGCTTCTTGTCCTTTCTCTTAGTATTGTGCAGTTAAATGATACAGCAAATGTACACAACTTTACTTCTGTTCAAATGTTAGAAATAAAGAAACAAATCATATATAACCTAACAGGTAACTGAAGGCAGGAGGAAGGAAAGGAGGGAAATGAAACTCTAAATGATCAAACAAAAGGAGGACAGAAGTCTTCATGTCACCATTTAGTCTGAGTAAGTCAATTATACATATCCTGAAAACTTTTACTTGAGTAAGCTTCAGCAAATTAGAAATACATCTTTGTCTTAACACTGAAGGGGAAGTATCTGCAAACTACAGCCCACGTATGTGACCAAAAGATTCCAGCACCACTCCCCATTTTATCCTGTGATTGTCTCAGCTTTGATGAAGCTGTGACTCACCACCACAGGGCAAGGAGGCAGAACACCACCAAGAATTCTATTCCTCTGATGTGCTCACTTTCCTGCTTTTACATTTGCAGTAGCACCTGTGCCAACAGTAGCAGTAGCAGCATCTAAGACACCTGGTGGCAGTAATGTCATAGACTTTTAACCTATGCTTGAAGCGACATCCTCAGTGAGAGTCTCCTGGTATCAGAAAAGATATCAGAACTGAAGTCCCTGCTTGCTTGCACCAGCTTCTGGCATCATTGCAAATACAATCTCCATCATGAACACAAAGCAGAAAAACACTGTAACAGCAGATGAGAATGTTTCTTCTTTATATAAGGTCACAAGAGTCTTAAAAGTACGCGTCCCCATAACAAAGTTTATCTTTTGTTACAGTAGCAGTGTGGGAATTTTTATTTTCAGTAATGCCAAAGGTGAGCACACTGCCAGGGTATTGCAGCTGGACACCACTTGCAATGTAGGATGGAAGGCTCACGGCCAGAGCTCACCACAGCCCGGTGCAGGCACACGGCTCAGGGACTGGAGCAGCCACTCCTCTGCCAGGTAAGGCCAGGACAGAGCCTGTGCAACTCCAAAAGGGACAGAGCAGTAGGGCTGGCCTGCAGCCTTCCAAAAAGTTCAGCCAGTCTAGATCTTTGGGTTACCAATAAAATTTTAAGAAGCATTAATAATCTGTACAAACTAAGTCTCTATTGGATGCTTGCTTTCCAGAGCTGTGCTACGTGTGAATACACACATTAATACACATCTGTACTACTCCTCTCCCCACTCTCTCACATCAGCAGCAACATTCATAGGCAAAGCAAGTAGGCTGAACTGAAAACCTTAACCAAATGCCTCTTCCAAAGAAAACAATGACTAAGACTAATCACTTTGTCTAATCAGAATGAATTAAATACCATACTCATACTTTACCAAATCAGTTACATATTTTCCTTTGCTCTCCACAAAACCAGCAAGCAAAAAATTTTAAACAGTAGATATGAAACTTAAAGCTTAGACATGACCTCCTCTGGAATCTTCCAGGTCCTCAGGAATCTGGACTAAGAATGGCAAGCAACTGTTTAGGCTTCAGTCATTTCTATTCTAGGGTTGCTCTAGGCAGCATCTGTGTTTCCTTATGCAGAAGTCATGGGGAAAAAAAAAGATGGCTAAAAGTCTTATTCAATTTATCCATCCTGAGAGGCTGAACATTAAGGGACAGTAATCAAAGTGCTGGGCTATACAAAAAAATAATCAGTAAAAGAACAGAGAGCTCATCTATTTATTTTCACTTTTAAATTGTTATTTGATCCATGGAAGATAGATGGCTAAGTTTGCTTTCTGATAGCACTTCTCAATAAGGCTTATGTTTATTACATACAGCTTATTAGAGAATTGAAGTGTTGGCTGAACTGAATTCTTGATGAGCTATTAACCAGCTGGACCATCTTGTCACTTGGCTCAGATGCCTCATTAAAAGTTTTGAAGTGCGCGTCAGTTCTCATTTTGCACTGAACTGATGGTTTTGTCAGTGAGAGGGAAGGTACATCCAATCACCTCCGTTTTATTTTACTATGAAAACCCAGTTCTCCACTCAGGGGTAACAGTACTTCAGGAAAAAAAGCCTCCACAATCCATTCTGGTTACCTCACAGATTTATTAATTCAATGCATTAAAAGTGCAAGTATAGCTTTTTGTTTCATGTATTTCTGCATGACTCAGAGTCCTTTTACGAGTAGCTGCATGTCCAGAACATTAAGTTAAACCCTTAACCAATTCTGGTAAAGGCAAAACAATTTAGAAAATCAAACACATACTACAACTCTTCATCCCATATTCTTCATAAAGCTAATGGCAGAGAGGAAAAGTTAGCTACAGCCACTTTTCAGCATGCCAAACAGTTGCATCAATAAGCTGGCTGGAAAACATGCAGAAGTGTCAGGATGACTGCAACGATTCACTAATAATGAGCAGAGTAAGGGTACAGAAGAATTAGGAATGTTCTTGTGCTTCTGCGTAGCTCCCTTGCAAAAATCTCAGCATAAAGCCTAGAGACAAGTATTAAACCAGCATTCTCTGTCCCCCACGCTCCTCCAGTTGTAAAATAAACTCACATCACCCTACAGTACACATTGGCTTCAACACTGGTATACACATCATGTTTGCAGCCTGATTACACTACAGGAGCTCCTCTTCCCAGCTTCCCTTCTTTTCCTGCAAACACAGCCAAAAGAAGTACTTCGTTTCATTTACAAAACTGTGGATTACTATCAGTTATGACAGGATGACATACGAAGTGTAGGCCAAGTACTGGCAGCCAAGAGAAAATCCTTACAATAATCACAAGAGAACTCCATGCCAGACATCTCTCCTTCAGAGATAGATCACTCATTGAGAGATCCTTCATGGATCCATCAAAAAAACCTCAAATAATTGCCAGGTGTTCCACGTGTTCTTGCAAGACAAAAGAAATCAAAAAGGGATCTCCTGCAGGGAAAGACTAAAGAGATCCAGAAACAATGAGTTTTATAGGGTGACCAAAATTTGTGTTCTAGATGAGGACCCAGAAATACCTTCCATAAATACCAGTATTAGTACTAGCATTTCACAAACATTAAAGTCCTAAAACACATTGGAGAAGCACTTTTAAAAATGTTTAAGCATAACTGGTATAATTTTTGTGCGATCTACAGAATGCCTGTCTTCATCTCAGGGTTCTCATAAAGGGAAGTATTAATAATTCTTCCATGCTTACCCAAAAGGTTGACTTATGAAATCAGTTTCTTGCATCATTTGCATGTTTACCGTACACTTTCACAACAATACCATATTCATCAGAGACACTTATTCCAACAACACGCTGTGTACATCTTTCTTGGCTAACACCATACATGATCTGCATCTAAAAAGTTACTCAAAAAGTCACAAATATTTCAGACAGTACCAAACAAACCACTAATATTTTAATTTACTAATATGTAAATTTAAAAATATGCATATTATCTTTCACAGAGCAAGGAAATTGAGTGTACTTGAGCCAGGAAAGAGAAAACACTAAAATTTTTAACATAGGACAAGTGGTAGGATGAACAACTAAGAAAACTGGCATGATGAAGCATACTCTGCATCCAGAAGCTTAATTGGCTTTGCAATTCAACCTTCAATAACTCTAAAATATATTAAAATACAGGAGAAAATTAAGTGTAATTGAAATGCAGATGAAGCTCCTATTTTCTAATGCAACACAGGATACAATACATAAAAACAGCCAGGGGTTTGCTGTATTGTAAATCAAAGTAATAACATGCACACCTCGGACACAGAAGTACTATTTTTACAGAGGATGAAGGGGGGAGAAAAAAAACAAACCCACACAAACCCCTTAAGTGTTGGATTGACCAAAGGCACAAAAAGCCTTTGATAACTGAAATTTACTGTCGCCAAACAGGTGAGATGAAAGCATCAAGAGAGAAATCTCCAATGGGAGACAAAGCACACAGCTAGGAAAAAGCACTAGAGGAAGTTTAAGATGAACATTTTTTTCCTTGGAATTTGGGAACTACATACGTAGTATTCCCACTGGCAAGGCTATCCTGTATTACTCCAAGGGTTTTTTCCCAAAGAATACTACTGGGAATATCCTGCACTGCCAGAAGACCAACCATGACCTAGAAGGCCTCAGATACTCAACACGTTATCTATGAATCAGCTATTCAAACTGCTACAGCTTATCCAAAAAGTCTGCTTCTCATTACATTGTGCTTTAGTCACATACTGTCTGTCCTTGGTCTGGTGCCACTTCATTTCAATTGTTTGAACAGGAACACTGGAAGGAATTTCTTGAAGACAAACTATAATGCCTGTGCATGTCATGGTCCAAGGGGCCTGCTTTAAATGGGTCACCACAACCTGTAAACAGGCGTCTTTGTTTTCAATTTACCTCCTACTTTGTCTCACTGAAGAGTTCTACATGCAGTTCAAAATTCAGTTTAACTGTGGACTAAAGCGCTTTATCAAAATAAAAACCAAAAAGACATGTAAAATATTCAAATAATGTATCCATACAGTGAAATACCTGATATTCTGTGCATCATATACAAAACTATTAATTAGCGATCATGCTTAATACTGAAAAAGTTCCCTTAGCCAAAAAGATATCTGAAAACTTTTTTAGCAAAATGGCTGTCTGAAACACACTCAATGTGTTCAGCAATTATGCACACATAAAAAGCCATGGAAGCTGGAATTCAAATGAAAGCAGCTCGTCAGAAAAGCTCTTCTGGTACTGCATCCCTTGCTTCACTGGCAACAACTACATTTCTGTGGGGATAAGAGTGGGTAAGCAGACTTAAGGCATTCTGTATTTCTGTTTAATTTAAGTTCCGTGCCCTACCACACAACCCCAAACAACATCCCAGTAAAACCATTTTAATTAAGCTAAAGACTGTATCATAAAGATAATAGACACTTGGATCTGGTTTTAGCCTGAAATCCACTAAATAGTACTTTAACAAGTACACAGACTTGCTCCTGCTAGAAAGAGTCAGTAAAGAATTATCCTTCCCCCGTCTTGAGATAACGAAGGCTACACAAGACCCCTTTTTCACAGGCAGAGACAGGACACAGATCTCTGAACAGATGTCTAACAGAGCAGCCACATTCATTTTCAGAATAAGAGCCTCCTGTCCAGCTACCAGGGAACAGGATGAGAGTAGGACAAGTCCACATAAGCAGCAATCTGGAAGCACCTGAGAACTAATTCTTTTGCAGTTCTGTTACTACTCCAATATCTTCTTCAATTAACTCAAAAACAATCCTCGTGCCAAAACAAACCTTTCAATCAAAATTCTAATGCTTGAATGCTTAGTATTAGAGACACTGATGAAAACCTCATCAATTCATTTTAAAGATATCAGGTAGCTTTGTAATTGTTTCCTCCTGAAGATCCTATCACTACAAAATAAAATCATTTTTCCTCAGAATGATCCAAACATAGACCTCAGCACTTTCGAAGGACAGCTGTGTGAAAATCTCTTGAGAGCTCAATTCTAAGACCTCTTTTCCTAGGGGATCAAAAGGTGGAAGTGTCATTAAGGAGATTTAAAATCCTCAAAACGTAGAAACATTTCTAAGATAATTTTCTTGTTATTACCACAGGGGCTGTTTATATCTTCAAGTTTTTTTAGTTTTGGCCACTGGAAATGAATTATTTCAAAAGAAACAGAGGCAAGACAAGGACTTTAATCCTTGTTCTCTAATTGCTTACTAAAAATGAGGGCCAAGTGTAAGCACCTGCTGTTGCAGCACCTCAGAAATACTGGAAAGAGGCTTCAGTAGCCCACAATAATATTACAGTACAGAGCAGCAAGTGTTAAAACTCAAAATTTATAATTAACTGCACCAGCATCGATACTTAACAGCCTAGAATTGTGAAAGAGGGACAAAACCAACACACCATCCAATAAGCAGGAGCTGGATAGATGAATCAGTCTCAGAGTTGCAGTCCTATCTTCAAAGCTGTTAGCAGGCTGAAAAATTTATGAACAGGCATCTTCAGAATGAGTTGCAACATATCTGTCCATCAGAAGCAGACATTCCCCCCTGTGATTTCACTTCGCAAGTAATAAAATCCAGACTGCACTGCAAACAAAGAGCTGCAGTTCCCCCCCTCGCCTGCTCTTGCCCTGAGCACTCTGGCCACAGAGGCTGAGAGGTTTTTGATGCTATTTTAATCTCTCCTATGCTTCCAACACATGTTGGATCTCACAGACCTTTCTTGTTATTTCCTATTTCAAGGCACACTCTCCCAGAGAGAGAGTCTGGTCCATACTTTAGGCACCTTCTGCCGAAGGTTCCCACAATCAATTGCTTTGGCTCTGTATCTGCAGAGCCAATTAATGCTCAATACAGACCAAACTGAGATAGCTGGAGCACATTCACCATCCTGAACTGCTGACTCAGTGCAAATGACTCCAGTTCAGAATTAGTCACACATGTGAGTATGTGCGGTGGAAACTGAAATTTATGCCACTATGAACTCTTCTTATCTCAACGACTTCAGTATGCTTGTGCCTAAATAAGGATTTCACAAGAGATCTACTGGCAGTGCTCAGGCTTGTAGAAACAGGATGCTTTTCCAAGACAGGCAGTGGAATGGGATGGCATTGTAAGAACAGGCTGAAATCTTAAGACCATAGAAGAGATTGTAGCTACATACCAGAATTATCAGAATTATATCCAGAATTTCATTTTTAAAATCGAAGATAACAATGTTCAGGCAATCCAAGGGATAACCGCCTTTTCCTATTATGAGCTCCTGCCACTCCTTCCTTCCAGGACACTGTCACGTTTTGACTTCCCAGGAAAGGCAAACAACATTAGACATAGCACAGACCAGGCTCTGTGCTAATTAGAAAGGAATTCCCACCCAATGTTTTAGACACTAAACATTAAAACAAAACTAAAAGTAGTCAAGTACTACTCTGATTATAGCTATGTTTAGATTGTTAATACATTTTTTGCAGTTGTTTCATTTAAATACATTTCTTTGAACTTTTATCTTCCCCCCCTTCTGTACAATCATGACTTCTGTCATAAAAAAAAGGAAAAAATAACACACCACAAACATTTCTCTAACTCAGCCATCTGTGTAACAACACTGTTCGCTGGTAGCCCTATTTTACTGAAACACTGAACACCAAGAGTCCAGTTTGATATGAAAAATCCAAAAGGTATTTAAAAGAACAAACTGTCAACATAGAAACTTCTATATATTAGAATACATTAGACAAAAAAGGGTAAGAAAGGATTTTAAAAAAGGATTTTTACCAAATCTGGTAAAAATCAAAATTATATATTCCATTCTTTCTATATCATTTTTCCCTCAAAGCACATAGGAAAGCAGACATTTTGACTAGGGCATTTGCTTTTAAAATAACACAGAATTCACCTTTCAAGATCTGAATTCACTACAGCTAAAGTAATTTGAGGAGTGTATTTTCACAGATGCTTCCTTCAGACAAATTACAACATATTGGTACCAAAGCTGCATCTCCATATCTGACTGCTGAGATGAACAGCTGCAAAGTCTGCTGCTTATACAAATAGAGAGGCTGCTGTTCCACAAAAGACTTTCTACTTGAAACCTTCAATCCTATTTCTCCAGAGAAACTTACAACATCATGAAGCAAGCCATTTCTGAGGATATTAAAATTTCCTTGCTTAAATAGTTGCAACACAAACAAGTGAACTGAATTACATTGTACAGCTTTGTACCCTGCATTTCCCATCCTGAGGGTTTGACTGGCACATGCTGTACAAAAGGTAATTACATATTTGTAAAACAAAGCCAATACACATTAAGTAAGTTCAACCAAATGCTTCATACAGCATCATATAGATGCTGACACAGACTGTTCACAGGCTAGAACATGGATCAAGTCTTCAGAGTTTAAAAGAAGGTAGTTTCCAAGTAAGTCTAATCTAGAAAATGTCACTTAAGTTTTTCACCTGAAAACTCTTTACCTGGAAATACTTCCTCAGCATAGAGACAACACACTTGCCCCAACACTGCTTTTAGGTCCCCGCTTCACAGCTGTCAAGTATAAAAAGGTGCCAGTGGATGCAATAAAGCAATCATTTTTCTCTAAAGCACCTGTAACAGCTCAGCTGAAGCTTCTTAACCAATTAAGCTCAAGACAGACACTTGGCTTGAAAATTTGCAGCCCAGGTGGTTGAGGTGCACGCCAGTTGGGCAGCTGAGAACAGGCTCTTGTGACAGGACTCAATCTTAAGTGGTGCTACCTAATGTGTTAGTCCCATGTGTACCAATAAAGAATTTAAAAGCAGATGACCACTATGTAAATATAGAGCATTACCAACACACTTCTTCCAAAGATAGCTTGTAAAATTACAGACCATTACAGAGCTAAAATCCAGAATGAACAGGAAAGAAAAATATGCTAGTTTTCATACTTGCAGAAGTAAAGTAAGTATCAGCTGACACATTATGCCATCTGATGAGTGGTAATGCAAATTTGTTACATGGAGCTTACCAATAATATTAACCAATATTTTAGGCATAGTCACCAAGCCTCAGACCGAACATTCAAATATTAAATTGTTGTAGCAGGATTTTTGACAGCAACATGCAGAGGGGCTGCAAAACTAAGGAATATGTTTCCTCATACCACTTCACCCAAGGAAGTCCCCAGAACAAGTTCTCTTTGGCAGCCTCATCTCACTGCATCCAATGCATGGATTTCCAGTCACTCAGCCTGAGAGCACATCCCTCTAATGCTTTTAGAATCGAGTTCCTGAGACCTGACAGCAACTATTGCTTCACTTGGAGATCCTTTTCTGAATGAAAACAGAAAACTATTGATGCACTAAGTTTGCCTTTTCTAAAGCCCAGCACTCCAAACACAGCATGTAAAGCTCTGTGCTTTGAACTACCATTTAGTAACTCCAAAAGGTGTTTTCTGTCCAAAGCTCCATAGCTGCAATACCCAAAATGGATCCACAAGTGATCCAGGGGGATAAGTTCACTGCTTAGGAGCAGACAAGAGGAAACAGCAATGTAGGAGACTTGACAATATACATCATCTCCTTGACCCTCAGAACCAAAGAAAACCACACTTGATGTCCACAACCTATGAGGCATAATAACCTAATGTTGTCCCAAATCAGTAATAACTGTGGAAAGTGGCTGCAGTGCCTCTCAAGTCTACTGGGAAGCCTTCTTCTGTCCTTAAGCTTACTTTGCATCCCTTTTTTCACTGAACATACCTATCATGGAATAACCAGCTGGTTCCCTATAGTTAACTTAGGCAATATCATTAGTGCTAGTCAGTCACTAAGTTAGAAACAAAGTTACAAAACAGATAAATCAAGATTCTTCATCCAATCAAACTTTTTTTCCCCCATAGATGCTACAGCACGAATCACTAGGAACACAGAAGGAAACAAAAATCGTGGCAAGGATTTCAATAGGAAAAGGATAAAAAACAAATAAACAAACCAAAAAAACCCCACCAACACCAAAGTGCTATTATTTGAAGTCTCCAAGTTATACCATCACCAGTCACGGTCCTATTAATACTCTGGGCTAATGTGGGCATGTGGCTGGATACGAACAGCCTCTGTACTCCCACCATTCAGGAAGAACTAAAAATCTAACAATGCAAAAGCCACAGATGCCTACAATAAAGTGAAACTAAACTGATAAAAAGGGAAATTAATTCAGCTCGGTTTCCCCAATAAGACAGTCAGCCCCTCTTATCTTTGATGAATGTGTCCCAGGATGTGCCAAAGTGCACAGCACCACGACCCTTGATCCCTGCTTGACAGAAGTCATCATTCAAGGCTCAAGATATTTTGCTATGCCAGTATGTGTAACAGACTGTTCAAACCCTACAGAACACAGCCAGGCCAACTGCAGTACTTGCTGGTTTTGAAAGCACACACTGATGACTCCCAGACCCTCAAACTGTAAACCTGACACTCAACTACAAAATGACCACTCACATGAGCTTCCAGATGAAAGACTTCCTAGCTTGCTGTCACCTAAGCAAGGGATCACATGCCAATATACAGCTGAAAAAACACCAACATTTATCAGAATATGAACTAACCCAGACAAGTTATCTTATAGAAAGTCAGAAAACAGGGAAAACTGAAGTTCCTCATGATTCTGAAGCAAAGTTCCACACCTTTTAAAAAGTGTATCTATCTCCACAAACACCACCACTATGTCAAAGGAAAGCAAGCTCTCCGTTCCTGGCCAACAGCACGGATTCCAACACTAGAGTTCTCCACTGAAGAAGGCATGCACTTCAAAGGCCACAAAAACCTCGTTAAAAGACTCCAGAACAGCTTCAGCCTCCCTAACTCCCACTAGACTCCCCAGACCTGTAGAGCTGCAATCACTGCTTTCAGAGTGCCTGCATGGGCTTCTATTGCAGAGACACTGCACTAGTGAATTCTTCAAGCTGTAAACCATTTCTGAAGCACAACGTACTGGGAAGCAATAGTGAAATCTATGCAGCAACTCAACCAGACAATGTTTTGGGGGTTTCTTTTTGGGTTTTTTGGTGGGTTGTTTCAAGGGGTTATTTTTTGAAGCCCTGCAGAGACTAAGAGCTAGCAGTGTGGTCAATTGCATTTATTGTTCTGTTGTCTAAAAGCATTAACCATAGACATGAAAAATGTCTTCACTACCCCTTTGAACAAGAAGGCTTTTCAGGGCAACAGGCACAATTCCTCTCAAGGTTTGAGAAACAGGTGGTTTCACTAAATCGTGGTAAATTTCTCCATTTGTTTATGGTTTTTAACAGTCTGTAGTTACTGCAAATTTTTGTTTCCTTTCTAATTCAGTTTCAGCCCTATACACTACAGTGTTCATTAGTCAAGAACTACAATCTTGCTTTACAATAGTTTTCTGCAGAGAAGCTATTTTAAGTTAATGACCATGCCCATTCTCCCATTAAAGTGTTTTTTCAGTCATGGACTTAGCACTCAACATTTTTTTTATGGCACTTTGTTTCACATTATGCTCAGCAGCCCATGCAACACATGACATTTTGTAACCAAATAGCCAATGGCCATTGGCAGACTTCCCCACCCCTCCCTTTCTCAATATTATTGGAATAAATAGCCTTATTTGCACAAAGAACCCTCTGCAGTCTGCAAAATCAAGTTAACCCCCTTAATAATCAGTGTCAAGCAGATTTATTACAACTCTCATTACACGCAATTCATTGCTAGCCAGAGTCACACAGGTACCTCAGCCTTTTTGCCAGAAATACTTATTGAAACACAAACTGAGGATTATCAACTGGCCAAAAGACCAGAGGGTGATATTCTGGATAAACGTTCTTACCTAGTAAAACTACAAAAGGAAAGGAGACTTAGAATTCAGAGCAATCCTTTAGCTACTTTAGAAACAGTGTCAGTAGAATGCAGGAGCAGTGAATGAAACATTTCATCAGCATAGGAGGACTTCTGTAATACTCTAGAAAAAATTGTAACTTCATCTGAAAAAAAGGATTTTGCATTTAAATGGTTCATCTTCATTCTTTCTTCTTTAATTGCGTCCTGGACTATTTCTAACATTTTCATGGGACAGCTTTATTTCAAGTTAGAGCAATGCTCATGGCCCTCTAAACAAACAATTTGGTCACCACCTTGTGATCCCAGTGACTCCTGATAAACTCACAGCTGTTGGGCTGAATATTTATACATGAAACAACTGATGTATTTTCATCTGGTCTTTATGACAAGAGCATGACTATATAAAATGGCAAATCACTACTGCTTCCAAACAAAACTCAGGGAAGAGGAAAGGGAAACTGCTGAGCTGGACTGCCCTTGACCCACGACAAACAGACAACTCAGCTGTCACTTATGTTTTGGTCATTTGAGTAGCTGCAGAAAGTATATCTGAAATGAGACACCCTATTCAGCTGAAGCTCAATCTAGTCCATGGATTTTTTTCCCTTCCTGGAAAGAAATTTGGCTTGAGAAGGGGGAAGGGAGAAGGCAAGAGTATAAAGCAAATTCCCAAGAGAACAGTAAGCACATTTCCATGGATAAGATTGACTTACCAGCTGGAAAATCTAAGTTTGGATGAGGCAGTTCCAGGAGTCAAAGCTTAGATGCAGGTTTTAAACACGCTCATTCTTCTTTTACATAGGGTAGCTGAACACAGATACAAAGTCTGCTTCATTCCAGAGTGCAAAAGGGGGCAGGGGGAGAAAAGAAAATCCTTGTTTTGCCAGATGGCTTATGGGACCACAGGAGAATTCAGGAAGGCCAAGGTTAGAAAATAAAGCAAAAAATGGCATTGGCAATGACTGATACACTGTTTTGTTGGAGGGGCGAGGAATGAGAATATTTCCTGAACAGGTAAAAAGCAAGAACAATTACCATTCCCACACAGGAACAAGAGAAACAAAAGAGACCATTTCCCTGAATATTATTGCTGGAGAAGATAAGGACAGGAGTCAAAGGTAAAGTGGAAAATAGTTCTCTACATCATCAACCAACTCATTCTTTCCATTCTGAATTCCAGTGCCAACTTCCTCAGATTTCATACCCCTCTTCAGTGACAAATTATACTTAAAACATCGCTACATTCACAGCCTGCTGCTTTTTAACTGCAGTCATCCACACCAACTTAGTTAACGCTTATCAGTTGCGTCATTACCTGGTAGTTATCAGCTCTTTATTTAACCTAGTGTCGCTCCTTCAAATTTTACACGGTTACCCAAACCATGTGGTTTGTTGCAAAAAGTTATCAAGACCAGAAGTTGAGCAATACACAGTGTTGGACATGCTACAACAGCACAATCACACATCTCAAGCATACTTCAGAAATTCGGTATTATCTTATAAGTTGCCACATTAGAAGCCACAACTGTTTTCTGACAGAGGTCAAACCACTGCAGAAGTGCAGCGAAGCAAACCTTCAGCTGAACAACTCCGAACACAAACCAGCAATTTGCAGTAATAGTAAATAACAGAGCCTTCCACAAAAGAATTTTGGGAATTATTTTGCTGATGTTGAAAGTACAGCCAGCTGCTTTAGCACAGCTGATCCTGGCTTACTTCCTTTGGTTAGCCCAACATAATCTAAAGCTACTTAAGCTTTCTTCACAAAACTGAACTATTTCTTTACTTCACCATTTGACATAATCACTGTTTGCACTACTGTTAGTTTTCCTATATGAAGATTCTTCCAAATCAGTTCATCACCCATTTCCAATTCATAACCCTATCACTCACATGGTTTAGAATCCAAGGATGCCTTCTCCCAGAGGCCAACAAATAATGGATTTTTACAGTATAGGTTTATCAAGCAAAAGCCATTTATAGCTTGGGTACATTGGGAGTTTTCACAAAATCTCTTATTTGGAGCAGCAAGACTATAAAGCTTTTCTCACTCTTGTTCAACTCCACCCTTCAGACCAATTCAACTATGTGTCTTGGAAAACTGACCCAGAAAACCTTCTGGAGCACTCAGTCATCTGCCCACTAACTAGGCCACAGATGCTGGTTTGGGATAGACATCTCTCCAGTTCAAAAAAAAATTCTTTCAAACACCTAAATCATGGCCACAAAGTTTTACAAAGATGAAATGTGCACGTTAATAATTTATTACAAAATGCTAAAAAACCCACAACCAATAGCAACAAAATGCTCAACCTTACAGGCTGCTGGTCTTATGCAGCTCAAAGTCTGAATGCATCCATAAAATGATTTTACATGTTCATGAAAGTTACACAAATATTTAATCTGTAAAGAAAACACAAACTGATACATGTCCACAGTAGGTAGCTTATTCAATAAAATATTACTAATCTAAGACTACAAAGGGAAGCATTTTGGCAAAAAGCAGGCAAGAAATCCAAACTTTAGTACAAGTATTCAACTGATACTTTCATGAACTAGCCATTCATACCAATGGGATCTTTCAGAATCAATTCATTGTTTTAAACTTGCCTGGTCCTAAAATTTGAAATGTCATGCACATCCTAAGAAATCAGGTTTTTTGCTATTCCTCACCTTCATCTTGTAAATGCTTTACAACTCTGAAAGTTTGTTAGGAAAAAAAACCACTTAAGTCAACAATAAAAACAGATTTCAGACTCCCCAACACCAATAAATCAAACTTCAATTCTGCTAGGTTTCTGTGATTCGCCCAACCTTGAGAAGTAAGATTCCAGACTGGATGGGAGGAAGAACATCACTATTTTTGAACCACAGTCCCAAGATAAAATCAAGGCACTTGGCTATTTTTCCTGTCTGAAGTGCTGTCATACACAGTTGGTCATGTTCAGTTGCACAGAAATGCTTGAAGGAAACCTGAGTATTCAAGACAATTTGTGGTAGATCTTTAGGTACGGAACACACACAGTGCACTGGGGTGCTACAGCATTTAAGTCTTCAGCAGCAACCTTGAGGCTCTTCACTTTTTTTTTTTTTGGTTCCTGAGGGTAAATACTGAACCTCTCAGATATGTTGAGGCTTGTACAAAGAGATCAGCAAAAGAAATCATACCATCACCTTAACTGGCTCACAGTTGCCATCAAGAGGCAAAACATTTCAAGTTCAAGCACCCTGTGTGATTCACCACCACCCCTCCTGGCACAAATAACCTAAAATACATTTCTGCTTTTGAGTCTGCAGAAAGAAGCTCAAGCTGCACATAAAGGAAGTAGAGAAAGCCACAGGAAGAAAAAAAAATAATTCTAAAACTAAACTTCAAGTCTTATTTTTGTATCAGACATTTCTGTTGTTTCTCCCTTTTCAGCACACTCTTCCTGGCAAACCAAACAACTGACTAAGCCCCAAATCATGATAAATGCAAATAAAAAGCCTGCCCTCAAAGGCCATTCTGCATACTTGTCTACAAGTATCTCTACTTGTCTACATCCAGAGGGGGCAATATATTAAAAAAAAAAAAAAAGAAAAAAAAAATCAATCACTTCTCAGACTATTTCTTACAGTAGGATACTAATCTGAATGGACTGCTTCAAGAACTCTCAAACTCACGTTTAGCCCCACTTACGAAATTTTTAATTTAAGGAGGACTCGTAGACTAAGTCCAATTTAGCTGTAACAAAACAAAGCATATTAACTTAGAATCTTGCATTTTTACATAGATAGATAACCTACATTTCCCAAATGAACGCATACCATAAGCAGCTGAATAAAGATCAAGACAAACCAAAAATAGTTCTATGTTGGAAAATATTTGTTAGAATAGAAGTCTCATTTAAAAGAGGCAGATTTGAAAACAGACATGGTGACATTTTGCAACATTTAAGCAAAACCTGCTAACGGTTCAGAAATTGCCATTAACAGATGCATATTACATAAGCTCACACAGATTTGCAGATCCTTAAGATAATCAGCCTGGATTGCTGAAGCTTTTAATAGCAATATTTGGGGGTTATTGTTCACATGTCATTAGTCTATCCCAGGATAGAAGCAGTCAAAATACATTCAGAGTGGGGTCACAAACCTGCCACCAACAATCAGCAAAGGGGAAGCGAGTCACAGGTTACCCTAAGGGAGGAAAATCCAAGGAAAACTGGATAACCCCATCAAGTGAATCGTTTTAAACTATCACAAGACTACATTACCTGGCCAAAACCAGACAAAATGCTCATCTGTTGGCATCAGCTGTGTGCTATCTTCCACTTAGCTCAGCAAAGCTGTTTCAGATTTGCCCCAATTAAGAGATTGTTATTCCTATTCTTTTCAAATTCTACTAAACGGTGGCATTAAACTCACAATTGCGTAATTGGGTTTTTCCGTCTCGACCTTTCTGCTTTCTGCCACCAGCCCCAAATCTGCTATCAGAACCCACCATCTTCAACTCCCGATGCAACGAAACTAGAAATGGCTGAAACATGCAGATGAAAAGGATGATCCACAACAGCTAAATCGAAACAATATAACTCCTACCTCATATAAGGCATCTAATAAAGTTTATTTCCCACCCTGTCTGCTGTCTTCCTACAGCAGGACAAGAGCAGTTCCATGGAGAACTATTGAAAGGTTCTATCAGAGACTGCTTGTTTAACAAAGGCAGCAGGATCAGAACCACTCTCGATTATGGCTCCAAATACAACTTGTGATGTGGATGCCATCAGTGTCTCCAAAACTTCCTCTGTTCTAACCTTATTGGTAACATGTGAGGAGTCCTGCTAACCACCTGCAAAATCAGAAGGTTTGAAATGCACCATAGAGATCCTGTCCTGAGAACAGAGACTCCAGAGAACTGCTGCCCATAGACTGCCAATAGATAAACCAGGTGACTTCAGAACCATGTTCTGGGGCACACAGATCATGAAAAAAAATGGCACCACCTACATTAAAACACATTTACTCCAGTGTCATTGACATATCACTTTGAAAGTTCATAGATATTTTAGTTGCAAGGCCATCAAGTATACAACGTTCTTTCTATAGGATTTCTAGTGCATATGCAGCATTCCCAAAGATTCTCCTCAGACCTAAAACAACAAATTCAAACTTGGCAGTTTGTCTCTGAGTGATTTATAATGAGCTATCCTTGTAAAATCTGTTTACTACTTTAGATACATATTAATACTCACATAGCTTCTAGAAGGCTATGATATAACAACATAACACTACCAGTCCAAATTTTATCAGGCTGCCATTTCCTTTGCCAAAATATCACCTGAGAGCATGTTAAATTATTTGTGAGCCAGGCAAAATAACACAGTGCTGCTTGGAATTCCCCAAGCAAATCCTGGGCTTCAGAATAATCCAGGTATGTGCAATGCACCTGCCATGACCAGGTGAAAATGACAAGTGGGATGAGGTTCAGAAGTATGCCTAAGAACTGAATCTGAATTTTGGTCACTGCATTGCATCCATTTCTTTAGTCTGACTTTTTAGAAAAAAAGATTTGCCAACACCTGTGATGAACTTGCTGCATGGATCTCCTTTTGGGTTAAGAGGACAGCATAGCACAAAACACTATTAACAATAATGAATATTTATCCTCTGCAGCATGGAGTTAAGGGGTATTCTGCAGCTTGTGCCCACAAGACAAGACATGAGCAAGCTCCCTCTCTCAAACATGACCTCAAATGAGGCACAGATTCAATCCTCATCACCTCTTCACTTCCCCCAGCTCTCCCAAAGGGAATGAGAGCAACCCAAACCCCACATTCAGAAGTGTTGGTACGACAATTTGTAAATATACTGAGGAAGCTGGAAATGGAGTAGAAAGAAGGATATCTGTAGTATCTTGACCAAAAACATTCTAACGCTGCTTAAGGTTCAATACACACTCTAAATGATTTCAAAATTAGCTACAAGACAGTCCTTGGGAACATAAGCAGCTTCCACAAAAAAACTTATGAAGCCAGCATAAAAACTGAGTCTTGTTCATTTGGACAAGAATTTAAATAACAGATTGAAAAGATATGCAGATGGTTCATATTAGATAAAAGCCTTTGACTACTCCAATAAGTCAATTTTCAGCACCACAAATCCTGCTATTTAGAACACAGATTGTTCCAAGTGTACTGGAAGAGTGTTTTTCCAAGTGTGGTGTACACACATCGTGATCAAGTTAAAACCATGGTATCATAATCTGAAGTTTTAAGACTCAAAAGCAGTAACTTCCTACCTTCTGCTATTAAAAATTACCACCACCAACAACAAAAACAACAAAACCAATAAACACATGCTAAGTCAAGAGAAAGTCCTATTCCCAGCTGCAGGAACACCGCAAATTTACACAATATTCATTATCTTATAACTTAAATGTTACATCCATGATGTAGACTGACAAACTAAACAGAAAAACACTCAACTTTTATTTCAACTCAACCATGATTTGAAAGAACCAATTAGTAATCTCAAAAAAAGGTTGGTAATCTTTACAGGAAATGCATGACAGGAAGCATCAAGGCTGCCACTGCTTAGCACCAACTCTGTCACACGCAGTATGGAGAACCTCGGTGTCAGTCAGAGCTGTGATGTTTAACAAGCTGCTGCAGGAAACAAAACCAAGACAAAATAAGAAAAAGAACATGTGGCCCAGAGGGATAGTGCTAACCAAAAAGTATTGAAAACTGCACTGTACCGAGCACTGCATCCATGGAGACTACCACAGATCTATTACTGCTTGTTTTATTTATTACTCTGCCAGACAGCTCTCAAAGGACTCTGTACAGGATGTCTCCTGGGAGCTTTTATCAGGTGGGGTTTTTTTCCTTTCAAAGAAAGATTATAGACCTGGTACTTTTCCTCAGCCCTCAAAAGTTTTGTTATGAAGCTAAGTGTTTTAAACCACAACAGCCCAAAACAAATCTCATTTAAGAGATTTAATTCTGCACCTCTCAAACCCGCACAAACTGACAAATAAGAGCCTGTTTATTTCCATAAGAAATGCTGCATTTTCAGAATGTACTTATCCGATTGTATTTATTGCCTCACAAGCAGCCAGTTACAAATTGAACCACAGCCATCTCCAAAAGTGATATCCCTTTGAGGTAAGATTATTTTCCTAAGTAGAGGTCTCCTAACAGCTGCAGCTCCAGAATGTACTTCAAAAGCTCCCTTCTCTCTTTCAGGGTCACCTTTGTCAAGTCTGAGGGAGCCTGACCACTGTTTATACTTCTGCAGGTAATTAGTCTGGCTCCTTTCCCATGTCATTTATCAAGTTGTCAATTGTATCAATTACAGCACGAACACTCAAGAATATGGCTGGGTTTTCATCTTTAGCTAATGGAGAAACTTTCACATCAAAGATTTGAAGCCAGTAAGTATCAGTTATTTGTTCTGCCCCATGACATAGAAAACCAGCAAAAATTTAGGCTTTACTGCACAAAATTTCAAGTTCCCTGCACACACGTGCTTGGAAATTGAGCATCCTGAAAGTGCCATAAGCCCACTGTACACTTATAGCTTTGCAGATTTTACGTTCAGTATTTTGGAATTTGTAGAGCTGAAAACAGAAGAGATAATAAGGACAGCATGATGTTGACAAGATTGTCACATACCTTGATTAATCTACATTTGTGACAACGCATCTGGCCCAGAAGCAGTCACAAACAGGAGCACGCTGCTGCTGCAGCCACATATAACTATCCTCACAAACCAGTAAAGCATTATAATCACTGATGTGAAGTACAGGGTAGCCATGGGAGCCAGCATACTGCATTAGACTTGGACTTGATCTTCCAGTAAAAGTTTCAGAAAACGTATTTTTAAATAATCAGAACTAAACCACAGTCAGAGCTGTCAAAGAATGTATATTTGTTTCAGGATGTTGACTATTTCTCCAGAACTAACAGAATGTAATCATTTTCCAACAGTGCTTGGCAGATGAATTCCAGGTCCACACTCCTCAGCTTCCTCTCACTGCAGAAAGGTCTAGATCTGGTTTTCCGTTCTGCTTTAATGTAGCTACATGACTGTGCATCAGAGCCAGCATCTTTGCAGTCAGGACTCTAGTGAGCAGTATGCAACCAGCTTTTTTATAAAGGAAAAAAAAACAAGAAAAAAAAAAAAATACTACAGGATGCCACAATTATGTGACACAAGACCTTTTTTGGTTGTCAGACTCGAATGTGCAACTTCTGAAACATTCTCAGAGAATTTTAAGAATTATACATTGACTTCAGCACGCCGACATTTATCATGGTGAGTCTGCAGTGGAGTCTGTACTCCAGAGTATAGAAACTGCATTCCATTGTTGTCTGCTGACCTAAAAATCACTATTAAATATAGCTTTAAGACTACAAGATAAAGATAGGCATCGTTAAATCTGAAGTGTCACTAGAAGTGAAGCTATACATCACATCCAAGCAACTTCCTGCACTGTGAGTTCTAAGTTAACATTGTTAGACTCGGTAAAATTCTGACAGATGGAAATATTATTTAGTACCTTGCTGTTTCCTGCTACAAAGTGTCAGCTGCATTATCATTTTTACCAGAGTGCACTACAGAATCTCATGGTTCACATTTAGTTCTGGCATTATGCTTGTTCCCAGCTGGTTTTTCATTGCTCCTGCCTATGTAAGAAAAATCCATTTGTAAGCTGGAGTGTTTGTACACCACACTGGGTTTGTAGTTAGACATCTGCCACAGAACTGCACACATGTAACCTACACCAATTTATTACTCAGATGATTTATAACTAAAGGTAATCAAATCCACAGTCAGCTTTCCCTCAAAGTAGTAATGAGTACAACAAACTTGCACCACTTTCACCTGTCCAACTCATTTCTTACCCCTGGAAACTCTGTGTTGCTTAGGAAGAGCCCTCCAGTTCCTGTTTTACCCTTCAGCAGCTCACGTGTTGAGCAGAGTAACCCGACTGACACCGCACTGAAGGCACAGTAAGAATGGCAAAGCAGTGCTTCAGCAGGAAGAGGCGTTCAGGGACCCTGTGTGCTGAGTGACCAACCCACCCTTTCTGCCAGAGAACACGAGGGACGGGAGGGACACAGCTCATACCAGACACGCTGTGCTGCTCTCCAGTTTACCAGGAACGCGTTTTCAACCAATGCAAACACCTTCATAATAACACCTTATAAATCATGCTTCCCTTAAGAGAACACACTGCCCAAATGAAAGGTAAGTCTTCAGATGCCTGACACAGTTCAAAAGAGCCCAATTTACCTCCATATCATCAAGCACATTCATATCTCAAAAGTTACTAATTTCAATAACCCAGAGCAATAACTTTAGATAGATTTTGCAGTCCAGCAAGTGACTGCACCACCCTGTACTGTTCTGTAAATCAGCAGTTAAATTACAGTCTTGATTTTAAACCACTCACACAGGGACTCAGAAGGATGACACAACAGCACTAAGATTTGGCTTTTGCAGCCAACTATATGACTTGTTATTTCTGGCATAAGAGTATTACTTTGCAAACTTAAAGCATCAGGGGAAGGCATCACATTTTAGCCACAACATTACCTGAACTGTTCAGAGGTGACAAACTCACTGCTCAAACATAATTTAGAAAGACCACTTTTGTCAACTTCTACCTATTTAAAAACCCTTTAATTAGTAACCCTAACTACTATTTTAGTCAATTTATGAGATGTGCTAATGACAACAGTAGGAGGCACACTTGACTCAGAATAACTAGAGTTGAGATGAATATATACAAGGGGAATAAAAGTATTTGAAGGGTAACACTACACTAACAATCTCCTTGCAGCAACTGAAGCTGAGCCCTGGCACGAAGCAGTTGCTGCTGAGCTCTTCACAGCTCTGCTACACTCACAGCAGGGCAGGTATTTCACATTTAAACACCTGCACACGATACTTTAAAGTAGGTTCAGTTATAATTTGCTTCATATAGACAGGTCACGAAGTAAAATAGGACAGCCCACCAGTCACACCAGTGTTGAGTTTTTGTTACATTCAGCAGAATTCACTTATCTTCCACACAACCAGAAAAAATAAAAGAGCCTTGGCCAGGACCTTGGCTTGTTGGAGATACTAAGAACATTGTTAGGTCACCCAGTGAATTTCAGCTCTTCCCCCTTCTACTTCCTCCATAGTTCAACATATCAAGCAGAAGGGGCAATTCAATTATAAGGCAATTCAAGAGCCTTGAGGACATGGAGCAATACCCTCCACAGTTTCACCAACTCAGGAACATAAGCTGCATTTCATAAACATCATCCAAACTTCCTTTGAAATGAAGCATATTCATAGTCTCAGGTTTTGGTCTTTACTGCTAAAGAGCACATACATAAAAATTAGCCATAGTTGCATTATTCAGAATTAAAAAGTCATTCTGCCAGACACTACCACAAAATCTTCAGTAGTGCTGTTTAGAAGCACTAAACAGCTTCTACTGAAAGCTCAGATGCCTACACTTGCTAGCAGGAATAGAGAGAAAAACCTCTGCTATTGTTAAGGAACATTATTTCAAAATAATTAAAAGTAACCATCAGTTAGTTATGGTTACTGTAATACAGCATGGAAGAAAATAATTCACATTTCCCTAATGAAATAATTATGCTTTGAAGGTTCACCAATCCTCAAACCATGGCATTCTGGAAAACCAATGATATCTAAGTTTCAGTCCATCTTTGTGAATGCAGATTTCATTTAGATACAAATCATGCATAACGAAGATCAACCTGTCAACAATTATTTTCCTATATAGGAAGGATATAGGAAGATATACCCACCATGTCAATAAATACCAAGTTCCTCCTTTTCTTTCTAGTCACAAACAATAAAATAGGACTTAATCTTAAAATATTCTACTAGCTGTAGAGTCTAGTTCCTTTAGCAAATACTTTTAACAGCTATAAAATTCACATTCCTGTTTTAAACTTGTCACTTTGTACTGTCTCCTTCTGAGAGGAAAACGACAGCCTTTGGAATCAGGTTTAACTTAACCCACAAGGCCCTCCTGCAATGCAGTTTCCCTCCAAGCAAAACATCAAGTATTTCCCCCTTGCAAATATTTTCATTCATGATTTTTGCAACTTGTCAATTTCAATACTACTCATGAAATTCATCAATCAATTGAAAGCCCAGCAACATGCCCTTTAAAAATGAGCTTCTTTATTAAATTCCTTCAAAGGTGGTACTTCTTCAGACAGTTTGTCCACATGGTACTGATGATGATTAAGACACTTCAAGAGGCAACATTAGTGAAAAGCAACTGATGCCAAGCTGACATTAGTTTCTGATCAGTAAGTGTGAAGATTAAAAGTCTTCAGAGAATAAAGTCACAGAACTCGAAAATTGAAAAGATTAAAATTTCAAATAAAAGTCGTATAATTTGGATGGGTTATTAATCTCCTCACAGTTCAAATTGCACAAGTAAAGCTTCAGCAGAGCCCAACACTTGATCATTTCACTTTTAATTTAAAATCAATGCTGAAACAGACCACCACAGCAAGTATGTAGCTAGCTGGGAGGAGCAGGGCATGCTTAAGGGTCACAAAGAAAACTGGAAGCTTTCTTCCACAGTTAGTAAGCACAGAAGAATGGCAATAACGTAATGAACCAAGATACTAGTAGAATGCTTGAGCAACCATCCAAAAGCAAATATGAATACAAATTAAGAAATCTTTTCATAAATTCCCTCAGCTTCACTGGAACAGATATACAATTGCTTTTGAGAAAGTTCTGGTGCAGTTACTGCACTCTATCATTTGTGAGCCACTCACTGCTTAAAAACCCTACAAAGAGTTTTGGGATTTTCACCCAATGCTCTTTTGCCTGCCCTAAATTGGACGGGAACACAAACAGTAATAAAGACGTACTACATGAGGCCTTCTATGCATCTCACCGAACCCAACACTAAAAAACAAACACTAAACCTTTTAACTTAACACTGAGGCTTTGAAAACAAACCAGCACACCAGGTATTTGTTCCTGGTACTCCAAGCTCTTCCCACTTCTTTTCAGGTAGTTGCACAGCAACCTGCGTCTGTTATACAAGCTCTGACTCGCAGGGAACTAAGGGTGTTCTTGCCATCCTCACACTGGGCTCCTACGGAACTCTGGCTCTGCTCAGGCTAGAAACTTGATAAAAGAGCAGTGTCTTAGTCCAGTTTAATCCACCAGTCATCTAGAAAGGCTAAACATCAGGGCGTTTTTTAAAGCTTCAGAAAGAAGATAATTTCTTTCTTTCCTTGTCCCTGTTAACAAGTATGAACCCTGGAAGTTGGAATGAAAAATACAGCTTTGCAAAACTAAATGGTGTGATGACTCTAGAATATACACAAGTCATGTGGTGTATCTATCCCACAAGAATCCACTGCCACTTACCCATGAAATGTCTGTGAAATTAATGTTTTCACACATTTTCCTAAGAAAAACACCTAAACAAATTCTGAAACATTAAGGGTAGCTCAAGTCGACATTCACTTACACATTTTTCCCCCAGCCTCCTCGAAGGTGCACTCAAGTGATTTTACAATCCTCCAAGCTACCTTTTGGAGGCATAAAATGCAAGAAACTATAGAAAACAGAACTGTAGCACGTTTTGTGATGATAAAGCTAAAAGACTCTTCAGAGAGCACGGTATTTAAAATAATTAAAAGGCAAACTGACTCTACGGAAAGGATGCACCTTTCTTCCAAAGGACTGTCTCAGGTAAGGTCTGCAGTTCCTTCCGAATTAAGCAGACCTCAAGCTGATGGGTTTTACCCCCTTCAAACACAATGACTAGCACCTGGGAGAGTGACTGTGCTGTGATAATTCACATTTTTTATTTATTTATTTTACCTGTAGCTCGCACCAGGCAACTTCCACAGTGGTTTCAGTATCCAGTCCTTTATACACGGTTTTGAAAGAGCCTCTTCCAATCTCGATGTCAAACTTCAGGAAGCGGCCATCAGGGGAGATGCCCACTGCCTTGGTCTCAAGCTCTTCGATGTCTTCCTGCTGCGTTCTCCGCTCCTCAAATTCCCGGCTGGCAGCTGACAGGCTGCCAGCGGCACTGGTAGGGGGTAGCGCAGTCGCCTCGTCCCCCTCCTCCTCCTCCTTGGGCAGCAGCGGGGCGGCATCCTTGGCGGCCGGGGGCTCCTCAGCAGACTGTCCTTCCAGCGGCACGGGGGCGGGCGGCGGCGGCCGCGACTCGGCCTCGGCGGCGGCGGCAGCGCTGTAAGGGGTCCGGCCGGCACCCTCGGGGGGGAACACCGAGGGCGCTGCGCTGCCTCCCGAGACAGGGGCCGAGGGCGCTGCGGGCTGCAAGCTGGGCAGCTCCAAGGCCGTGGCGTTGGAGTCGCAGATCACGCTCCGGCGGAAGAAGCGGTGCTCAGTGGCTGCCGCCCCTCGGCTGTCCTTGTCCATGGTGTGGCGGCGGCGCCGGTACTCCTCACTGCGGCCTCCGTTCCCCGGTCCGCCGCCCGCTCCGCCGGCGCCGGAGGCTCCGTGCTCGGCGGCTCCCAGCTTGTCTCCGACGGAGCTGTCCGAGCTGGAACCGTTCTTGGGCGGCGGCGGCGGCGGCACCAGGAAGCGCGGGCCCGGGGGGCCGCTGCCGCCGGCGTCCCCCGACATGGTGCCCCGGGGGAGCGCGGCTGTGGCGGGGCGGCGGCGGCAGGCGAGAGAAGGGCCGGTCACTGAGCGGG